>CM034129.1:1200000-1555928 GCA_019914995.1 Acanthochlamys bracteata | reverse complement strand
CTTTGCCTCATTGATCTTTGATGCTAGGTAATCGCTGCCACCACCGTCAGGATGATTTGCGATCATTACCCTCCTATGCGCTTCTTTAATTTTTCTCCATGACAGCATGTTCTCTGAGAGGTAACATGATAAGAATACTGGACAAAAGAAACAAAGATGGAGAGGGTATAATTTAGGCACAATAAGATTAGAAGATATAGATACCTCACTCCAAGTATCAATGCAGCTTCCCTCCTTGTCATCACGGCTCAAAACCGCCAGGATAAAACCTCGCAATTTCGGAACAGGAGGGCGTGCTTTGTAAGCCTGCCATGCCTGAATCAAATACTTACCTCCCCAGGCAGCAGCTGCTACAGTCGCACCAGCAATAATAGGAGCTACCTGATATAGTTGGGGATATATGAGCAACTTGCATATCCAAGAGTTGCTCCACAAAACGTGTTAAGCTCAACTCCAGGAATTGAGAAGTTCATAAACTACTCAGTTGATGTTCGGGGTAATACTATTGGCCATTAATTTCTAGGTGTGTACTGTCATGAAGATACAACCATAGACTAACAGGTTTATAACTTAGAAGTATTTGCTTCTTGAATTAAGTATCGTCTAATTTGAAAAGAAACACATGGCATTCCTTGATGGATACATCCATTTTATGAGTAACTACCAACAGAAAGTTTGTAGCATACACTATCTAGAAATGGTGCAACACAAGTAATGCATAAAGACATAGGTTCTTTGGGATGTCTAGCTTGTATGGAGCACAAAATCCTATTCACTCTCTGATCACATGGTTTTATTGAGCAGAAAAATACTGCACAATTATAACTAAACAAACTACAAAAATTTCAAATAGAATGGCATAAGCAATGTAGTTCTTGTTCCAATCAATAATCAACAGCTGAGCACTTAAAAACATATCTTTTCTCCAATAAGTTGTACAGACTGATTATGTTCGCTAGATTTTTCACATCTATTTCTAAAAGCCAAAACAGAACAAGTGATGCAAATATCAATTGCAAATACTCTTCGTACCATCATTCACGAGATAACAATAACCCTTACCATTGTGTACCTAACAATTTTTAAGTGGTCAATGAACAAAATGGATGCTGGTGCAGAGAACCCTGTGCCTGAAATACCAAAGGGCTTAAAATGCTTAAATAAGATATGCTCCAAAGTTTCATAGCTGAATAATCATGCAATTCCAAAATGCTGCAAAATACTTGCTATAGATAAACACCGACTTCCAAACAAGTTAATGTCATCTAAAGACAAAACCTAATTCAATCAATCTAGATACATATAAAAGGAATAAGCAGTCCTAAACATGCAATAGATCTATCGGTCAATAACTTCATCGGCTTGTCTATGAGCAGGTTCTGGAAGTAAAACGGGAGGAAACCGCATGAAACTTCGGCCGAGATAATATTTTCAGTCGCAACCAATGCTTAAATAATAATAGCACAGAATAATCACTCACGACACAAGCCATTTTCCTTTCTTCGTTTAACTAACAAAAATCCGTCCTATAAATTAGAAATTTCCAAATAATTGAAACGCAAATCAAACGAAAGAACCAAAACCACAAAATCACAACAATCAAAAACACATTGAGAAACCGAAGAGCGAGATTATTGATCCATACCAGAAAGAAAACGGTGGTGGTGTTGTTGATGCGGAGCTGATATGGCGAATGCGAGCAAAGAAAATGACACAGGAAAGAATTTTTAGTCGAAGAGAAAGAGGGTGTTTTGTCGGTTTTTTAAGTCGGTGCGACGGAGGCGAGACGGCTCGCGGGCTGGCTTGGAGCAGAAGCAAATTGTACTTCGTTTAATTTGTTATTTGTCTACGTAGGGCATATCCATTGTCGTCTAGTCCGGTTAGGATACCTGGCTTTCACCCAGGCGACCCGGGTTCAAATCCCGGCAATGGAAATTATTTTATTGTTTTTTATTAATGTTTTCAGACTTCTAAGTTCTACTTTCAAAATTTCTGTCGATGATCTCTTTAATAAAGATGATTTTTTTTTTCTAATTTAAAAAACCTTAACATGACCATTTTTAATCTTATTACAGAATTCTAGTAATATAGCAAAGTAATCAAACAGCAGCAATCACAAACTACAGGTTTCTAATCACCTCTGAAAATACAAGCTGGGATCCATACACACAGTATAGCATACAATGTAATAATCATGATTCTCAACAAATCTTACATATGCTCTACAATAAATACAATTTTCTCCTACAGGAATTAACTACCATGGTTCTTGGTTCTTAGTAAGAGCATGCTACTTCACATTCTTACAAACAATTAAATCATGTCTCAAACTTCATATCTCTTTTCAATATGATGATAATATGATTTTACAAAAGTATTATGTTCTAGTTTGCATCTAAAATGGCAAGCTCAAAAGTTATATATAATGATTTTTTCAGGGTTGAAATGAGTTCCCTGAATGCTGATGATGCTCATCCAAGCTACTTCCCTCAGCTTCAGGACGAATTTCTCTTACATCAGAGATCCCTGAATCAGTTGGCTGGATATCGCTCCACTCCTGATCACCAACTGACCGAATTTCAACCCCATCTATAGCCAACTGAACTTCACTGTCCTCTGACTCTGGAAGCGGCCTTGAATCACTTAAGCAAGCTTTATCTACATTGTCATCTGATGAGTCTACATGCTTTGTGAGAGGAAGAGTGTCGTCGTTGGTGGAAGATGATTCTGATTTTCCTCAACTACTTGTTTAGTATTGCTCCTTTGACCGGAAAAGATAAAAAAAGATAAACAAGGAAAATTAGATCGGGCTGAAACTGCAATCAGCTTATTAGCTTAAGGCAAGAAAATTAGATTAATAACCTCTCAACTTGTGACCGCAAAACTTTTATATATGCTAAGAGCTCTTTCTTTTCCTTTGCAGCAGCTGCTGCCGTATCTGCTGCATCCTTCAATTTAGCCTCAGCGTCTGCTTCAGAAACCCTGGCCCTTTCTTCAGCTCTAAGCATAGCTGCTTCTAACACCACAGCATGTTCTCTAGCTTTTGCAAGCTCAGTTCGCCATAGTTGTGCTTCTTGAAGGGCAGCATCTCTCTGTTTTAGTATAATCTCTCTCTCTTTTCTTAGAGCGAGAAGTTGTTCTTCAGATTCCCTGAACTGTTCGAACAAACAAGACACATAGTTAACTAACAATTGAAATTGAAATTAAAATTCGATTCAAAAGTTGTACAACCACTGCATCTTAGAGGTATAACTGTCTAATCCAACAGATCCTTGACGTCTTGTACAGGCTTCTGAAGAGCATTAAAACCATACCCATTGTCATTTTTGTACGAGCGAAAAGAAGAATCAAGACGCATAAAGACAAAATGAACTCTACAAGTCTTGTAATATGTCAATTCATGCTTATGTTAATTAAAATTCTTTCGTACCTTAACTTGGAAAGACTGCACTTGCTTCTCCAGATCTTTAGATAATCGCTCGTTTTCTGTACAAAGAAATCTTCTATCCTCATCAATTGCTTGAACAGCAGATGCAGCCGCTTCAGCAGCGGCAGAGGTCTTGTTCAACTGGTCTGTAATCTCTTTTATGGTAGCATCTCGTGCACGAATATCTTTCGCCAACTGCTGAAGTTCTTCATCTTTTACCTGAAGAGTCTCCTGTATTAAACAGTTACAAAACAAACCAGAATTATTAATGACGTCAAAGATTCCCTTAAAAAACAACCCTCCAAGTATACCTTCATAATTGTTAAATCATCAAACTCATGCTCATTTGCCTTGTTACTAGTAGCAAAATCTTCATTTGGTTTATTTTTTATCAATCCCAAAGCCGCTCTCATAGATATTTTCATTGCGGCCTCAACTTCTTTAGAAGCTTCCATTGCCATGGAATTGGCAGCTGCAACTGCTGTAGCAACTGTACCAAGTTTTGCAGAACCACTCCCACTTAATGAATTCACTGCCTCTTTATGAGCCCGCAAAACCAATTGGGTGGCTCTGTTTTACAAATAAATGGCAATGTAAGTAAAGACAATTGCTTTCTCACTGGAATGACAACATTATTGAAACCAATTAGCAATTTGAGTTAAAAAAGAATGTAGAAGTGGAATTTGGATCATCCTTCTTCATCAGCATAATTCCTAGGTATTATCTTCTTGTGTCTAAGTGAAGTTTCTTGCAGGGTGGTGACAAGAAGTTCAAATGGAGATTTAAGCAGAAGATAACTAGATGTATACATGAAGACACAGCCTATCATGATGTTTTTAATGTATATAAAGAAATTTTAACTTGTTTGCATGCACATAAGGGAGATGCAGATATTTGGAAGGAAATGATTGAGTCTATCAGTTTGAGAACGTGATACTCCACTGAAAAGTTATAAGGTTTCTGAGAATATGATATGGGACCAGAGGCTATTAATATGAGCAGTAACACAAAAGCCAGAGGTGTTGAGAAACCATAGTGATCAGCAACTATGCCTAGAGACATCTAAAGCTGAGCAATAAGGCAGTATTATGAGCTTCACTATGAGCATTTTTGTTGTAAACATGGAAGTAGAACTTCCTAAATGATATTTTCTGTTTACCCCCTCGAGACAAGTTAGAAGAAGACTTTTAAATTTGAAGGGCAAAGAGCAAAGAAAATGAAAACCATCTCAAGTCGAATGATGCACTACAAGACCTGAGAAGAAATCATTTACTTTTTAATACAGCTGAACAAATTTTAAAAACTTCAAAATTAAAAAGGAAGTTATGGAATCTCAAGCTTACTGTAAAGTGGATACCCAAGCTCTTGCAGCACCAGGAGTTTCCGCACATAGAAAGTACTCTTTTTTCTGTGGAGTTCCGATATCTAGCAAGTTGGGTAAAGGAACTCTAGAATATGGCAAACATCTCATATTGAAAAGCATTTACCTGTAAAGATTGTAGTTTAAAAACAACCAACAATAATATTAAAAAAGGAGCCAACAACACTTCATTGCCGTGAAGAAAAGGATACAGAAACAACAACCTTCATATTTTGGCAACCCACTGCAAGGAATAAGAGATTAGAACGTGAGACATCCAACTATATTATGGAAAGAAAGCAACCAGATATATTTTCTGCTAAAAAAAGAGATTAATAAGTAACAATCTTACTGAAAATTCACTGGGGACAGAGTGATGGTACTACTAGCGTCAAATACAATGGCTCCTTTAACAAGTTGCTCATTTCTCGGATCCTAGTCCAATAATAAGTTAAAACTATCATATCTTTTAAAATTCCAAAAGGTTTGAAAGCAGAAATGCAATTTTGTTACTTGTATTCCATCTTTCCAGTGGTTGGGTCCAGGATGATCCATCGTTCATTCCACTTCCTCAGCTGTACAATGCGAAGGCGAAAAATAACACAGAGATAAACATGCAAAAAAGCAAGCGCCTAAGCGCCTGAAATACATCTTAAATATTACCACAGGAACTACACAAACATCTTTTATTCTACTATACGTACTGGTCAGTTCACTTTCAAATTCATATGTATTTTTTTTCTTGAAACCCAATGAGAAAGGTGCATTTGAAATTACATGACTACTTTATCATAAAGGTTTAGCTTATTAAGACAGGCTGGTAAGCTGGAAGAAACAACGCCAATATGAATATCACCACGACGAACATATAATTGGATAAAACAGCCTAGTCCTAGTGTAATACCCAAAATTGATATGCAGTTTGCATGCATTCATGCTACTAATTTTCCCCCACCAAACATTTGCCAAAATGAAAAATAACAACTAAAAATTTTAACTTCCTTGTGTTTAAACAGCCTTTTCATAAAAAGATGGTAGGTTTAATAAAGAAAACTTTAAAAGATCAGAACTACTGATTAAACAAAAAGAAGAAAGCTTTAAATGATCAGAACTACTGTTTTTTTTTTTTTTTTAAAAAACCTTTTTCATTTTTGGATTGCACAGCTCAAAATTTTCACACCCAAAGGCCAAAACAACGAAAGCAAAATAAACACACAAAAGAAAGAAAAAGAACATATTCAATTACCGTCTCAGATCTTGAGTAATGGTCCTTGAAGTAAGTGGCGACCAGAACCAGAGCTGAGCTGCCGCTTAATCTTCTCAAGCTGTTCTCCGTCTCCGCCACTCTCTACAAATCCAATCGGAAACCAAGAAAAGCGAACTTCTCAAAAAAAATCAACTGATCAGACAAAGTCAAATTGAAATCGATTTCATCCAAACGCACCGGAGATGTCCCGTTTGAACTCATTGAAGAAGATCGAGATCTCTAAATCGAAGATGAAAAAGTTAGGGTTTTTGTCATCTGAAGAAGAAGAAGGAAAGAAAGAGAAGTGTTGGTGGCGTTGTTGAAGAAGAAGTTCGTTGGTTGCTCACTGTCACCGACCGGCAGGTGCGCGACGGAGCTAGCTAGCTATAACGTTGAATCATTGATTTCAATCACCGCACCGGTTAAATTCTAACTAACTAGTTCCACAGCCATATTTAAAGATTAGGTCCTCTAAAGAATATCTTTTACCATATTGGTCCGCAATAATTTTAATTGGCAGACATGATATGAAGCATCAGCATTTCTGAATGCTAGTATGACAAATCAGAGCATAACATTGGCTCTCCGGGAACTCACTTTTTAGGCCAATAATTTGCTTCTACATACGATCAAACGTAAAAATTTAGCTCATTTTTTAAACTCATTTTTCAAAAAAAATTACTTTTTATGACCTACTACAATCAAACGAGTCTAAAATAAGTTCTTTTATTTTGGAATAAGGCACAGTTTTGTGAATACATTTATCGTCGAATCTGATTATCAAGAACCAGTTGTAAGCAATTATGGAGTTTTCGCATGAAAAAAATGTGTATGTAGTTTTTTTTTTTGCTTTGACAACTACACGAAAATGAAATACACGTCCGTATGTCATTGTTTGATTGGAGTTTGATTGGAGAATTTAGATTCTTGTATGGAAATTATCATCATCAGTGTCATTCTCAAGCTATGAAAGGTAGTAGTAGTTATGGTACATTGAAATATAGTTTACCAATTTGTTTTTAGTAAATGTTATTTTTATCGGTCCAAAAACGTGTGAACTCCAAGTTTGATATGAGAAACTAAAATTTTAGACATTTGAAAGATTGTCTAAATTTCTTCAAGACAGTAAGTACATTCAAAAGCAAGAAACAACAAGGACACCACTAATCACTACCTTAATACTTCCCAACCAATGGCAGGTAAAAGTACAACTTTTTCAGCATATAAGCTTTTATATTAAAAGGAAACAAGAAAGTTGTTGTAAAGCTTTTAATGTTTAATCTCCCCAATTGCAGTACATGCCAAAAACATCAAAAGTTGTTATTATCATTATTTATCTTGTACGAACAGAAACCAACTACCACACCATCTCTAATGGTGAAGTTCATGATAAGCTGCAGCAGATGAACAATCCATAAGCTGGAAACCAACTCTCTCCTTTTGCAAATCATAAACAACTTCAACATTCTGCTGCTGAAAGCTTCCGAAAACACCAGCAGGTCCGATCAATTCATTTTCATCCATGCTCTGAAACATTAAACACTTCACTCCCAATGAGTCCATTGGTGCACTCACTGCATAGAAACAACTATCCTTAGGCAAAACAACATCCACATTGTTGAGAAAATGGAAGGATATTGATGGAAGGTTATCACTTGTGCTGGAGTATGTGTTGTTGATGCAGGGGATTTTGTAGCATAGATCGAACCCTGTGCTTGCTTCATGCTCCTTTGATCTTGAATAAGATATGATCGAATCTAGTTCTGTAAGCAACTTTGAGTATAATGGTTCTGGCAAGTGAGTATAAGTTGTTCCAGAGTCGATCAACATGCCTCCATTGCCTTGTTCATCAAAATCTTTCATGCTTAAAGGGGCTTCCATGATCTTCTTGTTACTAGTACTGTTTCCATCAATGCTGATTCCTTTTAGACCTATGTAATATGAGCTTGGGAACATTGGACTCTTTAGCATTGGTGTGAATTGCATGTAATCTTTAGAAGCTATTGCTAGCTCACCTAGGATTAATAGGCTGGAGAAATCAGGGTTGTTTGCATACTTGAACTCTAGAAAACAATGTGAAAAACCCTTTTGAAGGAAGCCTAATTGTGAGGGAAATGATAGAAAACCTCTTCCAAACCCTACAATCCCTACAGGCTCTCTATATGCAGAGTTCACACAACCAAAGCAAAGCCCTGATAAGTTTTCTTTGCCAGAACTTGAATCATCTTCAGCATGAACTCTTAGTTTTTCTTTAAAAAGACTCCCTGTTATAAGACCACCAGCGCCATAGTTGTAGGAGAAAGAAGGGCAAGGTCTAGGACATGTCCCTTTCAACAGTGAGCTCAATGGACAACCAGCGGCAGCACATGGATCATAACGGTTGTCTGCGCTATGAATATTGGTGCAGAAGTTGCTTGAGCAAAGATCTCTAAGAGATGAGGATGAATAAATCTGAGAGAATGTTGTTGTAATCAACTTGGAATTCTTAAGGTAGTAATCATCACACTCAATGCAGGTGAAGGAAGAAAACATGTCTGTGCATGGAAACCAAGTAAGATCACTACCAGTGTCGATAAAAGCCTGGATGATCTGTGGAGGAGTGCCTATGTTAAGTGAGATCAAGTAACCATCTCTAAAACCTCTCAATGATTCTACCATGTTCTTCCCCATGAGCAATGCCTCAGAACGGCTATAATTCAAACCATGAATCCTGTTTGAGGTAGAGAGTAATGATCTTGAATGAATCATGCCAAAGACTAGTGAACCATGAAAGCTTTGGTTATTCTTTGCGTAAGATTGATAATAGAATAAGGCAATGAAGAGAAGATAGAGAGTAAGCTTGTAATTAGGAACCAAAGATACTGATAAAACCATTTTGTCCTAAGTATGGAGATGAATTATGATTAGAAAGATTGGGCAGTATTTATAACCTAGTGGTGACAGGAATATCAATACATTATTAAGGTGTTTAAGTGTTTTAAGTACTTGAAAATGAATTAAGGAGTTAATGGTGTTCTGACGTAGACCACTAAGTATGTTAGAGAACAAACATAGGAAGTGTAGTACGTGCATGAGAGACTAAAAAGGAAATCATATGGTTTCTACTGGAAATATAAACTAAGTGAAGTTCATAAGTGTAGCTTTTCGTAAATAGCTGAATGGTCAGTAAGGCGTGCGGAGATCATTTAGTTAATTTGCCAATAAGAAGCTCTTCATAATTCTTAGATGATGTGTGTTTTGCTATTGAATTATTTGATAATGTTAGTTTTAGAAATTTTCCAATGGAAATAACTCACACCCGCATGCTCTAGTACACTTTTTCTTGATCAATAGTATGCCACAGATAACTTATGTTAAAGCAATATCTATATGCATACAAAAATCATAATCCAGATTAGAGACGTATGCCAGAAGGTAACCGGTGATTATAAACTCATAACAATGTGGGCGGTGGTAGAAAACAATATTAGTTCTATTTGTAGTTGCCTAGTCATCACAGTGACACTATTATCATGAAACCACAAACCTTAAGAAGTAAGAAGCCAAGCAAATTAGTGAGTGTCACGCCAGTAACGAAAAGCTAGCCTTGAGCAAATCTATCTTAGCTAGATGTGATTCAGTAATAGTTCTTGTTTATATATAAATGTAAACTGCCTACATTTATTGACAAATCTTAGATCATACATGAACCTGCTAAAAGATTATATTATTGTGACAAATGATCGATTTTGACATAAGGCCTCAGGATATAGCAAACCGAAAAACTCTTACAAAAAGAATCACAAGGATTTCTTCAGCCATATAACTATTATAATGAGAAGGATTTAAGCAAGAAAGTTGAAGCGTGATACAGATATTGTAGCAACATGACCATTTGTTAAATCCCCTAATCTGTTATATACAGGTAAGAATGACCAAAAAGAAAACAACAGAAAAACCATAAATGTACCAAAACCTGATTCATCCAGCAATCACTTGCTTTCTCCCTTCTAAATTTCTTCCAATACAGTCCTGACTCTATTCCGTTTAGCAGGATCAAGAGAAAAGTAACGCATGTTCACCTGTTTATTCCCTCTTGGACATTGTTTTCTTCAGCCCTTTTGTAATCTTTTGGAACCACATGATGTTCATGATAGACAACACTGAAGGCACTAAAAGGGTGCTTGCAAAACCAATGGTATCCATCTGCTTAATCTGCACCACCATAGAATTACGATATAGAAACAGCTTAAAATATCTTTAAGTACACATATACAAAAGCTCTACCTGATCATAGTGTGAAAAGATGTGGTAAAACAGGTACATGAACAGGAAGATCCTTGCCACCTACAATGAAAAACAAATTTCAGCACCCTATTCTGTAGTCATTAGTTTCAGTAAAAACCATAAGAAGGATAAAGATCATGACAATACAATAACGATCAATCAGAAAATAATATAAGCAGAAAGATTCTGTAGTCATTAACAGAGTTCATGACTTCTTGAACTTGACAGCAACACATAACCCACTATTGTCTAGCTTAGCTTTATTAAGCTTATTAACTTTCTCCTGATCATATAAGTTTTCTCTAACCTTTAGAATCATTAGCTGGTAAATCACTGAAAATAAGGTCCCAAACCTATAAAATTAATGAACCACTTAAATTGATATCCTGGTGCACTGGTGCTGAATTAAAGAAAAGGGACTATGACATCAGGTACTTGAATCTAAGGTTGTATTCAGAAGCAAACTAGAACACTTGTTCATATGTACAGTTAGACTGTAAACCTTTACGTCCTCTGCCTTGAATATAATCCTATTGGACAATCAAATTGCAAACATAGCCTGTGCCGGCACTTTAACTGACTTCTCATTCTTATATGCAAAGCTAACAAAGTTCCACTGACCAGCCAAGTCACAAACATAGCGACGCCATTGATAAGATATGCCCAAGAATTCTTCATGCCTGAAGTATCAAGATACCTACACAAAAAATGTAACTGAATCAATGCTTTAGTCAATAAACAGGATTCAAAGTCTCATACTACACTGTTTACAGTAAATACCATCGCAAGTTAATCCCGGGAGTGGTTGTTTCAGAAATTAGGCATATGAATGTATATAGCTGCCCTTCTCCGAATAACATGGCATAGGTTATCGCACCAAGTGAAACCAAGTGATGGAGAATCTGGAAAGACAATCATAACATGTGAAAACACGGGTTAACAAGAGAAGCTCGGATATAGCTAAAGAAATGAAAACTAATTTGCACAAGAGCAAGACTGGATTTATCTATAACATCTGCTTCAAGGATAAGTGTACTCACATACTCCATTCCACCAAGTGAAGGGTACAACCAAATAATCATTGCAAGATCTGTGATGAAATAACCAACAGCAATCTGCAGGCAAAAGTTCATCCAAAATTGCAATTAGATATCATCGACAAGAATCTGAAAAGAACATGAAGCATTCGGAAGAACAAATCAAATACCCCCAATGTGAATGTGAGAGGTTTGAGCTCCGAAATGTAACCAGCCCATGAAGTGTGTCTGAGTACAGGTCTGAGAAGAATGCTAGGTAAAGCGACATTATCGTAATAAAAATCGCATGGGTACTCGACATACCCCTGTAATAAAAAATTATAAAAAAATTTGATGATCTTGAATATACTAAATCTCAGGAATTCAGTTTGAGAGGTTCACCTGTTATTCCATTCAATCCGCTGGAGTTTTGTGAGAGAATTATAGCCTTTGTATTTGAATGAACTGAAGAAATGAGTCACATCGTATGCCTATAGGAGAGACAATTATATGACAGTGTGCAAAAGGACAAGAAAGGATAACTAGTAGAAGAGGCACTTTTGTTATGCAAGACATAAACAGCACGTCCATCAAGTGAAATCAATATTAGCATGCTCTGTAGGTCAATATTGGTAACTCCCACTAATAATGGTTCCAGCTAAATCCCTCACAGATGTAAAAGGATAAAGAGGAGGAAGTAGATACATGCAGATTTGCTCAACACCAAAATGCTCCATGCCCTTGGAAAAGTCCTAAAAGGTTTTTGCAATTTTCATATGCACAAAGAGCAGAACTTTTAATCTAATACACATATAAGAAATAATAAAAGTAAAAGTATGACTTGCCATCTTGCACATGAAAAAAAACCAGCAAGAATAGATGTGAACGGGACAAAAGAATCTGCTACCAAGTAATCCTTAACAACGTTCTCTATATGGTATCTACACAACTTCATTGCCATGGCTTTTAGTCTTGGAAATCTGCATCATAACATAAATATGATCAAATGAATGGCCAAGGAGCACAAGTCGTTGAATGTTCATTACAGGAATCATATTGATAATTGAAAATCTTGAAATCAGACCAGCAATCTAGCAGCTGAAGAAATAGAAGAGGGAAGGCAGTATAAGGTAATTTTGTATAACAACCATGATTTATTAATTATTTTATCTTGAGAGATTTCAGAAATAAAATGCATCCTGTTATAAAGAACATCATGCACAACGCTTATGACTTTAAAATGTTTAAAAAATATTTCTTTCGATATTACCCAACTCGTTGAGTTGTAGTTAGGATCCAGAAAATCCGAAGGCAGCATTGTAACATAGATTGTGGGAAACATGCATTTGCAGTCCCTTAATATTACAATCAGCTATATCAAAATCAAACAACTGATAGCTCATTGCTTGATCTCCATCTATGGAAGGTTTAGCCAAACAGCCACCCTTCCTGTTTCACAAATTCATTTGCTTGAACATTGTTCAGCTTGTGTTCATAAAGCAGAGGAGAGGTTCAATTCGGAAGCCATGCCCAATCCAAACAAAAACCGCACTCAATGAAATCACAAAGCAACGGTCGAACACCCCGAAACAACATTCACCTATCCGTAGTTCCAACAAATCAATCCACCAAAGATAAAACTAACTCAAAACCAAAATCAAAACCATACGAAACAATCATATAATCAAAATCACGAATTCAGGAATCCGGACAGTTAAGAAGAAAATTGCAAAAAGGAAAGACTAAATTTACCTGTCAACGAGGAAGATTGGAGAAAGCTTGTAGGCAGAAAGTTTGGATTGGATTCTATGCAGGAAGAAGAATCTGCATCGTTGGAAAAGCTTACTTCATTACAAACGAAGAAAACAACAACGAGAATTCTAATTATAGAACTCTTTCTCCCTCTCTCTCTCTCTCTCTCCTTGCTTGCTTACTAATCAATAATCAAAAACACAAAAACATCTATTCCAAAAAAATATCTGTCAAAAAAAATAGGATTTTCTAAGAAAGTAAACGTGAACAGATCGGAGTGGCTTTCAATTTGTGTGATCGTAAATAGAGACGTAGAGGAAAATAATTACACGGTTTAACGTACCAAAAAATTAGCGCAAAACCAAAGCTGACGTTTTATTCTGGAAAAAAGATAATTTATTTGGATTTCTTTTAGTTATTCTTCAAAATTTTTTAATTGATCCAATATTCTGCTGCTCATTTTTAAAGGCTGTTCAGTTGCTTTTGATACAGTTATCCATCACAATGATGACTTCCCGAACTACTCGAAGAGGAATTTAAACTTCTGTTTGGTCAACCACCGAGTTCAGTATTCCAAATTACTTGAGTAGCTTACAACTTAAAGACTGGCCCCATTCGGCATTTCCTATGAACTTTATTATCTTTTTTTTTCAAAAAAATTCTATAATATTTCTCAAAAAAAATTTTAATGAAAGAATTTGGATCAATTATAAGTCGTTTGAAATTACATATATAAAATTTTCTAAACTATTAAAAAATTATTTTTTAAAAGAATCATCACAAATTTATTTTTTAAAGCATATTTTTATAAATAATTTCAAACGATCTATTCCTATTCCGGCAATATGTGGAATTATTATTCCTTGTCAGAAATGGAGACTTTAGTTTTGAGCATATTGTAATAACAAAATTTTTTTTTTCTCTCTTCAAATTTTAAACCCGATCGGTTCTAATATTTCAATATGATTTCCAATCTTTAACTCTACCTTCACATTAAATTTCACTTTTATCAAAATTTAATTTTAAATTTTTTTCATATTTCTCAATTATTATTTTTAAATTTTATTTCTATTTAATTTTATTGTTTTACTAAATTTTACTTCTAAAAAAATTTATTTTGTAAAACTTATGTAAAATTTATTTTTATAAAACTTAATTTTACGCAGTTAAAACAACGTTTACATAAAAAGAATATTTGAAAGTACTTATAAAAAAAATTCAAAACCAAAAATTATTATCCTATTTCATAAATAAATTTTAATTTTTATCCAAAAATATAATAAACAATATAAAATCTTACTATATATATTTTTTTATAGTTTTAAATTTTATAATAAATTTGTAGAACATTCTAAAAATTTTATTAAAAAAAATAAAATAAAAAAATTTTGAAAAATGGCGAGAAGTAATGCCAGCAAAAGCACAGCTCTATTCATCACGCAAGCCAATCCAGCAATGAGATCACAGCGCCGGAATCAACATACAAAATTATCTTGGCCATCTGTTATCGTACACTCTACAATCGGCGTTAACCTAACCTGATAACCATTGGTCATGCCGACTGGTGTTACACTAATGAATAATGACAAACCAGCACTTGCAGCAAAAGGATGCTGATAAAAAACTAAGAAAGAAAAGAAAATCGGCTGCATTACATGGGACCCAGGCAGACCAAAACTTTTCCTGTCATACCCTATTACCTTTTCTTTCTATTTACCTTCGAAGAGATATACTTCTGTACAGGTAGCACTAGATGTAAGCTTCAATTTCTTGACCCCTTATGTTGTCTTCCTTCACCTTTCAACGAAGACGAGGATGAGGACGATGTCAAACAAGAGAGCGCGCTTTCAGCTCGATCCTTGGTGAATGCCCTTTGGACATCTTTCTTTAACTCACAGAAGCGCCTTCGCTTCACTTGTTGCTCATCAGGAGTGCCAGTATCAAGAAAGATTAAGTCCTGCATGTCGTCATCCATGAATTTATCCAGGACCTCAGAGCAGTGAGGGAAATACCTCCGTCCCAGCTCCACTGCCAGCAGAAATACTAAAATCATTTAAAATCTTCATAATCAGTACATTAAGCCTATAGATTTCTCCATAATACTTTGGTAGAAATTTGACCCTATCTATCCACACATCAACAAAGCAAGGGTTTTCTTTACGTTTTTTACCCTGCAACTTCTCAATATGTTAATATATCATTCGCAATACAGTCAGAAGCAAGAACATGCTATTGTACATGCCTAAATTGTTGTTTATACTGCAACTTTTGATAGCAATTCAAGGAGTACACAAGTTAACACTATACATTGTCACTACAGACTTGAGCCGACTTCATTTGGTATGATGAGAAACAACATAAAGGGAGGGAAAATTTTAAATGTGCACCTGTTCTTGAAAGGGCGTCTACCCTTTCATGTAGCCTCTTATTTTGCATTATAGGTGTCTCATTTAGATCAACCTCTTTTAAATTCCCAGTACTCCTTAAAGCTGAAACTCCAGCAAATTCTGAAGTTGTATCCGCATGAGCAATTTGCATGGCCACCTTTGCTTCACTAGGAAATAGTAACCTTGCAAAAGCAACTGAATGAAAACGGATTGTCAGACTTTCAAGTCAACAAAATGATCATTCTCAAAACAAACACCATTAATGCAGAACACAATAGATACACAAAATAAAGCATTTGCTATATCTAGTATATCCTTTAACAAGCAGTAAAGGAATTAAAAGGAATCTACTAGTGAGGAGACATTAGAAAGTAGACTGAGATTTGCTACCAGAAGACCAACACAATCATCAACAAGTTAAAGAAAAGCAACCATTTGCAACCATATTGCTAAAAAGCTTTCTAGAAATACAAAATTTCACAAAGGACTCATAAGACTGGTGAGAGAAAGATAATATCCGTGACATGGATTTGGAAGAGATTGCAAGTTCCAAGAAGTTTAAACAATAGGTGCCAACTGGTATCTACACTATATGTCTTATGGGTTCATTCTCATTAATTTTCATCACTTCATCTACTTGAGAACTACTTTTCATTTCCGTTAAAGCAACTTTATACTCATTTACCACAAAAAATTGAACTAACCAGCAAAATAAACTAATACCTACCCTGAGGTAAGTATGATCTTACACAGCCAACATCTAAAGACTTGCAGAATATCATTTCTTCCGGTACTTAGCATCATTACCTTAGGATACAAAACTATAACTGTGTACTGCTATTGTTGTCTAAAGTACTAAATACATTTTCACGCTCCTGTCCTTGTCAGTTAATGGACATAAGCCTAGGAGATGATTGTTAGAAAGAAAACGGATTTACCACTGCTACCTAATGAATAAAAGATGAAATTTTACTAATAGCAAACTTTTATGAACAATACTGGGAACCACCTATTGAGCATATTAAAGTAAAAGGTTCACTAAGAAATGGACAAAAATAACTCACCTCTGTTTTCCAGATATATCAGCTTCATATGCAAGTTGTCAGCAAATAGAGGGGAAGTAACAGCTTCTTCCACATTCGCAGGGATCCTTCTTATTTCCCTTTCCAAAATGTCAATGCATATCCTGTCTTTATTCGACTCTTGACCACGTTCAGTCTTAGCATAATAATCTTTTGCTCTTGTCGACCTCCTACAAATCGTGACAGCACTTTGCCCATCTGATGTCAATTCTGATGCAGAGGCACCTCTGTTCAGAAGGGATACAATAATAGCTGGTTCCCTGCGCATTGCAGCCACATGTAGGGGTGTATATCCCCTCTCGTTCTTGAGATTCACATCAACTGACTTCAAGTCTAGGATTTCAGATACAATTTTGGTGTCACAGTATCTAACAGCATAATGTAAAGCATAGGCATCATCTAAAGTTATTTCCGCCTCTGTTAGAAGCATCTTAACGAGCTCAACATCATCTGAATCTAAAGCCTTGTGGATCCGTCTTATGCTTTTCTCACAGTGCGGATCCCGTACTTCATAATTGTTTAGTTGGTATTTTTTGCGGATCACTTTAACATCACCTACCACTTCAGATGGTAACTCCCTCTCAAGAGAGGTATTATCAAGATCCGACCTTGCTACTCTCTCCACACAATGGCTAAGTAGTTCATTAAGGTTCGAATGGAAGGCAACCAAAAGTATTGGAACTACATCTTCCACGTGGGCCTTGTCAACAAAATTATGGAGGCGGCGCTGCAAAATCATAGCATAGTGTCAATACAATACATAATGTTGAAACAACACACTATTAAAGTGAGAAAAACTTCAAAATTTTAAGTTACTTAAAAGTGAAATTGTGAATATGCCGAAAATAGATGAAAAAGAAGCATGTAAAGAGTCCTACGACTATGAATATGGACACTAGAGCAATTGCTTCACCGAAATTCTTAAGTAACAACATGAGTATGAAACAACCAAACTGAAGCGACCGTAAAGTATGCAAATAACAAAGCTACACAGCAGAAGTTTATATATGTTAATATATTCTAAATTTCGTTTAAGCAATGCGATAATCAGAACTATACAATTTTTCAACTTTCTGGTGTTTAGCGAAAACCTCAGGGATGTCAGGCATGCTTTCAACATGTACTTGGAAGCAAAAAACAACCAAAGCAGTAATCTTTCATCTCAAGATGGGGACTTCAGTTCGTATTTCAGTATTTGGATAAAGATCAAATCCTGTTAACTGTTTCCAAAAAAAAGAAAGAAATAAACTAGGATCGGTCAGAATAAATCACCTGGAAGAGTTTAACTAGTTCTGGAATCTGGAACATATAGGAGGCGTACATGATTTCAACAGCCGAGTTAATAACCGGCCTGCACGAATCATGCGCACATGTTGGATCAACACAAGTTGTCACCTCTAATGGCAAGGCCCGAATCCTCCCCGCATAAACATATCCCAAGAACACCATTAACGCTTCCTGCCCAACCTTCCCAGCCGGAACCAGCTCACTCATCTTATACTTAAATTTACCGCCGTTGCTATTATTACTAGTGCTGATTGTTGTTGCAGAAGTTGTTTTCGAGAAAAGTTCTCGAAAGAACGGGCTCCTGGCTGCAAGAATGCACCGATGGACGGCGACCACTGTGCCTCCGTCGACGATGATCTCGGCGTCCGTGCTATCGAACTTGTCATCAGAATTAATTAAAAGGCTCTCGAGATTAGAGCTCAATCGATCAAGACCCATAACTTCTAGGTTAGCTCCAGCACCTGAAATCTCACCGGCGATCACCCGCGCTGAAGTACGCGGCGGAGATTGGTTGTTGATCGCGGTGGCGGTTGTGGGACCATTGCTGAAGAAGAAGCTCGTGGAACCGTTGGAGGAAGCGAAGCTGATTGAGCTCGATGGCTCTGAGATGTTTCCCGCCATTGATAATAAGATTCTTATCAAATTCAGAAATGAAAATTCGCAGAAATTCAAGAGAACCAGAGATCTGTTACTGAAATCATGAATTCAGCTCCATGATTTACTTCACCATTCTAAAAACTGAACTCGTTTATCTTGAAAATTTTTTTGTTTCTACAAACCAGTTGATTCCAGTTCGAACTAGAATCAATGGGGTAAAATGTTATCAAATCGATAGATCTAGAAATGACATAACCAACTATGAGAAAATATTACAAATTCGAATTTGAAGAACAGAAAATCAAAGGATTGGAATGAGAAAAATTTTGTGGAAGGAAAAACTATAGAGAAAGAGAGGGGTGAGTAAACCAGAAGGTGAGCGGACCGCTGACGGAGCTGGTTCATGGTTGGTTAGACGCTGAAGTCTACTGCCAACGTAAGGGATGGTGTCACGATATTGTTGGTAGGGACGATGACGTGTCTTATGTCGTCATCACGCAAGTGACGACGCGGTTTTTTAGCGTGAACGCAAACAAGAGTGATATTTATAAGAATTAACAAACCCGTTCTACTTAACGGGTTCGGTTTTTTAAAATGTTGTAATAAATACTAGTGTAGTTTATCAACTGCTGTTTTTGGATTACTTTAGATATCCAATTGCTTTAACGGGCGCCTTTATTTTATAATTATTTATCTTTATTGAAACAATGAGAGGGTTCCGTGCGGGTTCCTATTGTCCGGTTTCCGACTGACCTTTACTACTGGGTACGATCACCGTCGGTAATAATAACCATGGTTGTGTAACATGCTGTTAAAATAAAACGAGTCGTTGCGGAGGAAGATCGGTGAGAGTAAGGAGGAGGTGAGGGGAACGAGACAGTGAGGTTGAACCGCGACGAGAAGATAAAGTGTTGCTGTCACGCGATCGCAAAAAGATGAGATCATGGGGTTGTGATGACAATGATGTTCATGCTCTCCGATCTATCTATTCGCCGACCATGACCGGTTCAAACTTTTCGTCGCTATCACTCGTGACAGAGACACAACAAGCACCAAACAGTTTGCAATTTCAGTCCTACCATATTAATTTAGAACTTGTACACCAAAATTATTCATTCACTTCAATTTATTATTTTAATTATTACTTCAAATTTAATTTTTATTTTCATACTAAATTTTATTTATCAAAGTTTACTTAATTTATTTTAAATATCACATCAAATTTTATTTTTATCAAAATTTATTTCTTATTAAATTTTACTTTATGAAAATCAGAAAAACTCAGTTAAATCAAATAAAAAAATGTCTTTGAATGCATTCTTTTGTACATCAAAATTACTTCTCTTCTACTAAAAAATTAGATTTAATTTATTTTTTATTATTAAAAAAAATAAAAAGTCGCTTTAATCTATTTTTTAATAAAAAAATATATTATTTTTAACAACAGTATTTCTAACAAGTTATTTTTATTAACTCACTTTTAAAACAAAAAAAAACGCACTCTTTACTGAAACCAAATCCTATAAGATTGGATGAAGTAGAGTAATAGCTGTTTTTCTCAGTTTTTGCTTTTTGTCGTGCCGTGAGGAATATGTCTTTTTTAATTCCTCAAAGCAATAGCAATGACTTTTGAGTGAATGTTTCTGAGAATAGAGGTCCTCTGAGGACCAGTACCGAGTTGGATCCGTGCAAAAAGAATGTTATTTGAGGTAGTACATGGATAGATATTATTTTCCTGCATTGGAAAGCACCGGTGGAGCTGGAGTGCTGGAGCTTTTGTGGTAAGAAAAGTACGAATAAAAGCAAGGTGCCATCAATGATTAAAGCGTCTTTTAATTATATAAAAAGTAAAGTTTATGAAAGTATTTAAAATACATAAAATATAAATTTTAATATAAATAAAAATAATAAAAAATTTTTAAAATAAAATTTCTTGTTATTAAAATATGCTCTTAAAAGCGTTAGAAAATCAAGTAGTAATATTATTTAGTTACTATATAAAAACTGAAAATTGTCTTCTTAATAATTTGGCATCTTTTTTATAGATAGAAATCTAGATTTCCTTTTGAAAATTGTATTTTAATGTACGAAGCAGAAACTTTCAGCCGATTCTAATACAATATCAAAAAAATGAGCTTATAACTTTTCAAGAGAAAGAAAATCCATTGTAATGCCTACTGTGTATAGAAAAGAGGAGGACGGCTGAAGAGATCATTCAACGCGAGTAGATTATAATACATTCATTTTCCTTCGAATACCGACTCCAAATTTTCATTGCCCATATCAAACAAATTCATAATTTCTAAACAACCTGGGCAATAAATTTCGAAGAATTGAAAAGCTCACCGTAAGAGTTCTATTACTGCAGAGATTTTGCATGAGATCTGATAAACTCCAGCACAGCAGCGACCATCTCAGCCGTACTAACCCCCTTCGCCGTCGTATCCACCACAATTTGAGGAACTCCGGTGATCTCATACTCGAAGCACCTTCCATAACTCTCCACCAACCTTCTCAACTCCTCCCACGTCCCTGGCTTATGCCACCCTCTCTCCGTAGCATTCTCCTTGTTCTTCTTCCCTCTCTCCTCTAACCTTCTCTTCCACTCTTCTTCATCCCCTGGCAAGCACTCAACAATCACAACACGAGCACTAGTCTTTGCGTTGGCGGCAGCAAGGAGGAGTTGGTCGAGATGGGATCGGCGAGAGAGAGGAGAGTCAACGATGATGAAAGGAAGAGGGATGGAGAGCTGGGTTTCAACCATGCGCCAGAGGACACCGTAGGATAGATCGTTGAGGGCAGAGGATGCGGTAGAGAACGACTGTTGGAGAGACAAGGTTGCATCGCGTATGTCGTCCTTGTCGAGTAGAGGGCAGCTGAGGGCTGTTGCGACGCTGCGGGCAATGGTGCTCTTGCCGCATCCTGGGTGCCCTTTCATTGCCACCACCACCGGACGATAAGAAGCCTTATCCATGGGTTCACTATTTCTCCCAAACTATAGAAAGACAATACAGCAACTGTTAGATATATACTCATAGCTCAGATATAGAAGTTCGCAATGTGCAAATAGAAGAATAAGAAACATTGTGGACGCAGTGTTATACTTTAAATCAAAAGTAGAAAGGAAAGAATATATAGCTTCAAAAAATCATTGGGCATCCTTTGGATTTGTAGCTATGAGCAGGAGTTCAATTCCTTCTGAACTGAAACACTACTAAGCACAAAACAGTTACAAACGTACAGCCATACAGGTTATGCTACTCGGACAGTGAGGGATTACACTTTTGTTTGGGCATGAGACGCTCGTGACCTTTTCCCTATACCATGAGTACATACAGCAGACTGATGAGAAGCCTGATCTAATATGCGACTTCGTGAAAAGATGGTTCCTACCAAATGGTTACATCAAACTACGAACATTTAAGACGCAGAAGCATTGCTTCCAACCATCCAAGACACAATTTTGTATCACATATGCCCATTGGCACGAGGGCGTTTACCAGATCCAGTTTTTGGAGTATATCCACTTGAATTCTTACCTTGTCTTCGACGAGGCTGTGACAGTGCCCTCTTAGGTTGAGAGCTGAACGCACCAGCCTTGTGAAATCGATGTGAGCTTTTTCTTACATTGTCAGACATCAGAGATTGCAGATATTGACTTGGAACATTTCTCTGCTCTTGCATGAAGGACAATCCCTCATCTGATATGATGCAAGCAATGGCATATACTGAAGCTCCAAGTACAGGTGGTATAACTTCCTGTGGATGTTTTACCTACAATGTAGAGTACCCTGTAAGCTTCAAATAGCTATTCTAAAGAGAGCTTTCACTTTAGAAGGGTAAATTGTTCTTGCTTACAAAACAAGTATAGAAAGTCGCAAGATGTGTATGGCAATAAGATAATCTATACTATATAACTAGCATAAGATGCCAAACTTTATCTCGACAAGTGCACTAAACTATCTGATTTCAAGGATAAATCGAGTACTTTAATCAATTCCACCAGATTATTTGCGCTAGGGAAGAACAATGTTCTAAAGGACAATGGCAGATGCAGGTTCTTGGTGATTGGTGCCAGAAATCCATGCATACTTGCATAAAACCCCCAACATTAGAGATGCTACAGTATTCATTGAGTGGATAGCTAATTAAACTGTTATCCAAAAGTGGAAAACAGTAACAACCACATGACAAGTCCCATCAATGTGTCAATCATATACTATGTTGATTTCAATATTTGGAAAGCATGACAGATTGGCATATAAAGAACAATGTACCAGACAATACCTTCATCAATGTGCCAATAATAAACGCTTAAGAACTCCTAAGAAAATAAATTCATAAGTTAACACCCAAGAAAATTTTACCAGTCTATAGATCTGATAGCATTAGCAAAACTAATGCAACTCAATAGAAATGCAGGAATAACTACTTTGTATCATGTTTCAAAAAGGTAACTGAAGAAGACAAAACAATATGCTTCAAATATACTCTTTAAAATCCCAGGCAAATGCCTTATAAAGCGTCCATATGTTGCATTCTTACCTTGAATAATATTGCCTCAGACAAACGCTCTCTTAAGCAGTAAATCTGCGCAACGTCAAGCGCTGTGGACTCATATTTGAGCCATCTATCAACAATTGCAGAAACAGTATTCTCAGGTGAAGACATGATTTTCTCTTCACGCTTCCCTGAGGATGAATTAGTCATCTCAAGATCATCATCCTCACCACTGGAAGCTTCCATATCTTCATCACTGTCATCTTCATCATCTGCGGGAGCAACGGCCAGTTCTGTTGACAGTAACAGCATCGGATATTCTCCAACAAGAGAGGAGTTCTTTATATACATCCCAGAATCACCTCGTGTTATCTCATCATATACGACAAGTGGCATGCTGCAAAGTTTGTTGAAAGGAACTTTGAAGTTGGAGGAATGGGGGTGCAGGCAAACTTTAGCACCACCAGCTGTCTCCACAATTGGCCTTTTACTCTGGTTCCGAGGAGGAAGAAGTCGTCCAACCATTGGATAAGAACCAGCCACAAGGACAGCACGTAAGATTCCTGGATCTTTGGCATTTAAGCTACATTTTGAGGAGTCATCTGGAATAAATCCATTCCTTGTCAGCTCACTCTGAAGCTGCTTACGCATGTCATGCAGCATATTCATGGTACCAGCAGATACAAAATATCTGGAACAAAACTCTGCTTCTTGACCTCTTTCTTTTGCACGTCTCCAGCATTCATATGCAGCTACAACTGCAAGCTGATCACTGTAACTACCATATAAAGAAGTCAAATCAGCTTTTGCTGCTGCAGCTCTCTTCCTCGCATCTGGTGCTACTGGTAGGATAAAGGGCTCTCTATGGTCAGCAGCACAAGCTAGAGTCAATGCAGGTTCAAGGCAGTTCATCAAGATAGCAAACAAAAGCATCTTGCTCGTTGATGGATGAACTGGAAGAGAACCAAGTGTTTCTCCTAGGTCAGTAAGCTTTTTCATCGTGTGTCAGAGCACCTATATCTTGAAGCAAAGCAATTGCATTCCTTACTGTCTCAGCAACTGGGGGATCTAAAGTTTTCTGTAAGAAATCTGCGATTCTACAATGCGGATCAAGCAGTTTCACCTGGCAAAACAAAGTAGATCAAGCAACTAACATATGATCTCAGCATTAAAAAAAATGGTGGTGCAACTGACCTGCAAGCAAAGCTCCTCAATGGGCATTCTTTTTATTTCAGGAACTTGGAAATCCAGCAATGATACTGCACGAATTTTTGAGTATAAATGGTAACAACTTCCTGGTTGACAACGGCCAGCACGGCCCTCACGCTGCTTTGCACTAGCCTTTGAGATCCAAGAAGAGTGTAGTGTGGATACATTACTGTAGGGATCATAGCTTTTCTCCTTTACACGACCACTATCTATGACATATACAACATCGTCTATTGTGACAGCGGTTTCAGCAATGTTCGTTGAAAGTATAATTTTCCGGACATTTGGAGGAGGATGCTTAAACACCTTCTTCTGCTCGTGTGATGGGATCATAGAATGCAGAGAATATATCACAAACTTTGACGAGTCTCTAAAAAAGGGACAAGCAAGCAGTCTCTCTCTAGTTTGACTAATATCATCCCATCCGGCAAGAAAGACCAAAATAGCCCCTTCTTTAGAATCTGTACAAATCTTCTTCAATAATCTTTCAATTAGCATAGTATCAATGAGTTCTGGATTTATGCTTGTAAGGTACTTATCAACTAACTCCTGCTCTTCTGCCGACATGGATGCCTCCTTCTGAAGATGATTTTTGATAATGTCATAAACCTCTAGCTGATTTTTTCGCTGAGCCCAGTTAAGGGCAGCGCTTCCATCTTTGCAACTCAGGGAACAATCTACACCCAGCGACAAAAGTGTGCAAACATCATCAACTTTCCCTTTCCCAGCGAACACCATCAATGGAGATACTCCAGTTACTGAGTGCTGGTAGTTGTATACCTTTGGTGATGGATTGCTAGTAATTAGTTCTAGGAGAGGATCTAGATCTTCATCATTCAATAAAGCCATATTGATTGACTCATCTAAAGCATCTTTTAACTCTTGAGACAATTCAGCATCGTTCTCCAAGCTGCTTGAGCCTACATCATCATCATTGAGATGATTTTCTTCTCTTGTTTTCAAAATAGAAAGCACATCCTCCAGATAGAAAGTCTTTACCTGTAGAGGTGGATTAGTTAGTTCTACGACGTGCAATTACATGACTTGAATAAATGAAACTTGGAGGTTTTTTTATTAAATCCTTACAGGAAAAGTAAATCCTGGGACCCTCACAATAGGACAGCCATCAAAATACTTAGAAAACCGCTCCGCATCAATAGTAGCACTCATAAGTATCTGTAGACTTAAAAAAGTAAAACAAATATCCAATCTACACAAAGTTACGCTTTCCTATTTTTGTAATGAACACTTCATTTTATAGTTAGTGCTTACAATACGTAGTTGAGGAAATATAGGCAGCACATCCCTGTAAATAGCACATTTGTAAAGGAGGAAGTTAGACGATTAGACGAGTGAATGCATTCCTAACAAGCAACAAAAAAAAAAAAAGACAATGTGTAGCATATTAGCCCTAAAAGAATTTCTTCTACAATTAGCAGCAACTCTATCAACAAAACTAACAAAATATTAAAGTAGCAGAAAAACTGACATGCATGAGCATATATAAACCATAAACAATTCGTGCTCCCAAATGCCCCATAACCTTTTTCAATGTTCAATTAGTTCACTCAACTGGCAGAGGCTCATTATTGATCCCTAAATTTCAAACTTATATATGTCATATCTAGACGAAGCATATATTTAGTAATGCGGACCCACTTAAGCTGTATCCCTCTTTTATCGATCCAGCAAACTTTGCTAAAATTTGAAAGCACTGAAAGCATGAATTCAGCATAACCTCCAAGGTGTTATGGAAAAAAGAGAGCAAAATAACTACGCCCTTTCGTAATTTTGATACCTGCTTTATACATTCTCATTTTAGTAGTGTTCAGATGCAGCTACCAGAACATGATTATTTGACCAAAGATTACAATTTTCAGCATGTATCAGTAGAAAATAAACTGAAACAGAAGTATCCATCCGTAACTTACCTGAGTATCGCCAGCATAAAATCTGAGTATCTATCCCTCTCATGAATTTCATCCTAGAAAAAACTACTGACTGTTTCAGAGAGCTTAGATAGGATGGAACAGTAGCATACGATTCAAAACAAGAAAAACATAAAAGATAATTCTGACTATCTGTCCCTCTCAGGAAACTCAGTAAAACAATAAACTATAAATAAATACATATATATTAGAAAATGCACAAGAAAGAAGCAATTTACATTATTCTTATTTTTTCAGAAGCAAGGACAAAGAGTCCAATAAAATAAAATGAACCAAGTAGTCTAAATCATCAATGTCAAGAATAAGTAAACTATCTATATTAATTTGTAAAACACCCACTTTATTCCCATGACAGACACGAAAGGAAGTCAAGAGTAACTTTAAATTTACGCTAGCTACCTTAAAAATAACCTGTACACTTAATTAGGTAGCAGAAGAGAATTTGTTGCTATAAAGCCACTCCAGTATGAACCTGATGTTAATTTGGTATGTATTTCACCAATCAAATCACCTTAAGAATTTTGAAGATAGTCTTCAGTATGAGGGCCTAACATCTTAAATAAAAAGATGGTCATCGTGTTTCTGATCACATACTTGAAGATCTTATCAGCACACAGAATAGTGAAGAAAATTTCAAATTGGTTGTATATCACATTTTGGAGAATGAAGAGGCATATCTCTGACCGCATGTCTGTCTTAGGGGATGTTTTTTTACAAGTAGCTCACTTTCTCCCTCCAAAAAGTTTGTGTTTACTTTCACAAATTTACTCTCACAAACTCACTTCCTAATAATTCACTTCCTAGAAACTCACTTCCTAGAAGCTCACTTCAGGATCACTTCCTGACAAGTAAACAAGCTCTTAAGCAGGGATGATGATTCAAACAGAAATATTACCACAATAATATGGGTTATTCCACTAAGAGCATCCTTCATGTCTGAGTTTCCAGCCTCTATCTTTGACATATTGGTACCTCTGCTGATCAATACTCTCAGAAGAATGCCATTTGTGCAAAACAATATTGAAGAGTGTCTTCCTCCTTTAGCCTCTAAACGTATCTGAAAAGGCAAAGGCAAATAACCTTATTGTTAGCGTGAGATGCCAAAAGAAAGTTACTTCTTAGGAGAAAGGTAAATAGTCAATAAACAGTTGTGCAGCCAGTTATTAAGCTACGAATAGAAGAAGGCAATTGATGACAATGCAAAAGATCAAGGCCGACCACGACGTTCCAGCAAATAAGTCTTTCTATCTAATAATTTAATCCATCAAGTAACTAACGGCAAGAAGGAATGAGAGCAAAGCATAAATATATTTTTTTCACTCAACAACAGCAACCAACTAAAATCCAAAAACATTCTGATTGTCAACATACGCAAAGTAAACCAAAGACATGTGCCTTACAAGTTTTAAAAATAAAATTCCTAACAAGTTCCATTCATATGTAAAATTAAATATACCATAATATAAAATAAAAATAATCTAAAAGAAATCACAAAAAAGTGAAAGATGGTATCAGAACTAACACTACACAAGAGACCAAATCCACTAACTTACATCTTTTCCGTTATAGTTGACAAATTATCAATAAGAAACTGCTTTACCCTCCTCAATTTCTACAGTAGTATTGTATAGTATTAAGGGCTTAGTTCGACAGATAAGGCATGGCTCAAAGTACCGTGACGTCTATGTAATGACCAGTGCAATTCCATGTTATAAAATCTGTTGCAAAGCCATGTCCTTCAAATTCCTAATCGATAGGAGAATAAGTATATATAGGAAGAACAAGGATAAATGTATTTCACCAACATCAAACAAATAGCAAGCATATTAAGCTTCTAAGATTTTTTTTTTTTTATCAGCGGACAGTTCTCTAGATTGACCTGCATACTCGAACTTCCAATGCTTTTTAAAAATTGTATGTTAATGGTTGCAAAAGGAGTTTCTAAGAATTAAATACTTGCAACAAAAAGACAGTCAATTATAAGCAGAACTTAAAATAATATCATGATTAAAGCTAGGTTCACATCTCATGTACCTTGTATCCAATGGTGTTCCCAACCGTTTCGCCTCTTTCAAAAGCTATTCTCTCAGCCACTACAAAACCAGACACTCAGGCATAGCAAATGGTTCTCCACCAAATTAAAAGAAACACATAAGATTGTGAATGAGAAAAATACCAGAAATTGCTGATATACGTCTGGGTTGTGTGCAAACAATTTTACAACAGTCACCTTTACTCCACATATAGTCCAATATGTATTGAGGAACCTGGATTTGACACGTGGTTAAACTCACTATTGCAAACACTGACAGC
This sequence comes from Acanthochlamys bracteata, assembly GCA_019914995.1. Classification (NCBI taxonomy): domain Eukaryota; kingdom Viridiplantae; phylum Streptophyta; class Magnoliopsida; order Pandanales; family Velloziaceae; genus Acanthochlamys; species Acanthochlamys bracteata. The sequence continues at coordinate 1,527,537 of CM034129.1, read as the reverse complement.
AGAAGCATGCATCAACATCACTTGACCATTAAGTTATAGCGAATTGTATCACTAGGTTAGCAAATGATGGCATTCACAAACACTTACTAAATAACAAATACACATCCACTTGGTAGTAAAGGTACAGCTAAGTATCACCTAAAGCTATCTTGATGATATGGAAAGGCAGATACTAAAGTGTTCATAACCTACGCTGTTAAGTTTACCGTGATGATTTCAAAAGAGAAATCAAACAAGGATGGTCTTGCAAAATAGGACATTGCATTTAACCGTGTCCCTTCAAAGGGATACTCTTAAGCAAGTGCAGTCAGTCTCATACTAAAATATCAAAGTACCAGCAAGAAAATAAAGTGAAGAATCAGCACCTGAGTCGTTTTACCGCACCCCGTCTCACCAGATATTAGCACCACCTGCAGAGAAAATGCAAAGAGCTTCAAGTAAAAATGTTAAAAGGATAAGAAAGGACTTATCTCCTTAAAATACCACATTCACAAAATCTTCACATGTGAAGAACAAACAAAAAGATAAAGGCTCAAAAATATTTAGCAAAATCTTAAAAGTATCTTGCTTCAATTTTTAGTCTTCATCAATAATCAAGTTAAACTAGTTTACTTCCTGCACAATCTATTAGCGAATGTTTCTAATAGGTAACACAATGAAATGTTAAAGATACCGGTATCAAAGATAAGGACAACAAATTGGAAAAACAAGAAAATGAGTCTGCCACTGATAAAATCAGCTTCAGCTGTTAAAAGAGAATGACTACTTCAGACCATATAACTAGCTATGGAGCTCATTAAACAAACTACTCCGAGACTCAAGGTTGACCTACTTTGGTCTGAAGCCAGAAAATAGAACAGCCACAACTATACCTGGTGGTTTTCCAAGGTGGTCGTGATCACATCCTTGAATGCTGAAATTGGAAGCTTAGCCCTGTCTTCCAAAATCTGCAAGCATAAGTTGGTGGATGATCAGGAACACAAAGCGTACACCCCAGAAATGGGCAAGCAAGTGACGGTAAGCATAATTTAGTAGGGTGAAGTGAATTACCTTCTTAAGGTGCATATCTTCATTCATTCTAGCTGAATATTCTCCCATCTTCTTTATAATCTCAGATTTCCGCATTTTAGGTTTACAGAAACTAGAATCTCGCTTATGTGAGACTTCATCTGCCATCTCACTAGAACTTCTACATTCAGCTCCATGGAAACCCCCATCCTCAGGAGGATATTTAGTAAACAGATCAGATAAAATGTTTTTTGCCTCTTCTGAGAACTCTAAATGAGAAACAGTTTGATCATCCTTATAGGGACCATGGTGTGTTTTTCTTTTGTAAACTGAAAGGCATCTTTTATCTCCTTTCCTGTTAAACAGTTTTAATCACGAACAAAGAAATCAGTTTTATCATTTTAGGTCTTCCTATTAAATTTAAGCATCAAAAGGTGAAAAGGCGGTGATGCAACAAGATATAGGACAACAAAGTCCAGCTACTACTTTTAAATCAGATCATATGATGCAGCCTGTGAGTATTAGTTTACTCCAAATCATCCAAATTAGATACCCACTTTAAGCCAAAGCTTCTTTAGATGAGGAAAAAAGATTTTAAAAACTAATAAGTGGTGAGATAAAGTATTATGTATCAGGCTTGCTTGCAATTATTAACTGAAACTTACTCCACATACAAGATTTCACCTAAATCATTTAACTGGGATCAGTAAGGATGAAAACGTATAGTTGTTTTGGTAACATAAAAATGCATTTAAAGAAGATGATCACTATAACCTTCACAAACTTTTATGTAGATATCATGTAGAAATCAGAAAATCAATAGGCTGTTGACGGAAACATGAAATCAGGAAAAAGAAGAATATTGAGAAATTAAGCACCACATCTGTCATTTAACATTTACCAAATGGTAAATAAGGTCCTAGGGATCACACCAGGAAAAATAAAGCCCCTTAGACCTGGCCTCGTAAAATCAATTAGGGCCTATCACTGTTCAATACTGATCAATCTATGTACAGGAATGGCCTATCGACTTTTTAATTCCAACTAGCACATCTTGCACATAGAAGAGCAAAGCTGTGATTGTCCTGGTCACAGCAAGCCACATACATAACCGTAACACATGTATGGCTTGACACAGGGACAAGATCAGCTCAAACCAAAAGAACCCAAATTATGGAACCAGCTTACCATCAGGAAATTGAAGTTGACAAGAGCTGAATACCTAAAATATGGTTATAATGTGTTGTGAAAATCAAGCAAAGAAAGGACTGAGTCAGTCTTCCTAAGCCACTTAACGGACTTGATTGGTTCAAATGGATCCCATAAAAAGTACTTTGTTGCAAATTTAATGACTAAAAGGAAATTTGCTGCTATCTTAAAGATACTGTAGTAAGAAATTTTACATTGCAGACCAAAAGTTTACAGACTCATGTATAGGAAAATATGTAAACACCGTAAAACTTTCGGAAGGAAGTTTGAAAATAAGTAGCTGGGATTGCAGTTGTACAAGTAATCTTATGTGACACTATAGAGTAAAGCTGCTACTTCAATTTTCAAGATTGATACAAAACAGTAACAACCAAATATAAGATCACCTTGAAGACAAACCCATGAGTCTGAAAACATATAATTATTATGACCTAAAACTCTCGAAGAAATCAGAACAGGATTCCATAGATTTCAAAACTGAGACTACAGGCATAGAACAAGATTTAATCTGGAACGTCAATGCATATGAGATACACACTAATCAAAGATAAAGCTGTTAGTATTTAGTTTTAGCACTCACCCAGAACTCTTGGAAACCAAACCCATCTTTTTGCACATTACGTGAAGTGCAGCTCGATCTTGTCTTGACATCCCAGGCTCAAATGTATAAACTGCATGCGAGAGAGTGACGGTTTTCAGAAGATTGAACCTAACTCTAGCTAGTTTCAGTTATGCTATATAACCTTGATCGCTCAACTAAATTATCACCAAGCTGCAAACTCAGATAGAAACAGAACTAGAACTCTTGGCAAGCATTAGATTGTTACCACCATGAATGAGGAACGAAACAACTCTGGGACGTATAACCAGAATTGTTCTTTCTTTGAAACAAATCAGCAAAACATCCTTATAATATTCACTTTACATGACACAAAGTCTACAAACATTGGATGAATGAGTAACATGATATCCCATTTTCTCCTTAACGATCACCACGAACATGCACTCATGAGTCATAATGGCAGGTGAAGGATAACCTTGAAGAATAGTCCCTTGTCTCCTTACATGCTTATCTATTTAGTAACCTTTTCGTTTCAAAAATGCAGAATAAAGTGTGTTCTATTTGGTAACCATATGGACCTACTTGATTGTCTAGCGTACACTTAAGGTTTGTTGCTTCACCTTATAATAAATTCACTTACACATAGGCTACCAGCCTTAATGTACATCACTAACATCCATTGATACACATCATCATAAGCATTAACGAACATCAATAATTTTCACTAATGCCTGATTAGATTGAAAAACCATGTATATCTGCTTTTAAGTTAATCGCATATAATAAAATTTCAGAAATCAATAAATTTCACTACCAACTATTTAAACTTTGAACTAACTAAATTAGCTTAAGGATTAACCCATTTTGCTTAATTTGACAAGGGAAACAACATCTTAAGATCTCACAAAATAAACAAATTTACCATATCCATTTCAACTTAAATTACGTTAATAAATCTATAATTAAGGGAAAAAACTGATTTAAAACCTTGTTCACTTGTTTCACGAAAATTTTGAAGAATAGTGCTCAGCCGCACACGCTCGGCCTCTGTCAATGATTTCCCGCCGTCGTCCTTCTTCTTACCTTTCCTTACCATCTCTGAATATCTTTCTGAAGATTTTGTTTCGTTCTCTAATGACGGATTTGGAATTTCGGAGAGCTGAGAAGTGAGAACAAATTAAACCTTTCCGAGTTCTGCCGGCGGAAGAAACTTGTTCGACTTTAAACCTAAGGCCACAACTTGCAGTTTAGTTGAATTCAGAAGGGTATATAAGTCAACTACTAAATAGGACTTCAGAAGAATATTAACATTCGAAACTGAGGTTGATTTATTGCTAAAACAATTATGGGGCATCGATACTGCAACGTATACTACATTACTAGGGCTCTGTGTTTTTTGGCAAAATCAGTTACAATTAAATTGCGTTTTCCTGCTTTGACGGATTGTTGTAAGTTCAAGAGGTCTGGTACTGTAATATACTCCACATGGATCGTCTACATACTTCTGCAAAATCCGCAAATTATTGTACTGATTCTGCTTTTAGTTTTTGAGGTCAAGTAATGCTAAATACGTACTTACTATCATTTCAAATTTTATTTTTAAATTTATTTTAATATAAAATAATAAAAATTTTAAAATAAATTATTTTATAAAAATTTTAATTTAATTTAAAACTTACTATTAATATAAAATTAATATAAAAATTTATTTTTTATTAATATTTTTAAATTTTAATTGAATATTTATAATTCATTTTTAAAATTTTCAAAGATTAAGTTCATGTACTAATTAAACACGCTCTAAATAAATTATTTTTTCGGTCGTAAAAACTATTTTTGTAATGGTATTCTTCAAAAAGTTTTGTATAAATAATTCTATGGGAACTAAAATTTTGATGAAAATAAAAAATAATGATTATAACACATGAAATAATATTTTGGACAAAACTTTAATAAAAATAAAATTCGAAAGTGAATGTAAATTTTAAAATAGCAACTAAAATATGTGAACTACAAACTCAAATTAAAAAAAAAAAGAAGTGAAGCGCATTAAAGAAGCTGCTGTGGATGCCGCCGGAGTTTTTCTTGCATTAGTTTCGATTGCTCTTTGCCGGGAGTTGCAAGATGAATCGGAAGTGTGGAACGAGTTGTGATAGGATTTATAGACTGTATGAAGAAAGATTAAAACTTCCTTATATTTTTTGAACAGTAAAGATTGTATGTTTAATGGACAAGTAACTAATATGAAGAAATTGAATCACAAGCACAAGGGAAAACAGGTAGCTGATTGATTTTCAAGAAGAAGAAGAATTCAGTGATCAGTATCACCTCTATTAACATTTTCCAAACCACAAATACACATACAGGTTACGTTCCAATCCCTGCCTCTCATAATGCAGTACGCCAGCACTGGTAAAATTAACAGGCCTTTGCATATATGCCTGAATCATACAGAAAAGAGAAATTATTACATACTTTCCTCCACGTAACAACCTCGCGAAAGGTAAAATGCTTTATGGCGAATTCTAACTCCATGTGAAGTATCCTTGTTGAATTCTCATGCCCATTTGGCCATGAGAGACATGCCGCCAGCTCCAAGGAGCACAGCGATGTATGCGTACACTTGCAGCTTAGCACTTCCTTGTAGCTTTGGCCCCAAGAAGTCTGCAGCTAAGAGATCAACAAGTGCCATGTAGTGCAGTAATCCAGCTGAGCATGCGTTCAGGAGCCCCACGACGATCAGCGCCGTTGGGCTGCTGTCGGCATAGACGTTGGATAGAGCGATTCCAAGGACGATGCCAAACGGAGTTGTCGTTGCAAAGAAGAAGGCCAGGATTGCTTTCATCTTGATTCCGTACTCTGCCTGCAAGATCGATATTAATATTCAGCACTATACTCTCGATTCTCTATCAGTTCACGGATCAAGCATTTTATAGTACCTGCAGGATGCAACCACCGAGGCCCATGCCTTCGAAGAGCTGGTGGAAGCAAAGCGCAGCAACGAGAGGCCTAATGGTACAGGGGTTCTCAGAAGCGCCCATAGATAACCCGATCACAACGGAGTGAACTACGATACCCAACTCAAGGACCTGCGCGAAATACATAGGTCATGTTTCATGCATATGAATTGATCTATCAATTCTCGTAACTATACATGCATGCATGTTGATGAGTTGCCAATTGTTTACCTACCTGCGCTATAATCTTGTTACGGCGGAGTGTAGTCTCTCTTAGTTCCTTGTCATCAACAATTGTAACAAGGTGAGTTTCTCCACCGTGCCCGTGCCCGTGCCCGTGCCCGTGCCCGTGCTGATGACCAAGAGAAGTAGGTACCATCTCATTTGGAGAACCCTCATGATCCACAATTGCAGCGCGCTTCTTGGTCCGGTTATAGAAAGTGAGCATGAAAGAATCCACCATGAGTGTAAGGACCGCCGAAAGCATTGCAACAAATGTAGTGAACGGAAACTCGCGCCACGGCTTGTCAGGTAAGCAAGGAGAGGAAAGGTCGTCGAACGAGTCAGGCAAGACGTGCATGTAACCGGTGGCGAGTATAACTCCGGAAGCGAACGCCTTCACTAAGACGAAAAGGTTGCGGTCCGGTTGCAGAGCAGGGACTTTACGCGCGAAGAGCGGAAGGCAAACACCGATCATGCTGGCGATGAGAATGCTCGGAATCGCGATCAGCTTTAAACGCATGGATCTCGGCCTGCTGTAGCATTCTCCTCGCGACTCTAGACCGCATGATTCTGCAGCATCTTGTGCTTCGTCGGAGGCGAGCAACGGAGTTGAGAGAAATAGTAGCACGATTGCGGCGATCAAGAGGAGATTCGATATGGTGCTTGCCATGGTTAATTAGCTAGATAATTTCAGAGTTTTTTGTTTTGATTCTTGGGATGGTGATGATGATCAAGTGCATGATAAAGCTTGTATATATAATACTAGAGTGTAAAGTTTAAGATAAGCAAAGCAGCATGAACTCATGCTGCTGCTTGCTGTTTTCATGGAGCTGACTTTGAGCTACTGTGGATTTAGTTTAGATTTTTCCCTATTGATCTCATAGCTAGTGATGACAACATACCAAAAAATATTTGTCGAGGTTCCAGAGGTGCGTGCATGCATCAAGCAGCATCAATGGTGCTTCTTTTTTACTTTAGAATTGAGTTTTTTAAAGTAATTTTTTAAAAAATAAGTTATTAAAAATAATATGTTAAAAATTAGTTGAATTTTTATGTTTTTTTTAATTGAAAGTGAGTTGGAAATAAATCTTGGCAATAATTTTTAACTTTATATTTTTTAATAAAATTTTTATAATATTTATAAAAATTTATAAAAATATATTAAAAATTTTATGTTATAAATTATTATTATTTATTTTTTTAAATAAATAATAAATCTAATTTTTAAAATAGACGAAAATAAATTTTTATAGAAAATTCCAAACATCTTATAAAGAGTGTTTATAAGATAAAATTTAAAATATGTATACATATACGTTTATTTGTTTTGATAATCGAACTCTATTATTTTGGCTTAAACATCAATAATAAGAAAATTTGACTATACATTTTTTATTTTTTAATTTAAATAAATTCTATAAACTATTAATTTAAAATATAAATAAAAAATTATTAAAACATTTTCGTAGATTGGAATGGCTAACGGCCCCTAAGTTATTTGTGGTCGTGGCAATCACACGCTCAAAGGAACCATGCACGTGGGGTACGGAAGTACTCGCTCCTCTATCCTGTGGTCACCACGCTTAGCAACATGTTATTAGTTTTTATCACCATCTTACGTCACACGTGATTATCCTAATAATGCACATAATTGACAAGTTTAGTTTTCATCATCCTACTAATATTATATATTCAACACTGAAAAGAACATGACAACCCTCTTGGGGTCCCTGTTGCTTAAATTTTGTTGGAGTTTTTGAAATATAAATTTATATTTTGACTTAAAAAATTCAGAATATATATATATAATGTTTTTTTCTTTCACACATAAGTTTTTTTTCTAGTATAAAAAAACACAAAACTTATGTTCTAATTTATTTTTTAATTAAAAAAATATATTACTTTTAATTATATTATTTTCTAACAATTTATTTATAAAAGTTTATTTTCAAAGTAAAAAGAACGCACTCGTAAATACAATAAAGTCATTCTTTTCAACATTAAAAAAGAATTTTATAATATTAAAAAATAAATTTTTGAAAAACAATAGATAACTCGTATAAATAATGCCCAAACATCAAATAGACATATGTGAAAGTCAGGCCTCGCATATCTACATTCTACCCATTATAAAATGCTCATTAGAAATTCTTCTCTGCCCATTTAAGTAGGCCCATGGACTAATCCATCGAAGGTTTCCAAACAAATTATCGAGGGACTTATTTTCACTAAACAGAAGTTTAATACTCCGATCTTGAAACTCTCTCAAATTCGAACGCCCTCACTCGAAGACAGCTCCGGCAGCGAGCGGCGCCAACGACAAGGTTTGCCGGCAAGCGCCAAGCTCTTCGATACTTACTCCGGCAGCAGCTGTCGTAGGCCGAAAAGGAAATCTATCACAGAGAATCGAAGCTTGATCTGGCCATGGATTTACGTAAGCAAACATCTCTCATTCTCCGTCGTCGATCTTTGATAATTTCGAGAATATCTCAGTCTCTTCTGTTACGAGGTCTTGACAAAGAAGTTGGGTTTGTACAGAAATGGAATTGTCTTGCTGCGATTAAATGGTATCCAGCAATCTTCAAGGTCTCTGGCGGCGGACCGTCGACCCATGTCGGTTTCACTCGCTAACAAAGCCCTAAAAGTTTCGAACGAAGAGAGATGTTACAGAGAGTTGATGGAACCTGTTTTGGTTAAGAATTCGAAGAAAATGCTGATGTTGTCGATGGATTGTAGGGTGCTATTGGAGAATATTCAACTTGTAGAGTCTGTTTGGGTCTACCGCAAGATTTGGAGTACTCATTTATTGGTAGTACCCGGAGTTTTTTTTTTCGATCAAAGATGTTGATGGTTCTAGCTAAGATTGGAAGAAGGTATCTTTGTTTGGAGAGCTGGGATTCTTCGCTTGCCATCACAGTTCGAGAGGAAAATTTGAATCTTGAGATAGAAATCTAGTAAACTGGAAGGTTCCAGCTAAGATTGGAATTACAATGGTCCTTTTGCTGTCAAGTTGAAGTATCCTACAGGGTTTCGACCAAACACTGGCTATTTGGAAGAGGTGAGAAGATGGCAGAAGGTCGAATCCCTTCACCTTACTTGAATGCAAGATGGGTGGACCTAGGAACACCACAGGCGAGGAAGTGGGCGGTGGCAGTGCTGCACGAGATTCACAGCTTGATGATGGAGAAGGAATTGACATCGGATAAATTAGAAGCATTTCAATATGAGTATCAGCTGCCTTCCAGGCTTCTATTGTGCTTGGTTAAGCATCATGGCATGATTTATCTCACAAATAAGGGTGAGCAGAGCACTGTGTTTCTGAAAGAAGCTTATGCTGGTTAAGAGTTGATAGAAAAATGTCCCTTACTGAGATTTAGTGAGAAGTTTGTCTCACTTATTGGAACTCACAACTCAGTGCAATAGTGTAAGCAGTCCTTTGCTTGTTTACCTGACTCTGGTATGTGAATAGTTTTTAGCATTCATCAAACTATGCCTTCTTCATTAAAGCTTCATTCCTTTCCTCTGAAATGTTAATAGATCTCAAGTTTGCGTGAGGACTTTGCATTACATGATATACATGCTCATCTCTTTAGTTATTCATCAGAAGTTGAAGTCTGGCAGTGATATTACCAAAGAAATCCTTTTAGGAAAGAGGTCGACATGCTTGGGGGTGTTAATTATTTCAAATTAATATTGTGCTGCTACCTTGCTTCGAAACTTTAACCCTTCTTCACTGTTAGTGAATGTGCAATTACTTGCCCCATCTGCTCCACTATAGCAGGAACCTTAAAGCCTTGACACTAGCAATTGTTTAGCTGCTTAGTTGTTACCAAGATTTTGATGCCATCTTTTCATATATCAGGCTGGGTCCATATGCCACCACTTGCTCTTGCAACTGTATTTGAGGTCTGCACAATGGTGAGCAACTTACAATTTGGAATCTCACACGTAAATATTAGAGCATCCATTGGCTGTTCTTATTATAGGCTTAGTTTGCACTAAACCAAATGCGATCTTTCATGGAAATGCTACTTTATAGTATTGTGTAATGCACTTAGGTGTAGATCGCAGTTGTGGCTCATAGGAAATGTTCATACTGGGATTCTATATGTGAAGGTCTTGAATTTCCATAAGTGAAAACTTCCATTTGAACAGTAACAGATATAGCATCTCGAATTGGGTTACCTTGGATGTAATTGTCATTTCAATAGAGTTATGTGCACAGATGCATTGGCTCCGCACTTTTTATCTTTGCAAACGGTGTTCTTTAGCTTCCATGCATTACCTTTCTCATGTGTGTGCTTGAAACTTTAGGTCATCTTTTTCCCCTCATAAAGTGTGTGCAGGTTCATTCTAGCTATCATTCGCTTGACAGCATTCTTCTTCTAGCAGTCATAGATTATAGGCTTTTGGCATTACTTATCATAGCTTATTTCATCTCCTTTTCAGCTTTTCGTTTTTCAAGAAACCTTCTATGTTACTCTAGAAGTTTTTTATAAAAAATTTAAAATGCATGGGTGAATTGTACGTAATAAAATTATCATGTGTATATATATCTTTTTAAGCTAATAAAAGCTAGTTCATTTTCTATAAAATTTTTAAAAAGCTTCTTTTCACCTAAAGCTCCTTAGTTTAACCAATCCCGAACTACCCCTATGTGGTTGTTCTTCCTTGCTTTAATAGTAGGAGTTAAGAATTAGATAGGCATTGGTTGCTGCAGGAAGTCTTGTGGCTTAGCAGGTGCTGTAATGAACATAAGGCTCTTCCTACAGGCCCAACCAATTGCTAGAGCGAAAGTTCAATATGTCCAACTATTCTGGAGCAATTCGCAATTCCAGGATTTTCTCATTTTATAATCTGAAGAGCAGTCTTGTTTGAAATTTTCCCGAGAAGAAGTTAGAACTAAGAATGTGAAAGTACAAGTGCTGAATAACTGTTAAAAAGTTAAGCTAAGACCCCATGTTTTGTTATGGTAAAGAGGGCAGAGAGTAGGGTTGGAAGGAAAGTCAGGGTAGGAGCTTCTATAACTCGTCAGGGCTAGGCATGTCCTTATAAGAGGTTCTATACTCAGAATATTTTATAGTGAATTAAGAATAAGTTTCGAGGGCTATGGAAGCAGGAGAATACACACTAGACGTTATCTCCGTCTGCATTCTGCGCTCAAGCTTAGGTAGGTTGTACATGCCTTGTGTCTGCACTCTTCCCCTTTTCTGTTACAATGATCTTTTGGGGCACTAGCGCATTGCCCCATAAGATTTCAACTATAGTTGAAGATTGCAGAGAAGGGTGTGGATTATGTTCGTGTACTAGTCACCACTGAGTGAATGTTTCTGCAAGTTGTGTTTATAGTTTACAAAAGTAGGCCTTCACAAGGCATTTCATAGAGCTGTAGTTCACAACGAGTTACCTATTCCTATTTAAAGTTTGACGTAAAAAGCCCTCTGTAGAGGATGGTAGATGCCTTTACCAATTGATGGGGGCCTTGGGGGTTTTTACAATTTACAATAAACTGAATGAAGGTTTACCCATGCATATACATTTACTTGGAGAATTTCATAGGCATTGCATCATATGGAATTTATTTTCTTGCTGTAAATGGTGGATGTAGTTTGCTATTGTTTACAAATGAGATTGTCCTGAACTAAGGTACTTCTCTAATAGAGTAGTTGCCTGTTCTCTTTTAAAATTACTAGAGGTGTCAGAGGAGAACATTGCACAGCTTCTGCTAACTAACGACATTTTGTTCCCATGTTTTGTTGACCTTATTTGTCTTTTCAATCACAATGCTCATTTCATTATCAATCGTTGGTGTGAAAGTTTTAAGGTTTGAACTTTTTAGTGCAAAAGAATCTTGCTCAATTTTCTCCTATGTAGATAGGGACCTGACAACCTAGTCTTAGTTTTTTTTACCAGACCCAGACGCCATATGCTAAAGGAGAATCAAAGTCTTGTGCTCCACTAATTCATCATATTAGTGCAGAATGTTATTGGTATTTTGTAGAGAAATCAATACAAATCCACTAGTAGGATTCCACTTGAAAGTGACTAATGTGGTTTACACTGGAATGTGCTGCTCAGATTAACAGGACTTACGAGCTACATGTGACACTGTATTTACTTCTAAATAATATCTGCATTAGTTGATTTGATATGTTTGTGAGAGTTAAATCTGGTGGTGATGATTTCCTTTGTAGTGTATGTCCCTTGATTAGATATACCTTAGTGAATGCTATTTACTCATAGGTTCTCTAATTATTGTTGTAGAAACTGTCTTGCTGAAGGTGACTGGACTATTGATGGATACATTACTTGCTTCAAATACTATATCATGTTTTTTGGTCCAATTGCTGCCTTCAGCTACTGGATTCAATAATGCTACGGAAGTGGCAATAATACGGATGTGCTTATTGAGCTAGAACATGATTCTATCAAGTGACTGTCTCTGCTGTCCGTAAACCCCATGCAGATGCTAAAGTTGAAATGGATACGGAGTGCCCGATGCTTTCATTTCCTTTCTTTCTTTTGAATCCTTCCTGATCACGTTCTTTTCTGATGGGAATTGAAAGCAACCCTTGAATCATCAGTGTTGGACTCACTTTGCAACAAGTTGCTGTAAGATGGATTTCTTCCGCCAAGTACTTCCTGCTGTTCCTTTGCTTTTCTAGCTTTCTTAAAACAGATCTAATTTTCTTGTTTTCTTTTCCGTATTTACGTGTTATCAATTTGCGCTCTCTTCTATAGTTGGGCACATATCACATGTTTTCTATCTGGCACCGCCAGCTCCTATTTGTTCTTCGATGACTGATTTTGTTTTTTTTTAACCTGCATCTCCTGTCGGTGTACAGAAACTCTTCAAATTAGACATTACTAGCGGAGGTCTAAGTGTCAAATTTCTCAAATTTGACAGACCATGGAGACCAGAATCTAGTGGTCAATAGTATTTCTACATATCACACCAAATGTCTCTGAGGGAGTTAATGGGACAGCAGTGATAGAGCCCCACTCGTGCAAGCCAACTCTGCAGCAAGAAAGCAGAACGCATAATTTTCGGCTTTGCAGTATGGTACAAAGCACGCTAGCCAACTGTTTTTCTGATGCCACTTGCTTTCGGGAATTCTCAGCACTGCTGCAGATTTCTGGGATGCAGTTCATGTGATTGAGTTGAGACCTTGAAATTAAACACTGTGCTCTTGGATTTTCATACATCAATGCCGTGTCTGATGTTAAAAATCTTCATTTTTATTACCAATGCATGGTCTGACTGTACCATCACCCACTAGACCGATCGAGCATGAATGCTTAAGGTAATGTCACTGTTTGGGAATATCAGGCGATAGTGCTTTGAAATTATTTTTAGTACTGAACACATTTAAGTCTGCGGTTGGTATTATTTACTTAAATTATAATTTTTTTATTTTTAATATATTTTAAATAAATATTTAAAAATTTATTTTAAAAAAATTAAAAAATATAAAAAAAATTTTGCATAGTAAAATTTCATATATTATTATTATTATTTTAAACTAAAAAAATAAAAATATTTTTATTTCAAAGAAGCTATATTTTAAAAATACTTTCAAAACATGCTTTTATTTAAATAAAGGTAATGAGATTTTCTAATAAAAAAATAATTTCTTGTTGGTACTGAAAACTATTTACCACTGTTGCACTTTCTAATGCTACTGTTCTGCTCGAATCAGGATTACAATTGAAAGCCCTTGGTGAGGATAAGAAGCAATATCCAGCAATCTTTTGTCAGTAAGCTCTTTTATCTGTCACATTCCGTTCATATGTTTCATGAGTTCTATTTTCTTATCAAAGATAGTGCAAATCGAAATTAAATAATATTCTTCTTTCTCTCTCGAGTTGTTTCAAAAGAGTACTCAATTAAGCTTCTGATTAGCCAGTTACTGTGAGTGCTTTTGATTTGGAAACAATGGAGTTCAATTTCAGTGGTCTTTGTTAACTGCTCTCCACTAGAATGTACTTCTTTGCTTACTTTTCACTGCTCCACTACCGACAAACAATTCATGGAAATTGGGAAGGAAAATGTAAGATCGTCGTTGTTTAGCAGATCCATCACATACAACATTATTCCCCACTTAAACGGAATAATATATGTAACACAAATTGATTTGTAAGTCGTGTAATTAGATATGGAAAGGGATGATCTTTACAATCTTTCTAGGCGGAGAATCAGTAGGGTTGCAGTACTCTCTTTCAATGTAGGGCATTGAAAGTACATCACTCTCCTCCCAAGATGGATGATGATGAACCTAACCATTTACCTTCCTCAAAAGACAAAGAAAGAAACAAAAACTTCATTCACTTGAAAAGAAGAGAGAACGAGACGGAATGGGCAAAGGACCTGTCTTAAATGTTAATTTTGAGGCGACTCCTGTAGAGATAAAAGAGTTATCAGAGATTGTTGAAGAAGTTGAACGAATTAATCAACATCAAAATCTTCATAAGGTGAGCACATTATTAAATTTGAGCCGGGCATTGTTATATTTGTAAACTATTGTTGGTAATGAGAAAGCAGTAATACTGTTGGTGGCATTCATAATCGTGCTCACTGCACATTTCTGAGAGATCAATTAGAAATATTATAAGGTGGGACGTTGAAATATACATGACAAAAGACCAACTATTAAATCTTCGAACAGTGTGGAACAGTAGTGGAAGTAACATATTTTAAACTGATGCTTCTTTTCATTTGCATCGCTTTCAGTTGAAGAGCAGGTCCACAGACACAATCAAAGGTGAAGGAATGGACATGAAATACTTGCAGTTTCTCAATAGTCATTACCATTCACTGTCATAAAAGGTACGCATTGCTGTTTATAAGAAAAACAAAATTATGAAATTATAGATATGTATGAATGCATGAATATGTATATTTTGTTGTTTCCAGCATAACTGCAACAAATGGCAAAATTAACGGATCACACATAATGCAGTAATAAACTAAGAAGATGTTGTTTTGAGTGTAGTCACTTTCACTAATTCCACTTTTGTTCAATAATAATGTGTTTTATTTGTCTGAGAAGGTATTATTTTAAGAACTAGATTAGTATATTCATATGAACTACATTAGACCAAATCTATTGAAAAATGATTATAAACTTTTTACATTTCTTAGGAAGTGATTGTTGCATAGGTAACTGGGGAGGAAACTGATTTCATTATTTCATTTCATGGTTTGATGACTCACATAACAGAGAGTTCATGCATGATGAAAGTGATGTGTGATAATATAGGATTGTGTGTACTGAACAACAACTCCGTCGCCATTTTCCGTTGATTTACCTTCTCTTTTCTTTTCTTCTGCAATCTTGAAAAACAGAAGCATGCATTGGCTTTGCTGCTGTCTGTCTATCTATATCAAATGGTCTCCCCTCTCTTTTTCTTACTCTGATATGATATATGCTATGAAATAGTTAACTTGGTTCATGTGTTCAACTGTTCCAACTTTTGTTTTGTTCTTACTCTTGAACCTGTAGTTGTACCTACATACAGGTGTTTGAGTTAAAGATAAGGATTAGTTGAAGCAAAATAAAGCAATTGAAGGACATGATTCTGGTGGTGGGTTTGTTCAAGGCAAGATGCATGTAGTCAATAGCGGTGATAGTGGTGCAGTATTAAAAGCGGTGTAGAAGAAAAGCCAACCTAGCTAGCTGCTACATTAAAGTAACTGTTTCCACTAGTAGTTTTATAAAATTGCAAATGAAAAGATAACCATCATATTCGTTCAATTTTCTAAAAGAACTAAAGACTAAAATTAGAAATTCCAAAACTACAGAAGGCACTAAGTAACACAAGTATTAAAATAATAATAAGTTAAAACTCCGTGGAATTGGCACAACGTTGGACTTCGAGATGCATGCAGACAGGATTACAGGTCTGCAATTAAGTAGACAATTATATATGGACTTCCAATGCATAGACAATTAGCTAAGTAGACGTTACGGTAGAGTTTTTTTATTCTAATTTTTTATTATATATTTTTAATAAAGTTTTTTAAAAACTTTAAAAATATAAAAATATTTTATATTATAAAATATTTTATTAATTATTTTTATTAAAATAAAAAATAAAAAAATTTTAAAATATCATATTTTTTAATAAATAATTTCAAATATTTCCTGACTTCACAACCACTAACCCCCGTTAAAACAATATAACAATTCATCATAATCACCACCAATTCTTCCAACTACAGAAGCAGCAAAGCAGAACAGCAGTAGCATAAAAAGCAAAGACAATAAAGGTCTTAACCCACCCTTCTTTCCTCATCGTCTTTGTTTTCAACTTGCCGACGACCACACAGGTCCTAAACTCCAGGCCATCATTAAAACTATTTCTCTCTAGGGCATGCATGCAACATGCAAAACTTTCTTTCCAGCAGAAAAAACAACGACGCCATCATTGTTTAAGTGTTTACTACGCCTTCATGTGCGTTTGCATACGAACACCAACTCGTTATCATCAAAATTCCTGTGCCCATCTGTTCTTTCTCTTCTGTACTAAACAATCGAACTAAATAAAATATACACAACACGTCTCCATGAACACCACCAACCACGTAGACTGAATTAAAAATGAACGAACGCTTTGTACGGTACTCACAATCACTCCACCCTTCCAAGAGCTCGTTTTGCACAATTTATGATAGAATGCTTATCATTTTTTTTTAATTTATATTTTTAATATATATTTTATAAATATATAAAAAATTTATTTAAAAATTTAGAAAAAATAAAAAACTTTTACGAAATAATTTTTTTTATTATATATTTTTATTATCTTTTTAAAAATAAAAAAATAAAAATATTTTTTATTTTAAAAAAATTTTATTTTATAAGCGCTGCTAAACCGCACCCCAAATCCACGGTGTAGATTATCATGATCCAAACTCGACCATGTGCTCGAGTCACCGCACCGGGACTCCAACAATGGCAATGCTTATGGCGTGTTTAACTACGTAGCGACAGACGATTCGTCCACGTAGACAACTCCCACGTTGGTTCACCGTGGTTTTGAAATTTCTTCACGTGGGTCCTACAGTTATACTATTCCAATTACAAGCGGTCGACTGACAGAACAGAATATCGTAGGCCCGCACGGGCTACGGTTAAAGTAAACAAAAACTTGTCTTTTTTAACAGTAGGTCACTGAGTGAAAGCACGTGAGTCATACGTTAGATGATATCTGTATCTGAACCGACGGTTTCGGTACACGAGTGTAGTAGGAGTCACGGCCACATGGTAACAAACGGAAGTAGAAAAGGTTAGAGAATTTCGTCTTGTAGTGCGTCGGATGTGTTTGTGTATACTACGGTTGTTTGTTCTGGCGGATAGTGTATAAGTATTCATAAAAAAGAAGACAATTTAAGGAGGGAAACAAGTATTGCGGATGATTATGAATAATAGGGAAGTTTGACGAATTAAAAAATGAGAAGATCTGCGACTGTTTTTGATTGAACCGTTGGAAACTGAAACATTGAATTCGTCAATTCCTGCTTTGGTTGTTATCAGAAACATAAAAATTTTAAACTGAAGAACTTGGAAGGAAGATAATAATTTCGATATTAATTAGATTATTATCAACAGAAAAGGCGAATTTTAGTTGAGGGAAAAAAAAGGGATTGGAATGGTAATTAATTAATTGAATATAAAACTTACGGGGACAATTTTACAAGAACGGTTGCGTTTTTGTAACATTTACAAACAGGGCACGCATCGGTCTGCGGCGCGCACGCCGAGCACAAGCACAAGTGTCTGCACGGTAACAGAAGCACCGCCGGTTCTTGTTTCTCACACCGCCGGCAAACTCTCTTCGCTGTCACCGTTGCTGCTTCTGCTTCTACTGGACTCTGTTTTTCATCGCCGCCGCCGCAGCACGACTCAGCATCATCGACATCATCGGCGTTAGCAACACCGCAATCACGAATCTGTTGCGCAGCGAGGACCTGCTCTAAATTGTTTCTGAGAACGTTTGCTGTTGCTTCGTTGCTCTGTGCGAGATCCCGCCATATCTGGTTTTCGAATGATAAGCTTTTGATTCTTTCTTCAAGAGCCCAGTTCAGTTTCCCGATTCTCTCGATCGCTTCTTCTTTAGCTCGTAGAAGATTTCGCATGCCTTCTTCAACTGCTGCCAGAATCTGGTTCGACAATCTCTTCCTCTTCACTGCAATCTCTGCTCGCAATCTCTCCACCTGGGCGGACCATCAATCAATATCGGTTTCCAGATTCATTCCCCAAGTCAAATCAAACAAACAACATAGCCAAAAAAGAAACAGTAATTGAAGACGGAGTGAATCTCACATGTTGAAGAACGATTCGATCGATATCGATCTGTTGCTGCTGTAGATAAGAATCCACATCTTCTCCTAGAAACGAAACTCGCTGCCGTTTTCTCATCGCCTGCCCCGGCGAAGGTGATAAAACGTCCTTTAATGACGTGACTCCACTATCAGAACCCGTCGCTATTGAAACACATGGATTATGAAACGGTACAAAACTACTATCTATCAGTCTATCACCACTAACACCAAAACCTCCGCCGTTACTAACTCCGCCAATTGCTGCAGCCATCGTCGCCGGAGCTACGTAGACCATCTGGTTAGTAGTATTAGTAGTAGTAGCAACAGCAGCAGTGACCAGGTCTGCAATCATGGTTTCTCTGCAACGAAACAGAACGAGATTCAAAAACGTTACAAACAACAGATTGCTAATATAGAAGAGGAAATAGACTGAATCAGGTTGACCGCATGTAGTACCGGTTGCGAACGAGCTGTGGGGGGAACAAGGTGCTGCTATGGTGTTGTGCTTCAACTGCCATGGTAACGTAATCTTCTCTGCAGCTATTTTGATATATCTCTCTACATATATAAATGTTTTCTCTCAGCGTGCGGGTAGATATAAAGAGGGAGGTAGGGAGGAGAACAGTGCACTGGAGATGAATGAAAGGAAGGGACAGGGAATGGATACTGGCGAGGTTTATTAGGGGTTTGGTTTAGAGAGAGAAGACAACAAGAACAAAAACATGTGGTTTACCGTCCGTAAAGGATCTCTCTATTCCTCTCTTATTTTGAAGGTTTCTCGCTATTTAACAGGGTTATTTCAGGAAAGATTATAGATCCTAGGAATTTTAGTTATTTTGGAAGAAGATAAAATAATGTTTCTATACGAGGGGTGTCATTGCTGTGTTACAGCTCTGTATATTGTTCTCCCTTCCTATAGATAGAAGAGAAAGGCATCCGGTGAGGAGTTTCTTTCGTTGTCTTGTTATTATATAGTAATAATTTTGAAGAGCATTAATTACCTTATTTATATATTTGAAGTCTTCGTGAATTCGTATTTGACTACGACGTTTTATTCATCTGCCTATTTAAGTTGCTTACTTATTATTCTCGTTATTGTAACTAGGTTCCTTTTAATTAATTAGCGAAACTTTTTTCCACTAGTCAGGAAATATTATATTCGTTTTATTGTAACTAGGTTTCGAGTTAAGTAATTCGCGATACTTAGGGGTAATGTTGGAATTTTTATTTTTGGCACAGGAGTAACGCGTAAGTGGTGGGCGCCACGTTTCAAAAGGTCGTCGGTCGCTGCCACGTGGGACCGGCTAACCTTATTCTTCCCGCGAGGACGCTGTGAGTGGGACGCCCCCCAACTTCGTTGGACCCCACATCCGCCACTCCTGCTTTCCTTCCTAAGATCCGACAAGGCGGGCCCAGATTTAGTACGGGCCCATTAAATCATTGTTTTAGCCCACCAACGCCTGTTTTACTTTTGCTAACAGTATTATTAACTATTAGAGAAGAAATTGGAGGAAAAAAATCTAATGACAAGTTAGAAAGATACAGAAAAACGTAGCTATCGTTTAATATTTCAAAATAACGATTTTTACGATTTCTGGCATAATAATAACTAGTCTACGAGAGCCTATACAATTCCGGTTAGGTTTTACTTTTAATGAATAGCAATTTCTTTTCAGATCTTCTTGTTTCAAGGAAGAGGATCATCTTTTTCAATGCTATCCTAATCAAGCTATATGATAGGATTAGATCTATCTAATTCCTTAATTTCATGAGATCCAAAATCAAATTTTAATTCAATAGTTAGTTTTATATTCTCTAGATCTTACGGTGTGACGTTTCCCTCCTTAATGTAACGGCTTCTATTTTTTAAGTTTACAACAGAGGGCTTGCAGAAGAAAATATATAGATATAGCTGATTAATTGTGTCTATAATTAATTTTAATTACCTGTTAATTATTAACTGATTACCCAATCCACTCAGGACAAAGGGGTAATTTGGCACTGCTTTTTTAAAAACAATTTTTAGTTTTAATTATATATTTTTTAATATATATTTTATTAATATTATAAATTTAATTTAAAAGATTTTAAAAAACTCTACGTATTAAATTTTATTATTATTATTATTAGTAAAATAAAACTTATTTTAAAAAATAAAAATATTTTTTATTGATAAAAACTTTATTTTAAAAGTATCTTTAAACACCCCCACAGTTGTCTCCGCTCTAACTCTTAGAATCACTTTTTAGGACGTTTTGTATTATTTACCATAAAATTAATTTTTAAAATTTTTATTTTATGTTTATCAATATATTTTTATAAATATTTTAAAAATTTATTTAAAAATTTAAAAATATAAAAAAATTGTACATAAAAAAATTTTATTATATATTTTTATTATTTTTTTGTTTAAAAAATATAAAAAAATTTTATTTCATAAAAACTCTATTTCAAAAATATTTCTTTTATTTTCCCATCTTGTTACACGGGGTTTTTAGAATCACTTAATTTCAGAATCATGTTTCTACCATTTTTTATTTCTGTTTAGAATCTACAGTTGAATCACCTTATTGAGCTGCTTATGGATTTTTTTAGTTAAAAAAATTCTCTATAGTGCTTAAAATTTTATTATTAAAATTTAAATATATATGTAAGTAAATATACATCATTAAATTATTTATAATTTTTTAAAATTTTATAAAAATTTCTAAAAACATGTTTATACATAAAATATAATTTTTAGGTATTTCAAACATGCACTGTGTTTCATAAAATAGATGAAAAAGATTGGAAGAAAAAAATTGAGAAAGTAATTGCAAAATCATCTAACATTCCTCATCTAGTTAGTTTTTTTATGGAGGTCACAAAATTAAGAAGAAGTTTAGAAGTATTATGATAAGAAATTTTTTGAAAAGATCTTTTTTTTTTTAAATTTAAAATTTAGTTAAATATTATAAAAAATTTATTTAAAAACTATTATTTAAAATATGAAAAGTAATTGATAATTGAATCCATATATTCCCAAAATCTAAAGTTTAAAACATGTATCAACCATTTCCATGACTCTCCATTATTGCTTCCATCCAACCTACCCACAATCCTAGGTACAACAAACTTTGGTTGATAGATAAGCATGAACTTAATTCGATTTTGGGCTATTTGACAAAAAATTTTTAAAATAATTTTTCAATTTTTTAATCTATATATTTAAGTTAAATATTTTATAAAATTTATTTAAAATTTAAATATTATAAAAAAAATTATTTAAAATTAAATATTAAAAAAATTTACATAATAAAATTTTATTATTATTATTTATTATTATTTTTTAGAATAAAATAAAAACATTTTTTAAAAGTATTTTCAAAGAATCCTCTTTTATCCACCGTATCGAATATAAAAAAGAATTTTGTCGAGAAAAGAAAAAGATGTAATAACATGTTTGATGGTGCTCTCTCCAACTTCTTTTTATTTTTTCCGAGTAACGAAAGAAAGAGAACACCTTCACTTAGGATCTATTCGGATATAAAAGTAATAAATAAAAATAAATAAAAGTAAAATTAAATAAAAATAAATTATTTGGATGGAATCGAGAATAAGATTAATAATTTAATTTATTTTGTTTGAATATATTAATAAAGTTAATAAAAAATAAATAATTCTTTTTATTTAATAACTGAGAGTAAATAAAAATAATTTTTATAAAAAATTTGAAATATTTTTTCGTGTTTAATAATTTTTATAAAAATAATTTTATTTTATAAGAGTAATAATTTTTATAAGTAAGTAATTGATTTTGTCATAGACAACAAGCCATCGCCGGCATGAACTTCAAGTTCGGCAAAGCTCTTGCACCGACGTGAACTTCAAGTTCGACGGATATCCCCGGTGCATGAGCTTGAATTTGAAGCTCACGCGGCGTGAGCTTTATAAAGTTCGGCGAAGCTCACGCATTCGCCACTGTCGTGAGCTTGAACTTGAAGCTCAGAGCCGGCATGAGCTTCAAGTTCGGCGAAGCTCGCACAGTGGCCTGAGCTTCGACGGTGCGTGAGTTTGTACATGGTTTCAATCGCGCTTCCTCTTCCCGTCCTCTCAAACCAACCACCACGACTGCTGCCGGCCCGTCTCCTCCTCCTACCTAGCCAACACCAATGCCTTACCAATCGGGTCGACCGTCATGGACCCCCCAGACTGCTGCTGCTTCCACGTGATCCGATCTCGCCAATTTCCTGTCCATGCTCAGAGCAGCATCTGGTCTCGCGTTCGTCCCCACGAGCAAGCCGACGGCTACGACTCCGCATCTGAATCGTCAATGAAGCAAGCACAGGAGGAGCTGAAGAGGCTAAACAGTAAGTGACACTTGTGACAGCAAGCTCGTACACCGGCCTGAGCTTCGGTGATGCATGAGTTTATACACGGTGTGCGAAGTCGCCACCGTTGCGGCGGGTTTCTTTTCAGTCTGCGTGTAGAATATTGATCTTATCGATTCTGGCAGCGGTGAATATTCTTGAAAAAAAAGAAGAAGATGGAGAGACAGGAATTTGTGGTGGAGGGCAGAGAAACTTGGTAGAAGAAGAAGAAGCACCACCGTCGGCGGCGACAGTTTCGGGGGCATAGAAACTTGTCAGGATTGGAGTGAAACGAAGAAAGAAAATCACTGAGGTAAATATAACAAACAAAGATGGGTAAAACAGAAATTTTATAAACTCAACAAATCATAAAATTCTTTTCACTTGATTATACCTCAATATAGGATGTAATTAATTACTTCCCAATAGAGATTATTAGAAAGTAAAATTCTTTTCATTATTATTATAAATTTATTACCAAATAAGAATAATTAGAAATAATTAATTTACTTATTTTTAATTATTTTTTATTACTTTTAATTTAAACAGAGCCTTAAGGGCATTGCATTCGTTGCATTCATTTCTCAAAACACTCCTTTTTCTTTTCCCTTGATTCAACACGAAGGTAAGAGTACATCCATTCACAAGTTTTTCGTTTCTTTTCCTTTTTCTTTGCAATTGCTATCAAACTTCTCAAAATTATGAGAATCTCAAGTAAACCTTTCACTCCTTTTTATTTGCACTTGCTGTTGGTTGTGTTGCCTTCTCCTAGGATATAACAGGTATAATAAATAAAGAATCAGTGGAGACATTGGTGACAACACATGAAAGAGTACCAAAGCAAAGAACACCAATGTTTGTGTCTGTGTGGGGTTGATTCACATTCTAAGCTTAAGGGCATGACTGAAAATGGACATGCTCCAAAGTTTTCTTTCTCCCAACTTCTAAGAAATTGTGTAGATTTCCATGACAAATCATGTAGCGTAGCTCCGTCCAAGTTACCAATCTCATCGTTAAACGAGGTGTTTAGATATTTGGGAGTACTTATTGAAAAAAAACTTTTCTAAAAAAGTAGTATTTTGAAAATTTTAAAAAATTAAGTTTTATTTTTTTACTTAAAAAAATAAAATAAAATAATTTTATGACGTAAAATTTTTTTATATTTTAAAAATTTTTTAAAAAATTCTGTAGAATATTTTAGAAATTTTATTTAAAACATGAAATAAAAAGTTGGGAGAAAAAAGTTTCTCCAAACATATCCTAGAATATTTGCAAAATAAAATTTCTATACCAAAAAAATATTTTTTTATTTTGATAAATAAATTTTATTGTTAATGTTAAAAAAAATAATAATAAGTAATAAAATCTTACAATATGAATTTTTTTTATATTTTCTTTTAAAATAAATATATAATAACAAATTTATTAAAACATATAAAATGAAATAAAATATTGCAAATGCAATGCCAAGCATAGCCTAAGTTGAACTGCCGTGATAAAAATGAAAAAAGAAGTCAGAAATCTTTACTCATGAAACCTTCATGCACATTCACACACTCTCCATCCATATCTTTATTTGTTAGTTTCTTTAACTCACATATTGGTTCCTTTTGTGTCCTATACACTCTCATGATCATTTTTCTTTAGCTGGAATACATGGCTTCCTTGTGCAATTCTACTAGAAGCAAAAGAATAAGGGTGTGTTTTTCTGGTATTCCAAAGTGAATTTTCTGCATAAAAAAATCACTTCTAAAAAGAATACATTTTAAGGGCATGTTTTAAATGGATAGAAGTGAGTTTCATGGAAGTGAGATTTGATAATGCATTTCTTTGAAAGTCGGTTGGAAGTGAGTTTAGTATTTGTGTTTTAATTTTATTTAAAAGTGAGTTGAACGAGAGAAGTTGAGTTTCAAAAGCTAAAGTGGTGAGTTTCTAATAAAATAGAAGTGAAATTCTCAATTCAATAAACGAATGAAGCACATAAACTTTTTGAAACTTCAAATTGACGGGGTTCACTATTTTTATTGCCAATTAATTTTAAAAAAATTTTAAATTCGTCATATAGTATCAAAGCGGATTAGATCGGATCGTTTCAGAATGTGGAATAAATCTAATTTATTATCTATATTATTCAGGGCTTTCATAGTCTTCTTTATTTTAGAACAAATAGTCCGCTTCATTTCATGACAGATAGTTCGTTTTATTCAAAAATAGTTATCCGGTATATTTTAGAATAAATAGCCTACTTTATTTCAAAGCAAGTAGCCCACTTTATCATTCATCCAAATTCATTATAAGACAAATAGTTTACATAAGTTCAATTAAAAAAAAACGCTCTACTGAAGAACAAGTATTGAAAATGATTTAGTTCTACATTGCTTATCAATAGTTATGAGAAAATATTTATAAAGATTTTGGTTCATTTTTTTCATTACCAATTGATTTTGAAATTTTTTTTATCTCTAATCTCTTTCCTATGTCCCCTTGCTCTTCCGGATCAACCATGCTTCAATGTTTTCATTCATTCATGGATTCAGAAATCGGTTGTGGTGGATGGATGGATGGCATTTTCAAATGCACCTGAGTTCTTCCAAGTCTTAATTCCCAACTACACATTTAGGTTGCAGATCTATTTTCCATTTTTAAGTGAAAAACTAGTTCATCCAATACTCAATCAAATATTTATTATAAGTTTGAACATATAATTTGTTAGATATCATGCATAATATATATTCTCTTGCAATAAAATCAAAACTGTTGTTACGAACAAAGGGACAAACTCTGATATGCTTCCTCATTTTTTTTGGTTACATTCTGCTGTTGTTATTAGTTCCTACTATGAACAATGAAAATTTTCAATATTTTCATACCAATTCATTTTTGTTTTATTTGTTGGGAAAATTGATATTCTTTTAATTATCTTGACCTTGAAATCTATCAGTTAGTAAGAGCTTGTTTGCTTCAACCAAGCATTATTTTTTTGGCAAAAAAATATTCAGATAAGTTTTGTCTATATAAATTTACTTATAAATTTATTTTTCAATAACTTATTTTTAGAAATTATTTTGAAGAAACTCACTTCTGCATCAGTTTTATGCAAGTAAAGGTGCTCCAAATCAATAATTGAACTATACAACGGAAAGCAGTTATGTTAGAGAAATTTTCAATCTTGGCAATTTAATTGTAATCTTAATTCAGAACCGTCGTATAGATTACAATGAGAATATTGCTTTGGCCCATTATCACATAATTGGACAACAACTGGACTTCATTAGGCCCATAATTGTAGGGCTGAATGTCGGACGAAATGTAAGCATATGCAAAGTTGCAGACACGGTTCGGGCACAATGCCGAACAACAAACCCGCACCCATTTATCTCTCTCGAAAGCCACGAGCTTCTCTCTCTCTCTCTCTCGCCGCCGAGCTCAGGCGGCGCCGCTGCGAACGCCGCCGCTTAATTTCTAATACAAAACCCTAGGAAACTCCGGCTTCAGCTCTCTAACTACTGCTTTCGGTAACTGCATGAGTTACGTTTTGTTTTCGGTTTTATTATGTTAGTTAACAAAGCTTCCTCCTGGTGTTGCATGGCTCTATGTTTCTCAACTGTTTTGTTTCTGACAAGGTGAATGAAAAGGTTGCTTGTAGATCAGTAGTGGTTGGTTACTTATATCAACTATCTTTGTCTTCTAACCGAGAGGATTATAAGCTTTACGGGTTGATGCCGAGTAGAAAGTAGGGCAAATTTCATGTTATGTCGATATTTTTCAGCATAGACTAAGTTGATCTTGTTTGATCTCCAATTAAGAGTTGTGGATGTATTTTATGGTTGAATAGCTTTTCCTAGTGACTTACACATACTATAGAATGATAACTTCAGCACACGTTGTGATCATAGTTCATAACTATGGAAAAGTAATGCAGTTGGCGTTTTGTCTAAGTGGATAGTGAATATTTTTGTTGGTGTTGTTGCCATGTTATTCTTTTTTTTCTTTTGCACACATGGTTTTGATTTTTGTTGCATCTCTGGTATGCATTAATCCAGGGAGTAGCTTCAATTGTTTTGCCCTCAAAGATTTGAAAGATTGGTTCAGACAACAACTACTATGCATAAATATAATATACATCCGTGCACATTGCTTTTGATGCATTCAATTTGAGTTTTTCCATTTTACCTGCTAGATAGCAAGAAGACCATTCACAAGTCCACGAGCAGTTAGATTAAGCTGAAATTATTGGCGTAAGATGGGTGCGGAAGGAACTCCAATGCCTGGCAAGCGGAAGGTGCCTGAACAATCTCAATCCACGCTAAGTGAAGTTGGTCCAACGTCTGAATCGCCTGCAAAGCGGAGGAATCTTTCTCGGTCATGCATTCATGAGGTTGCTGTCCCAAATGGTTATACTTCCTCAAAAGATGAGTCTATCCATGGTACCCTTTCCGATCCTTTATATAAAGGTCCAATGGCGAAAAGTTACCCTTTTGAACTTGATCCATTTCAAAGTGTCTCTGTAGCATGCTTGGAAAGAAATGAATCTGTACTGGTCTCTGCTCACACTTCTGCTGGTAAAACTGCTATTGCGGAGTATGCAATTGCTATGTCTTTCAGAGATAAGCAAAGGGTAATATATACTTCTCCTTTAAAAGCTTTGAGCAATCAGAAGTACAGAGAGCTGAGTCAAGAGTTCTCTGATGTAGGACTAATGACTGGTGATGTGACGCTCTCGCCAAATGCTAGCTGCCTGGTTATGACGACTGAAATCTTAAGAGGAATGTTGTACAGAGGTTCTGAGGTTATTAAGGAAGTTGCATGGGTTATTTTTGATGAAATTCATTACATGAAGGATAGGGAGAGAGGAGTGGTATGGGAGGAGAGTATCATATTCTTGCCACCAGCAATTAAGATGGTTTTCCTTTCTGCCACCATGTCCAATGCTACTGAATTCGCTGAGTGGATATGTAATTTGCACAAGCAGCCTTGTCATGTAGTTTATACAGACTTTAGGCCGACGCCGTTGCAGCATTATGCATTTCCCCTAGGTGGTTCAGGGTTGTATCTTGTTGTCGATGAAAATGAGCAGTTTAAAGAGGATAATTTTGTGAAGCTTCAGGAGACATTTACAAGGCAAAAAAATGATGGCAATAGAAGTGGGGGCCCTAAAACTAGTGGTAGAATTGCAAGAGGCGGAACTGTTTCCGCGGGATCTGATATATACAAGATTGTCAAGGTTCCTCTCCTCTATTATCTATCTTTTTTTCTACTCCTCAACAAGTGTTTGTGTCAATTTAGGATGGCACATTGCATTGCATGCAATTGTTTGTCTTGAATGTGGTGAATCAAAACGAGCTTTCAAGTTTCTATACCTCTTTAGCACTGGGGTCACAGCATGACAAAAAGGAAATGCTCATTAGCGTAAAACAACGATTCAATAAACATATCAATAAAGAAAATCTATATGTGGAATATCTGTCTGTTTTTATTATAATGAAACCACGAAACAAACCATACTTAATTAGTTAATGAAGTTAATCATTTTATCTGTCTTTTTATTTCACATTGCAATTTAATTCTTAAGGTTTTTCTAAGGCAAAATGCATTTGAATTTACACTGATATTGCCTTGCAGATGATCATGGAACGAAAATTTCAACCAGTGATCATTTTCAGTTTTAGTAGGAGGGAGTGCGAGCAGCATGCTATGTCTATGTCGAAACTTGATTTTAACACCCAAGAGGAAAAAGATGTTATTGAGCAAGTCTTCAGGAATGCTGTACTTTGCCTGAGTGAAGAAGATAGAGCATTACCTGCTATAGAATTGATTTTGCCACTTCTTCAACGAGGTATAGCAGTGCACCATTCTGGATTACTTCCTATAATTAAGGAGCTGGTTGAGCTACTTTTTCAGGAAGGCCTTGTGAAGGCGCTTTTTGCTACTGAAACAGTGAGTTTGCTACTTGGTGTTCGTCTTACAACTGTTTCCTTTCTGCTTGCTTTTTGTTGTTTAATAACTTGTGACCATGCAAGTTGGTTTTAATGTTTAAAATTGTCATATAAGGTGTATGTGCTACTAAAATTATCTTTCTTTGTTCCTTTTGTTTCTTACAGTTTGCTATGGGTTTGAATATGCCAGCAAAAACTGTTGTATTCACATCAGTTAGGAAATGGGATGGTGATAGCCATCGGTACATTGGATCTGGAGAGTATATCCAGGTAGGCAAGTGCATGTGCGGCGTTCTTCTGATGATTAAGAAGCATACAAGGAAAGGCAGTTATATCTTAGGCAATGCAATGATACTAATTGGTATTGTGTTGTGCTTGTATATAGATGAGTGGAAGGGCTGGGCGCCGTGGCAAAGATGAGCGTGGTATTTGTATTATAATGATTGATGAAAAGGTTAGTTAAACCATCCCACTCATAGCAAAAATTTTATATAGAGAATTTTCTGTTTTAGAGCCAGATTTATGTTTCTGTTAAAAATTTTAGTTATTAGGTGCTTGAGTGAAACTCAGAAGCATTTTCCCTTTTCGAATTTTGGGAGCTTGGGGTTCTTACTATCATCTGCTACTTCTTGGAAAGCACAGGAAGTTGACTGACATACAATCTCCAGTGATGCAAACAATACACATGCTTGTCAAACTTTTATCTGTGGTTTTGTTCTTTCTGTAAAACTTGGAGATATGACCCTTTATTTCAGCTTTTCCCAAATTATAAACTTTTGTTTTCTTAAATGTCTTCTCTTTGAAGTTGATATTAGCATTTTTCGTAGAACAATCTTACAATCTTCATGGGATTTTAATAAAAAAAGATTGACCTCCTCCTATGCTTAAAATGATCGTTGACCTTCCGTTAGTAGGGGCTTATCCATTGACAGTCCTTAGAAGTTCATAGCAAGATTGATATTAGGGCAGCAGATAAGGTAAAGTAGTTTTTCCTTCGTGTATACGACATTTTGTGATTAAAATATAGAATGCAATCAAGTTTTTGTATGTGTAAAATGAAACTGTAACCAGATGCTACTTTGTTTGCTTGTAACAAAGTGATGTTCAAAAAGCTTTTGTATATAGTATTGTTCAAGAAAGTTGTTGTACTCCTACGAAAAAGTTGGCCTGCTCACTTTCTACTTAAAAAATTCAAATTTGATCAAAGATATTTATGTTTTATAAAATCTTGAGTGTGTGCCCATTGCTCCTCTATTTGATCTACTCAAATTTATAGTGGTTCTTGTGCAGATGGAAATGAATGTTCTCAAGGATATGGTCCTAGGTAAACCTGCACCATTGGTCAGTACTTTCCGGTTAAGCTATTATTCTATATTGAACTTGATGAGCCGTGCTGAGGGACAGTTTACCGCTGAGCATGTCATTAGGAACTCATTCCATCAATTTCAGTATGAAAAGGTCCTACTTAAGAGCCCATACCTATCACATTCATTTCGTTTTTTGTGTGTATCATCTTCATTATATTGTTCTTGTTTCAGGGTTTGCCAGATATGAGTACGAAAATATTGGAGTTGGAAAAGGAAGCAGCTTTGCTTGACTCTTCAGGAGAGGTTCTCTCAATTGGACATGACATTTTTCTCTTCATTCATGTGTTTTAACCAACCTCTTTGTTCTCTTTAAAATAGGCTGAACTTGCTGCATATCATAAGCTTGGAATTGAGATAGCTCAGCTCGAGAAGAAGATCATGGCCGAGATCACTAGACCTGAAAGGATTTTGCTCTTTCTAGTACCTGGTAGGCTTGTAAGTATAAAGTAACCAGCTAACTGATTCAATTATGGCTTTATGTATAGAATGTTTGCCCTCAAATTAGTCTAAGATTCGGCAGAATAGGTAAATTTGAATCCTATCATATAGTTGCAATAGCTTTTCTTTGTAACTGTTCTTAAGTTGCTTTTGAACTGTTTCTTTATGAATTTTTTTTTGAAAAAAAATTAGTAGGGCGTGATCCTTCTATCTTAACCTATATTAATTTTGCTTTAAGCTTCAAAATATTTCATGATTTGTTAGGTAAAAGTACGGGATGGTGGGACAGATTGGGGTTGGGGAGTGGTGGTAAATGTGGTGAAAAAAGCCCCAACTGTATCAAACACATTGCCTGCAGCCCTGGCTTCTGCACGGAGTAGCAGTAGTTCTTATGTTGTAGATACCTTGCTTCACTGCTCTCCTATTACCAAAGAAAATGGCTCTCGTCCAAAACCATGCCCACCTCGTCCGGGTGAAAAGGGCGAAATGCATGTTGTAAGTTGAGCGTACTATGTCAGCGGATAATACTTTCTTTGGGCAGAAAGCTATCTAGGAATTTTTACTTAAATTCCCCTCACAAGTCTGTTCACTCTAGGTTCCTGTTCCTCTACCACTTTTGTCTGGTATAAGTAGCGTCATGATTCAAATGCCATCGGACCTGCGCCCAACAGAAGCCAGACAAACTATACTCCTAGCAGTGCAAGAATTGGGGAAAAGGTACCCCCAAGGACTTCCAAAGCTACATCCTGTGGAGGTATGTTCTTGAACATTTTAGGTGTTGTTCCCTTTTCTGCCCTTGCTACCGGTCCTGAAGCATATTCTCTTTCTCAAACTATGCAATAAATTCAAATTAAGAAACTTGTTGAATGTTTTTTAGAAAACCTGTATGCTAGTTGTCTCATTTTTTTCTGTGTTATTAGTTCCTGATAATATACTCTCAGCAAAACAGGAATCGGATATTATCTTAGTTTCTGGATTCTACCAAACTTGCAGTTACAAACTGAATGTGTTGCTTTGGCGTGTAGATCTAATTAAATTCTGTATGCAGACTAGCTTAAACTTTCAAGCATGTATTGCAAATAGAAACCAACATTTGCATTCTTCGTCCAAGTTTAAAAAGGCTGTATTATTAATAGTATCTGTACTTTCTCACTTATTTATCAATCTGGTATTTTACTAGTCGTTTATGCATCAATTGTCTGGTTTGGGTGCTAAAGATATCTAACCATTTATGTAGGTAGCCTAATACCTTTCTGTACTTTTGCAGGACATGGGTATTAAGGACTCAGAATTTGTTGCTTTGTTTGATCAACTAGGGGAACGAGAACAGAAATTGTATGCACATCCATTTCACAAGGTAATTTGGCTTTTCTTTCTTGAATATGCGATGATTAGCTGTATATCATGAGGTAATGATACATCTGAGATTCTCTGCTTTAGTCTGGCCAAAGTGAGCAGCAATTCAAGTGGTTTCAAAGAAAAGCTGATTTGAATCATGAAATTCAGCAGCTCAAGTCCAAGATGCGAGACTCACAGGTAGCTAGTTTCTCATATGATGCTGTTATACTTATTTGCCAGCTTTAGATGACATGTGAGCAAGAAGTTTTGTTACTTTCTTTTGATCTACTCCTGTTATCCTTCTCGTTTCTTGTTGTTTTTTATTCCAAGCGGTGGGTCGAATTTATATATACTACTATCTATTTTGCTTCCTCGATGTCTCAAACAACTGGTGTTGCAACTGCTTTTGTTTTACCTACCTTTTGTTTATTGGATGTTGTTCTCAATGTTAAACGCTTTTGTAAGATGTTTCCTGAGCTCAACTTCTTTCTCTCCCAGCTTCAAAAATTCCGTGATGAGTTGAAAAATCGTTCTAGAGTTCTGAAAATGCTTGGTCATATAGATGCTGATGGTGTTGTGCAACTAAAGGGGCGAGCTGCTTGCTTGATAGACACAGGGGATGAACTTCTTGTCACTGAGCTTATGTTCAACGGTGAATCCTGAACCTGTGATTTTCTCTTCTATTTTATCTTAGCATGCTGATCTTTTGTTTCTCAGTTGGATTTGAATGTAACTGAATCTATTACCAGGCACATTCAATGATCTTGATCATCACCAAGTAGCTGCACTTGCGAGTTGCTTTATTCCTTGTGATAAATCAAATGAACAAATACACTTGAGAAATGAGCTTGCTAAGCCTTTGCAACAACTACAAGACAGTGCGAGAAGAATAGCAGAGGTCTCATAATTGTTTTAGCCAATTTTAATTCTCAGAAAGCACACTACTGTGGTACTGTGGTGATAACTCTTCAGGCAAATGCAGATACAAAGGGAGTGCAAATTGGACATAAATGTGGATGAGTATGTGGAGTCAATTGCTAGGCCGTACTTGATGGATGTTATCTATTGTTGGTCAAAGGTATGCAATGTTCTTCATCAAATTTGTATTTCTCATTTGCATAATTACCTCCTGGATTTAGGATTTCTCATAGTTCTTTTCAGCTCAGAGATCAATGTTAGAGCTTTATTTTCCAAATGTCTTGATACAAGTCACTCGACTTGTGTAAGTAATTATCCACAACCTGTGAAATAAGGATGCTGTTTCTGTAGTCAGTGCTAAGCAAAATGCACAGTTTATTGTTAGTGAGGCCATAGCTTCTAGGGAACATGTGTTCCCGGAGTGTGGTGCTTTTCTTTCGACACTAAAGATACTTTGATCCTTAAAAGATATCTTTTTTGCCAACTTTGTGGATGCAAATGCTGTTGAAGACACATCTATTGAGCATTATACATTCCCACATGCTGTGTTTTTACTGAAAATCTAATGGCTGGCATTTGTGGAATTTGCTTTTGCATATATCTTCTCGGCACAGGGAGTTCCACCCTAATTCTTTTTATTGATATCATAGCGTAATATGCTGTCTCGTTGTTGAATATTCAAGTAGAAATTAGGTTGCATTGTCAAGTCTCAAAGTCCATTTGCTTTGCTTTCAGGGAGCAACATTTGCAGAGGTTATTGAGATGACTGATATTTTTGAAGGAAGCATCATACGTCTTGCAAGGAGACTAGATGAATTTCTAAACCAGGTATGTCAACTGTTTTGACTCAAATTCTATCGTACTAGCTTTTTGATATAGAAGAGTAGTACTTGGAGAAGTGACCAAAATATCCAATTTTGGAGTGAACTTTTTTGTTCTAGTTATTTGATTTTCGTTGCCCTGACTTATTATCTGGTGCTTGTAATGATATTGTTCAGTTGCGCGATGCTGCTAAAGCAGTTGGCGAGATTGTTCTGGAGAAAAAGTTTGAAGCAGCCAGTAGTAGCCTGAGGAGAGGTATAATGTTTGCCAACTCTCTATACCTATGACAGGCAAATTCTTGCTTGGGTTGCCAGCATCCTGACAGCGTGATGCAAAGAACTGGCCTTACTGCGATTAGCTTTATAGTCCCTTCATTTGTATTCTTAGCATTAGTTGCGCTTAGTTCGACTAACCAATTGACATCTCTTATACGGAAGCGGCACCCAAATTGTACAATAGGGTTCTCGTCGTAGATAGCGACAGTTCCAGCAAAGGAATTTTGCAACTAGCATTCTGATACTGTTATATTGTGAAAGCCGATCAGGTACCTTGTAATCTTGCTAGTGAGTGAAACATACTACTGGAAAGTTCCAGCCTTGATCGATACTCCGACATCTATTGGTGTCATTGTTGTCTTTCGGAAATAGAACTCCGGCGCCTGGAGGCATAAAGTTGAGTCTAAGGTATGAAATATTTTATATCACCGTCTGAATTCTGAGCAGGTTTTTCAGATTTTACTTGCTGGAGTTTCTACTGGTAGCTCTTCTTTTTAACGTACTTCGCTGAATTTCCAGAATCTTTATTTTGCAAAACCGATCGTCCAATAATCTTTTTGTGAAATATCAGTCTTCTCGAGTTCATCTTTTAGATTACACTTCTATTAGTAGATTCCAGAAAAACAAGAGAATAACGGTCAATATTCGCTTAGATATGACAGAAATAATGTCCTTAAGAAAATAATAGGGAAAATATTGCAAAATACAATCGCGTGGGTTCATTTTATAAGTTAAATTTACGGAAAAGGGCCCAATCCGAGTCCATATCTTATATAAAGACCCTGCCTGCTCTATATATAAACCCCACTGGACAAACCAGTCCCTCTCTCAAATTTTCAGCGAATTCAGTTGAGCTCAAATGGGTGTGAGCGAGCGTGAGACAGAGAAAAGAGAGCAATGGCGGGAGCCGGAGTGAATTGGGAAGGATTTTACTCAGACGGAGTGTTGCCAACACCTACGGCACACAACCTTCTCGCAATTTAAGGTGAAAAACATCTCTCTAATCTTCGCTCTCGTGTTGTTTGATTTGTTTTGGCTTTGGTTCGCGTTTCTTATTTGGAATTTGTAGTGAGGAAGATCGGAGATGGTTTATGGAAGCAATGCAAGCCAAAACTGTTGATGTCGTGAGGTGTATGAAGGAGATCACACCCGTTATGAGGACTCCAGAGATGTTCTCCAGGCTCAGGGTGTGACTTCCGCCGACATCGAAAGTAACTAATTGCACAACCGATATGCACTAAATTGCTTTGTTATTTATCGTAGTTTCACTGATTTGAAGTTGTTTGATTAGGGTTAGAAGATAAGTACAAGGATGGATTATCAAATGTTGATTGCCGTTTAGTAAAATACTGTGAGATTTATGTTAACGAACTCAGTTCGGTGACCCATTTCGTCTTTTACAGAGGCTAGTTAGTTTAAGTACTGGATTAGGCTTGTGAGTCATGTACAGAATTTTCTGTTGAGGTTCTGATCTCTGTCGTTAAAGTGTTAGACAAGCTTTTTGCTGTATGTAGTTGGGATTAAATAAATCACCTATGGTTTTATTGCTTTTGATTTGATCAATTATATGCAAGGTTGAAGGAGTGTTCGCCTTCACTTGTGGACAAGGCATAATTGCTTCTAATTGTTTTTCTTATTTTCTCTTTACCACTTGTGAATTTTGCCTCTTTTAGTGTATTCAGTTATTCCTTGTGTTGCAGATTTACTGAATAGTTACAAGAGCATGTTAATCTATTGACATGGCAAAAGGTAAGTTCACTACATTCTGAACTTCTCCTATTTAACTCAAGTTGCAAAAGTTTCATCATGTTCTTATCTACAGTAAGGAAAGCTATATTTCAATAGAATATTCTGTCTCCTGCAAGTAATAGATCTGTGGATATAGGCATCCTATATGATAGTTGTGTATGGCATCATTTATGGTGGTTGTTGATTTTAATTTCTTACAAAGTTCATACTCTAAATGAAACCTGCTTATAAGATTCGACCAGCCACATTAATATCTGAATAAGATATTTTCCAATAATGAATCTCCTGACAATCAATAGTAACAGTGTTTTTTTCGATGTGGTAACAGCAAGAGGTTTGAATGGTAGTAACTTGTGGTTTGTAGATTATAAGGTCGGGTTTCTAGTTAATTTAATGTTCTTTACTTTTGTGATATTGTTATCATTCTTAATCATATGTTCTGAGATAATGTTATTACTTTTTGTTAGTGCATATTGTTTGTTTGAAAATCTAGCTTTTTAACAGCAATACATACTAAAAAAAATTTATTAAAAATTTTTCAATTTTCTATGAAAGCAGCTTTTAATTTTCTATTTCACGTTTTTCAATATATATTTTATAAGTATCTAACAAATTTATTTAAAAATTTAGAAAGTATAGAAAAATTATACGTTGTGAGATCTTTTTATTGCATATTTTAATTATTCTTTTAGAGGTAAAAAAAGTAGATCTCGTTTTTAAAAAAGAACAAAAATACTTTCTTTTTTAGAAAAACTCTATTTCAAAAGCCCTCCCAAACGGCCCCTAAAATTGGTTAGTAAGTAGTGTAAGTTGAATTTTTATATTTTAAAAAACGTAAGACCAATTTTGTCAGAGCGTTGTGTATATGCTCAAACAGTGAGTCATCCTGTTTTTGAACTTGTCTTACATTTTGTATGTATATTCTTATTCTGATTTCACTTCAATTTAGATAATGCGAGGTGGATTCTTCAACCTTTTTTCGGTGCCCTCTTATCACTGTTTTGTCATTTGCTGTGCAGACTTACTCTCAATCAGCGGTCTTCTTCCCTTGCTTATTAACTTGACGAATTCAAATGCCGGAATCCGAGCGAAGGTAGCTGAAGTTATAACTACTATAGGTCGGAACAATCCTAAAAGTCAACAACTTGTTATGGAAGCCAGTGGGTTTGAACCCCTCCTGTTGAAATTTGCCTCTGATCCAGACATAACTGTCTGGACAAAGGATCTTGGGGCAATCTCTTGTAAGTACATCATGAATTCCCTTCCATCAAACCAGTTTCTTGGGAGTTTCACAATAAGGCTGGAATTCGTCATAATAAGGCTGGAATTACCGCCTTTCATCTAGGAAGTGTCTATGCTGCAGTGAAAGATGCATTGGGTTCCGAAAATGTCAGATTTCAAAGTTTTTGCTGGTTGCAGTTACTTAGAGTCTTCTTTTCTATATATTTTATACTTACAAATGGATCGCGTACTAGGAAGGCGCTTAATTTGATTCAGTATCTTCTTCATGAAAACACCAGACTGTAGTGTGGTTTCTGAATTTGGTCTCCCACAGCTCATGATGCATCTTGCATCCAGCAGTGATTCAAAATGGAGAGAAGCTGCTCTAGGGGGTCGCCTTGAGCTTGCTCGTGATAGGACGACAAGTAGCGCCAATGCGTTGGCAAAGGAAGACAAACTAAAGCAGGTCTTGAGAGTA
Source organism: Acanthochlamys bracteata (assembly GCA_019914995.1). Lineage (NCBI taxonomy): Eukaryota > Viridiplantae > Streptophyta > Magnoliopsida > Pandanales > Velloziaceae > Acanthochlamys > Acanthochlamys bracteata. The sequence continues at coordinate 1,490,363 of CM034129.1, read as the reverse complement.
GAATTGATGGCATCAGCTCAATGTCTCCTGAAGATGTTGGTGCTGCCAAAGAGGAAAGACAACTTCTGGATTCTTTATGGAATTATGGGCAACTTGTTACAATCAACATCGTACATGGTAATAAATAAGAGCAAAACAAAATATTAAAAAATAATAAAAGAACGGATAGAAAATAATAATTATTTAAAAATGTTTGGATAGTTGAATAAATAAATAATAAAAGTAAATTTTTTATAAAAGATTTAAATATTTTTTTATTTATATTAACATAACTTTAATTGATATAATTTAAATTATTTTTATTAATATAACTTTAATGTAATTTTATTAATATAATTTTTAGATTAATTTTTTATATTAATTTAATTTTATATTAATGTTAGATATAATTTAATAAAAATCAAATTAGTTTTTAAATATATTGATCATATAGTTTTATTTTTTATTTACTAATTAAAATCAATTGAAATTATATAAATATAAAAATTATGAACTATTATAATAAAAAATAATACATGTTAATTAAAAATGAATACTAAATTAAAATAAAATATTAAATTAGATTAAAAAATAAAATGATAAAAGGAAGCAAATTTATTTCTTTTTTAATCACTATGCGTAGATCGGTGGGTTGTGCATTTTACCACCAAGGAAGGAGAACTGTTCTCATTTTCTCTCCTTATGAAACAAAATAAACATGGTTAAGGTGAGAAAATATTTCACCATCGCTATTATTTCCCACCTTTACCTATAAACCAAATAGACCTCAGCTTCCAGATGAAGTATCTCCGCAGCAACCACCTGATGTTGCTGTGAAAACTCTTTGAACCTCCACTTCGAACATGGGCTGCAAAACCACCAACCATAACTGGAGCAAAAATTGATGAGAAGGCACAGGCCACATTGTTGTTGGGCCTAGGGTCTTGCAGCACAAATATGAACTCCAATGAAGATGTTTCAAGATTAATTAGCAGTTCAAATGCTACTAGCCAAGTACCTGTTTGAGGTGGCGAGGGAACGAAGGATTCCAAATCTTGACAGAGAGCAGAAACCTGTCTGTAAGACTTTGGAGCTATGTAATCTGGTAACGGTGGCTTGTCTGCAAATATTTACAAGTCCATCTTTCTGGAGCTGGCTACAAAATGTAATGCCTGTACGCTATACTACCTACCATGATTTATATTTATAATCTTTTACCTATGGTCAACGTTATACTTGGCTCTAATACTTAAATGATTTTACATTATTACAGGAAACTCCATTGCCTGGATGCTGGGCAGGAAGTTATTCCTTTTGACTCAGTGAAGGCGTGTAAAAATTTCTGTCAAGTTACCGAAAATAGGTAAAAACAGAGAGAAGGAGGCCCTAACAACGATTCATTTCTAAGTAAATCTTTTATTTCTGATTTATTGATGACGGTACTTTGTGTTGGTGAAAAATAGTAAACCTCTATTCTATTATGTCCAACTAAAAGAAGCGTGGCTGGAGAGAGCTAGATCAACACGTCTCCATCCACCACCTCTTTTGCTCCTCATACGCCTCGTCCTTTCTCTTTCTCAATCAAAATTTTATCAAAAGAAACAAATAACAATCAACAAACCAACAAGGTATTCTCTGATGCACTCTGTAAATTCGTTTCTTGAAAATTTATCCATGCATGCATAGAAGAACATCGATTTTTCGTAGAATTTTTTTTTGTTTTTTTCTTGACTTTCTTTTTTATTTTGGTTTTGATTTAAAATGGTGATTAGATTTTCCTTTGGGAGGAAGAGCAGGTACGGAACTTGAGAAATGAGCGCTCCATCGCCGGAGAGCTCATCTCCGCCCGCTCCGCCTACTTCACATTCTACTATAAATACCTCATCACCTCCTCCTTCAACAAGAAACGGCCCTCCAACACGACCACCGTCTCCGCCGCAGCCTTCACAGAGAAAAATAACATTGTCACCATCATTATTATCTCCATCTTCTTCACCATCTTTGCTTTCATCTCCGTCGCCGCCTTCACATGTTGATGTAGTACAACAACAGCAATCAAACAATAAATATTCTTCGTCGTCACCGTCAATGGATTCCAAGGCAGATGGGGTTAATATTCCTGGAATCCCGGCCCATGGCAAAGATATAGATAAATATGTTGCTATTGGTATCGGTGCGGGCTTCGCAGCGTTCTTGTTTTTGATAGTAACCATCTGCGTTTGTTGCACCAAGAAGAGGAAGAAGAGCAAGGATTCCATTGGGTACTACGCAGATACCTCAGCTCGAAAAGGTATTCCAAATTAACACTCAGTGATCAAATTCTTAAGACTTTCTGTTCCCTTGTTCAACATTAAAAATATGAATTCGAACCAATACTCGAAGATTGAGTCTTTCGGGATCTGTTTTCATCATTTAAAGGATGAGTGTTTATGCAGGTAAGAATGTCTTCTATAGCAGCGGTCTTCCAGCACCAAAATGGCAGAATAGGCACGGGCATGCAGCACCAGCAGCAGGTGGCGGATGGCAAAACAGGCCAAACCCACATACAATAATGAGCGGAGAATCAAGTGGGCCTTACACAGCCCCTCATGCGCCTGTCCTTCCGCCACCGTCGCCGACAATGGCGCTAGGATTAAAGAGCACGTTCACCTATGAAGAGCTTGTTGCTGCAACAGGGGGATTTTCTCCATCCAACCTTCTTGGGCAAGGCGGGTTTGGGTATGTTCATAAAGGTGTGTTGCCTAATGGAAAAGAGATTGCGGTGAAGCAGTTGCGAGCAGGAAGTGGGCAAGGAGAACGAGAGTTTCAGGCGGAGGTGGATATAATTAGCAGAGTTCATCACAGGCATCTCGTCTCGCTTGTTGGATACTGCATTGCTGGAACTCAGAGAATGCTTGTGTACGATTTTGTTCCTAACCGAACGCTTGAGTACCACCTCCATGGTAAATATTAGATTTAATAGTTTAGAATTCAAAGTAAAACATGTCGATGATGAAAACCATACTGAGCTTGTTTGGATCTTTTTCCTTTTCCAGCTAAGGGATTAGCTGTTATGGATTGGCCAACGAGGCTGAAGATCGCCACAGGTGCTGCAAAGGGAATTGCATATTTGCATGAAGATTGTGAGTGCATATAAATGTCAAATGGCTTCTGTTTGGTGGTTGTGTGGATCTTGCATGCTTGACGATTATAAAGACTGATTTGTGTTCTATATGTGTGTTTGAAGGCCATCCTCGTATAATTCACAGGGATATCAAATCAGCTAATATTCTTCTGGACAATAAATTTGAAGCAATGGTAAGAAAGTTAAACGTCAACTCATTGATCAGATTGTTGTCCTTTGGAATTCCATTTAAAAAAAGAACAAATGAAATGTTTGAGAAGTAATACATGGATTCAATTTTAGCATTCACTTTCAGGTTGCAGACTTTGGACTGGCGAAGCTGTCTTCAGACAACCATACTCATGTTTCTACTCGTGTGATGGGAACCTTTGGGTAGGTGTCTCTATGTTGTTCAAAATATGATTTTCTGGAATTTACAAGAGGCAAAGATGTTTGATTACTGCATAGAATTGGTATTTTTATGATTATGGGCACGTAGGTACTTAGCTCCTGAATACGCATCAAGTGGCAAGTTGACTGAGAAATCGGACGTGTTCTCCTTTGGTGTGATGATGCTAGAAATCATCACTGGAAAGCGACCTGTAGATACCTCTCACAATTTTATGGAGGATAGCATGGTTGATTGGGTGAGCCCCTCAAGATATGCTCCTCCACTGCATGCCTCTAGTCTAGTATCTGCTATTGAGCTTGATTTTGTTTAATCATGCATGGACAGGCGAGACCACTAATGCAACGTTGTATGGCTGATGGGAGCTATGATGAGCTGGTCGACCCACGGCTTGAGAACAACTACAATGAATTGGAGATGGCAAGATTGGTCGCTTGTGCTAATGCCTGTGTCAAACAATCGGCCAAGAGGCGCCCTAAGATGAGCCAGGTACAAATACTCCACAGTTTTACGTTGTAATTGACATACAACAGAAATGTTCCTTCTGTACTTGCGCTGTGTCGAATAATCTTTTAGCCGAATATACTTACACAGAAGCAATTTTGACATCTTGCAGATTGTGAGAGCTCTGGAGGGCGATGTGTCACTGGAAGACCTGAACGAGGGTGTGCGGCCAGGAAGCATCCTCTTCAGCTCTGGTTCCGACTTCAACGACTCAGGCTCTTACACTTCAAATATGAACAGATTCAGGAAGGTAACTTTGGCAAGTCCTGAGTTCAGCGGCGATTACAGCACCGATTTCGGTCACCATCCGTCAGCTTCCAGCAGTGACGACATCTTCTCGGGCGAGATCAACCCTACTGGCGGCAACAAACACAGGCTACGCTAAAGAGTTCATAGTGCTGTTGTACTGCTGCTCAATGTTTTGCAATGATCCATCTTTCTACTAGTGTAGTCTGCGTTATTGTGGAAAAAACATACTCGGGATTTATGTTTGTTAATTGAATTTTTGGAGGGCTATTGAGGTCATATATGCATCTTTTTTTATTTTACGTGCTACTTTGATGTGGTGAATGAGCGAGTAATTTATGGGTGATGTCCGTACATATCATAGTTTGTACTTTGTAGTTTATGAAAGCTCAACTTTTCGGATAATATTAATCTTAGAAGTATCTATGTAAAACTTTCGCCTCGTGGTATTAATTTTAACTAGCTATTTCATCTCTTTTTTGTCTTTTTATTTGAAAAAAACTTTTTAATAGTATTTTTTTTAAATTAAAAAATACATACAACGTGTACATTACAGAATTATTAAATTTATCAAAATTTTACTTTTGAAAGGATAAAAAAGATAAATTTCTCTTAGAAAATTTTATTAAAAATTATTCACTAAAAAGCACTTTATGATGAGCAATTTCAAACGATTCTATTTAAATGATAACCCATGCATCCGAATTGGGTTTGTTTATTTGATAGAAAAAGCAAATTTCTAAACATAAGTTTTTAAAAAATAAGTTATTAAAAGAATAAATTTATAGATTAAATACAAATTTATTTTTGAGATTTATTTTGATAAATAATTAGTCCTTGATGTTTAATACTAAATAAAGACAAACCAGCTCCACGAATACAAAACATTTATAAACTAAATTGAAAACCTTCAGAAATTACAGATTAGAGATGTTGGGCCAGGCTCATTACTTGAGTCGAAATCGTACACGTTAGCCCGGCCTAAGGTTTACCGCCAGTTCCACTGCCTATAAATAGTTGAACCCCAGCACCACACCCGGCCCCCGCTTACTTTCTTTCTCGCCGTCTCGCTCGCGGACGGTTGGACATATTGCTGGCGGAAAAAAGAGAGAAGACCCCATCTCAAAACCCTAGAGTTTTCCTCCGGCAATCGCCGCCGAAATCCCTCCGCCGGTGATGGCGGACTTCAATGACACTTTCATGCGCAATTGCGATGCGGTTGTTCAGGCCCGCACCAAGCCCCAGAACCGCTCCAACGTTCTCAAAGCTCAAGATGGTAGTCCTCTAATTCCATAGATTCGTTTCTTCTTCTGCTGTTTGTAGGATATAGATCTGTATGTTTTTCGATTTGGTCTCGATTTGTTGATCAGCGCTTTATCCTTGATTAGTTTGCTCATTTTCTGCAATTTAAAATAATTTTTGGACAAAATTATTTGATATATCTGCACCGGCCGGTATTATGAAATGTTTAGTTTTATGGTTTGAGCTAGTTTTATATGGCCTTACTGATACCTTTCTCAGTAAAGACACCATTGAAAACATTATTGGCTCGCAGAAATGCGTTAATGCATTCTAAGCGAAAAGTGTGAATATTAGTGCTTTGGAATGTATGCTTGCCATTGTTTCACTTGTAGTGTTTCTTTTCATGGTTTTCTTTTGTTTCTATTAAAAACTTAAGTGGAAATTGATGTATGTGCAACTATTGGACTATGTGTTTTAGGCTGGTAGGTTGTTGACTTTGATTTCCTTATCTGCAGATAGGGCAGTGTCATCCAACTGGTTTGGCAGAAAACCTGTTGAAATGTTTTGAGCCTCGACCTCCATTAGAGTACAAACCACCTCCTGAGAAGAGGAAATGCCCTCCATGCACTATGATGGCTCAGGTTGTGAGCCAGTTTGCTGAACCTGGAGACCCTGAATATGCTCAACCTGTCCAGAAGGGAGAGACTCCGGTAATGTCTTGATTTGGTTACTGCTTCTTGTGTCTTGTATCCTTTCAAGCATTGAATAACTTAGCTTCTTTTGAAGTCACAGAACTTCTTAGCTGGATGTTGTCAGCAAATCCTTTATTTTATGATGTTTTCCTGGTGATCAATTTAAACTAATAAGATACATTTAGGCAGTGCTTGTCACCTGTCATTTCAGTTCTTTTCAATAACTTTTCCCAGACTCCTGTTTTTCAATAACTTTCGTTAGTCATCTATAACAATGCTGTATAAACCTCACCGAAACTTCGACACTTGAAATGATAAGAAATGCAATTGTTGTCATACATAGACTCAACTACAATTACATCAATTCTTGCTACTTCCTGCAAGCCTCAATTGATCATCTACCGCTACCATAGAATCACATTCTTGAATAACGTTCTTTCACCTTTTAGTTATAAGTAACTCTCAATAGCACATTAGATATCCACTTAAACACTTCAATTATATGATTTATCTTAGTTATATTTTGTGACTTCAGAAGCGCAATTATCAAACATATTGACAAAAAGAGTATCAAGTAGAATTTTTTAGGACTCACTGAACAAGTTGGGCATAGATGATATTTTTGTACCAACTTGAGGAGGAGTGTTGAAATGAGTCAACATAATTATCTTAGATATGTTTTTTGAAAATTATATGATATAACTTAGATATATATATATATATATATTTTATTTAGACTCTATTTTATTTAGTATTATAATATATATATAGATATATATCTAAGTTTATTGAATTATTGAAATTAAATTTGAAAGATTTTATCATCAGAAACTTCTTCAATTCTCTCAGTCGTGTTCGACAATGGCTTCCAACGGTTCCGCTGCTGCTGAAGTTCAAGAGCCTTCGTCAAAGATCCGTAAGCTCGAAAGCAATGGCTCTCACAAGGAAAACTGTGACGGCGCTGTTCCTCTGAAAGCTCCTCTCCTCTTGGTGAAGAAGCTCTCCCTGCTCGCGGTCTTACCTAAACGATCATCTGCTCTCGCTGCCGGCTATGATCTATCCAGGTTTGTGAAATCTCTCACTCTTTTCTTTCGTCTATGGTTTTAACTATTTCAATATTTGATGAATGATTTTTTTGTGTTGCAGTTCTGTAGAGACCAAAGTTCCCGCTCGAGGAAAAGCCCTTGTAGCCACGGATCTCAGCATTGCTATTCCTAAGGATACTTACGCTCGAATTGGTAAAAATGCAATTGCTTTATCTCTAACATTTACGTACTGCTAACAACCTGTTCGATGAAATGTGTTTATGAGTCAACGCTTTTCTTTTTTTCTTTTGAAAGCTCCAAGATCTGGATTGACGTGGAAGCACTCGATCGATGTCGGAGCAGGAGTGATCGATGCTGACTACCGTGGCTCTGTTGGTATTATTCTGTTCAACCACTCGGATGTGGACTTTGAGGTGAAGCCTGGTGATCGTATCGCGCAGCTGGTCATCGAGAGGATCGTGACGCCGGAGGTTTCTGAGGTCAAGGATTTAGACGAGACTGTGAGGGCTGCCGGGGGATTTGGTTCAACAGGTGTTTAAATGTTTTGTTAGTTGAATGAAGGATAGGTAGATTTCGAGTACGAGGGTTGCTGATCTTGTCTGCTTGACAAGCTCTTTAACTTTAAGATTCTAATTAGGAGATTTTTTTAAAAATTATTATGAAATTAAAAATTGTTTTTGGAAATAAAAAATATTTAAAATTTTTTAGAAAGCTAACTTTATTTTTAGAAGCTAATTTTTAGAAGAGGAAGAAGAGCAAGGATTCCATTGGGTACTACGCAGATACCTCAGCTCGAAAGGGTATCCAAATTAACACTCAGTGATCAAATTATTAAGAGTTTCTGTTCCCTTGTTCAACATTAAAAGTATGAAGTCGAACCAATACTCGAAGATTGAGTCTTTCGGGATCTGTTTTCATCTTTTAAAGGATGAGTGTTTATGCAGGTAAGAATGTCTTCTGTAGCAGCGGTCTTCTATAGAGCTTGAGAGTCAAGTGGGCCTTACACAGCCCCGCATGCACCTGTCCTTCCTCCACCGTCACCGACAATGGCGCTAGGATTAAAGAGCACGTTCACCTATGAAGAGCTTGTTGCTGCAACAGGGGGGGTTTTTTCCATCCAACCTTCTTGGGCAAGGTGGGTTTGGGTATGTTCATAGGTGTGTTGCTTAATGGAAAAGAGATTGCGGTGAAGCAGTTGCGAGCAGGAAGTGGGCAAGGAGAACGAGAGTTTCAGGCGGAGGTGGATATAATTAGCAGAGTTCATCACAGGCATCTCGTCTCGCTTGTTGGATACTGCATTGCTGGAACTCAGAGAATGCTTGTGTACGATTTTGTTCCTAACCGAACGCTTGAGTACCACCTCCATGGTAAATATTAGATTTAATAGTTTAGAATTCAAAGTAAAACATGTCGATGATGAAAACCATACTGAGCTTGTTTGGATCTTTTTCCTTTTCCAGCTAAGGGATTAGCTGTTATGGATTGGCCAACGAGGCTGAAGATCGCCACAGGTGCTGCAAAGGGAATTGCATATTTGCATGAAGATTGTGAGTGCATATAAATGTCAAATGGCTTCTGTTTGGTGGTTGTGTGGATCTTGCATGCTTGACGATTATAAAGATTGATTTGTGTTCTATATGTGTGTTTGAAGGCCATCCTCGTATAATTCACAGGATATCAAATCAGCTAATATTCTTCTGGACAATAAATTTGAAGCAATGGTAAGAAAGTTAAACGTCAACTCATTGATCAGATTGTTGTCCTTTGGAATTCCATTTAAAAAAAGAACAAATACATGGATTTTCAGGTTGCAGACTTTGGACTGGCGAAGCTGTCTTCAGACAACCATATTCATGTTTCTACTTGTGTGATGGGAACCTTTGGGTAGGTGTCTCTATGTTGTTCAAAATATAATTTTCTGGGGTTTACAAGAGGCAAAGATGTTTGATTACTGCATAGAATTGGTATTCTTATGATTATGGGCACGGAGGTACTTAGCCCCTGAATATGCATCAAGTGGCAAGTTGACTGAGAAATCGGACGTGTTCTCCTTTGATGTGATGATGCTAGAAATCATCTCTGGAAAGCGTCCTGTAGATACCTCCCACAATTTTATGGAGGATAGCATGGTTGATTGGGTGAGCCCCTCAAGATATGCTCCTCCACTGCATGCTTCTAGTCTAGTATCTGATATTGAGCTTAATTTTGTTTGATCATGCATGGACAGGCGAGACCACTAATGCAACGTTGTATGGCTGATGGGAGCTATGATGAACTGGTCCACGTACGGCTTGGACAACTACAATGAATTGGAGATGGCAAGATTGGTCGCTTGTGCTAATGCCTGTGTCAAACAATCGGCCAAGAGACGCCCTAAGATGAGCCAGGTACAAATACTCCACAGTTTTACGTTGTAATTGACATACAACAGAAATGTTCCTTCTGTACTTGCGCTGTGTCGAATAATCTTTTAGCCGAATATACTTGCACAGAAGCAAATTTGACATATTGCAGATTGTGGGAGCTCTGGAGGGCGATGTGTTACTGGAAGACCTGAACGACTGTGCGGCCAGGAAGCATCCTCTTCTGCTCTGGTTCCGACTTCAACGACTCAGGCTCTTACACTTCAAATATAAACAGATTCAGGAAGGTAACTTTGGCAAGTCCTGAGTTCAGCGGCGATTACAGCACCGATTTCGGTCACCATCCGTCAGCTTCCAGCAGTGACGACATCTTCTCGGGCGAGATCAACCCTACTGGAGGCAACAAACACAGGCTGCCCTAACGAGAACATAGTGATGTTGTACTGCTGCTCAATGTTTTGCAATGATCCATCTTTCTACTAGTGAAGTCTGCGTTGTTGTGGAAAAAACATACTTGGGATTTATGTTTTTAAATTGAATTTTTGGAGGGTTATTAAAAAATTTTGGAGCACTGATTTTGGATGGCTATTATGTTTCTAAAACATAAGTTTTGAAAAAATAAGTTATTAAAAGAATAATTTTATAGAATAAATATAAAATTATTTTTTAGATTTTTTTGATAAATAAATAAGTCGTTGTTGTTTAATACTAAATAAACACAAACCTGCTCCATGAATACAAAACATCTATAAACTAAATTTAAAAATTTGAGAAAATACAGATTAGAGATGTTATGTCAGGCTCGTTATTTGAGTCGGGATCGTACTCGTTAATCCGGCCCAAGGTTTACCGCGAGTTCCTTTGCCGATAAATACTTGAAAACCCCCCACCTGGCTTAGGTTCTTTCGTGTTGTCTCGCTCGCGGACATATCGCAGGCGGAGAAAAGAGAGAAGACCCCATCTCAAAACCCTAGAGTTTTGCTCCGTCGATCGTCGCCGCAATCCCTCCGCCGGTGATGGCGGACTTCAATGACACTTTCATGCGCAACCGCGATGCGGCTGTTCAGGCCCGCACCAAGGCCCAGAACCGCTCCAACGTTCTCCAGCTCAAGATGGTAGTCTTCTAATTCCATAGATTCGTTTCTTCTTCTGCTGTTTGTAGACTATAGATCTGTATGTTTTTCAATTTGGTTCTCGATTTGTTGATCGGTGCTTTACACTTGATTAGTTTGTTCATTATCTGCAATTTTAAATAAAATTTGGGGAAACTTATTCTATATATCTGCACCGGTCGGTGATATGAAATGTGTAGTTTTATGGTTTGAGCTAGTTTTATATGGCCTAACTGATGCCTTTCAGTAAACACCATAACATTGTTGGCTCGCAGAAATGCATTATGCATTCTAAGCGAAATGTGAATATTAGTGCTTTGGAATGTATTGCTTGCCATCGTTTCACTCGTAGTGTTTCTTTTCATGTTTTTCTTTTGTTTCTATTAAAAACTTAAGTGGAAATTGATGTATGTGCAACTATGGACTATGTGTTTTAGGCTGGTAGGTTGTTGACTTTGATTTCCTCATCTGCAGATAGGGCAGAGTCATCCAACTGGTTTGACAGCAAACCTGTTGAAACTTTTTGAGCCTCGTCCTCCATTAGAGTACAAACCACCTCCTGAGAAGAGGAAATGCCCTCCATACACTACGATGGCTCAATTTGTGAGCCACTTTGCTGAACCTGGAGACCCTGAATATGCTCCACCTGTCCAGAAGGGAGAGACTCCGGTAATATCTTGATTTGATTACTGTTTCTTGTGGGTTTCTTGTATTCTTTCAAGCATTGAATAACTTAGCTGCTTTTGAAGTCACAGAACTTTTTAGCTGGATGTTGTCAGCAAATGCTTTACTTGATCATGTTTTCCTGATGATCAATTTAAACTAATAAGATACATTTAGGCAGTGCTTGTCACCTGTCATTTCAGTTTTTTCCAATAACTTTTCCCAGACTGCTGTTTTGAATGTTGTAAACAATATTCTTGTTTCCTTTTGAACATGTCTGTATGAAATATAATACTCTTTTGTTCCGGCATGATGAGCATGGAGTAGTGTGTTTGTGAGGCTTGGGTGGAATTTCTAATTTTGAATATCCTGCATTTTTGTTCCCCGTTTTGAATACAGGCAGAGAGAAGAGCTAGAATACACAAAGTACGACTTGAAAAGGGTGCAGAAAGAGCAGCTGAGGAGCTTAAAAAATGTACTGTCCTTTTTCATAAGGATATACTTGATTGTATATGTGCACATCTATGTGGTAGTCTAATCCTACTCCTTTTGGATGCAGATGATCCATCTAATGATCCTAATGTAACTGGGGATCCATACAAGACCCTTTTTGTGGCAAGACTTGTAAGATATATTCCTTGATTTTTCTTCTTGTTGGAAGTCTAAATGTGCTGCTTTTATGGTAACCTTGCATTGCTAATGCAGAGTTATGAGACAACCGAGCATAGGATCAAGAGGGAGTTTGAAGCCTATGGACCAATAAAGCGGGTAAGTATTCTATTATAGCTCTGATATTGGGAGCTCAAGTTATACCTGAATTTGGGAAGGATGTTGGTATAATACGAAGTGATATAGGGAAGCTATCTTATACTTCATGTCTTCTGGGTAGAGGAAGCAATATTTTCATGAATGTATCATTTCAAATGCTATTCTATGTTCTGTATATACTTTAGCTGGGAAGTCATGGTTTTTGATTTAGGATTTTATTATATTCATATTTTATTTAAACAAGATGTTAGGCAATGGCATATTTCAGCATGGCGGTATGGGCTGTGTTAATTTTTCATACGAAAACCAAGTCCTACTTATGGGTCACATCTCTCAATTTTTTTAATGAACTTTATGTTCTTCGAAAACTTTAAAAGTTCACCTTGTCTAAAAGTACTTTATATAAGACAAAAGTGCCTGTAAGAGGATCAACAAAGTGGCGCATGAACTGGTATTCCTGGTTCATGTTAGGTATGTATGTTTCAATCGCATACTTAGTTGAAGCCTTGGTTGAGTGTTTCTTTCTCATGGGTTTGTCTTCTTATTTTAACATTTTTTGCTTGTATTCGTAGGCAATAGTAGGGCTCTGTGAATACCCTTAGTTCTGGGCGCCTTTGACCAATCATAACAGGTCTGTAAAGCAAGAATGTAGGTCGTGTTTTTTGTACTTCTATCGTGTTTTTCATCCTTTGTTTCTAGAAGCTAGTAAAAAGGCTCTAGGGATGCCATTGGAGAGGGCAGGTAAAGTAGAAAATGGTTAATATGTAGGTAGAGTTTTGGATGAGCATCATGTTCGGCACCAGAGTGAGTAAAGGGCAGGTAAATATGAATCTATACATGGTAAACAAAAAGGTCTGTCTGACTCAAAACTGTTTATACTGAGGAATAATCATGTGGCACATGTCCAAAGATGGTAAGCCCCTTGAATCATTAGCTTGATGTATGTCCAATTTGGTGAGGATGTTCCCCTACCTGTCAAGCAAGTTCTTTTGTATTTATTGAGGTCTATCAGAAAGCAATGGTGCAACCTACTTGCCACCATGATCAGGGAGTTAATTTAACTTACTTCGTCATTATTTCCTCTCCCTCATTTACCATTGCTGAATCACTGATCTCAGGGTATTAGCAGGCTATCCATATCGACACTTAGTTTGGAATTTTGCTTCCCTTTTCAGAAGATACTCTGGTATTCTCTGTATCTTGTAGTTACTAGTTTTCAGATTTGTAGAATTTCCCTGGTAAGGGGTTAAATAGTAAATCGTCCACATACGTCAGTTTTTCTACGACTCTTTTCATATGGCGGTGATGCGTTCTGCTGGCGAAGCCTTACACCTTAAAGGTGAGCACGGCTAGTGAGGCATTGTGCCTGTCTGTCGTGCCATTTAGGATTTAAAATAGTATTACGCTTCATTAATCTCTTGGGTTTCTTACTTCTATTTTATTTTTTACATGTTAACTATTCTGTTGTGAGATTCTCAGGTTCAGCTGGTTACTGACAAGATGACCAATAAACCTAGAGGTTATGCGTTCGTCGAGTATATGCACACCAGGGACATGAAAAGTAAGCTCAGACTGAATGCAATTCAGTTGACTGCTTCTTCAGAGCTAAAATATTGATTTTGTTGCGGTGCAGCTGCATATAAACAAGCTGATGGGAGGAAACTTGATAGCAGGAGAGTCCTTGTGGATGTTGAGCGTGGTAGAACTGTTCCTAATTGGCGGCCTCGTAGATTAGGAGGTGGGCTTGGTTCGTCCAGGGTTGGAGGCGAAGATCTCAATCAGAAGAATTCTGGAAGGTAATTTGCAATGTAGTTATGTAGCGTGCTAATTAACCTTCTTTCTTTGATTACCTTCATTCATACATTTTTGTGACCTTAGGCTCCTCTTTCTTATGTATCTGCATAGACATCATATAACCCTCTGGATTTGATTTTATACAAATTTGTTTTACCTTTTCTCTTTTGTTAACAAGTGACTATTTTCTTATATGGCTAAACAGGGAGCAGCAACAGATTGCATCAGGAGCACCTCGCAGATCGGAGGAGCCAAGGGCGCGTGATGACCGCCATGATAGGTAATACTGGCTGATAGTTGGTTTTGAAATACCAGCAGTTATATTTAAATAGGAAATTTCAGACAATGGCATTTGTTACTGCAAGATACAATCTACAAGTTGTTTCTGTGGTTCTCTTCCATTGAACTAATTTGTCCTTGTTTGATCAGGGAAAAATCTCGAGAAAGAGCGAAGGACAGGGATCGTGAACGAGAAAGGTCTCATGAACGTTCGCATGACAGGTCACGAGATCGTGATTCTAGAGAAGATAGACACCACCGCGATAGAGACCGTGATAGGGGCCATGATAAGGATAGGGAAAGAGATCGAGGTCGTGATCGCGGCCGCGGTAGGGATAAGGAGAGGGATCGGGACAGGGATCGTGCACGTGACTATGACCGTGACCGCACCCAAGATCATGATCGGCATCGCGAGAGGGACAGAGAACGTGATAGGGATTATGATAGGGACAGGGACCACGATGAGACTAGCTATGAGAAAGAGCGAGGATATAGTCATGAGAGGGATGCAGGTTATGACCATGGTGAGATGAAGCATTACAGAGAGCAGTCAAGTACGAGGGATAGGGATGCAGAACATGGTGAACGGTATGATAAGGTCATGAAGCATGACCATGAACGTGACTATGATCCCTATGAACAGCCACAGATCCAGGAGGACTTTGGCCATCACAACCAATCGGAGCGTCCAGAAAATGAGTACTATGGGCATGAGCATTACGATAAGATGCAGACTGATGATTATAAGAATCGGTATGATCAAAAAGAATATGTCCCTGAAGATGGGGAGGGAATTGAAGAACAAGACTACAAGTATCAGCACTGAGAGACCTACTGCTTTGAACTTCTAAGATGTTAAGCCTTTTCAGAGTAAGTTTGTTTAGAATACTTGAGGAAGAAAAAGTCTTCAAAGGTGCTTGACTGGCCTTTGTCCTTTGTTTTATTTCCCAAAAAGTTTCGGCTGAAAGACACCTGTAGCGTAGATGGAGATGCATTTGAGAAAGCTTCTCTTGGTGATACCACATACTTGTTTAATGTTGGTGGGAAGCATCACCAGTAAGGTTATGTTTGCTGTTTATGTTTTGTTGCAAACTGTTGTGCTGCCAGCAATGGCAAAGACTGGAGCTTGTGGTGTTTGAGAAGTTTGTATTTTCTGCTTATATTGAAGTGTTTAACTGGATATCTAATGTGCTATGGAGAGTTACTTATAACTAATAGGTGAAAGAACGTTATACAAGAATGTGATTCTATGGTAGTGGTAGATGATCAATTGAGGCTTGCTGGAAGTAGCAAGAACGGAACTGTAGTTGTTGTGTCTATGTAAGACAAGAATTTCATTTCTTATCATTACATATTCCAAAGTTCGAGCCCTTCACGTCATGTAACTACACCCAAGTTCCTAAAATTTTTCTTGATATAGCATTTCTAAACACAGCTAAAAGTTAAAAGTGAAGTGGTAGATATTAATTAGAATTTATGATATAGTACGAAATTAATATTTGAAAGTGCTTTTTAATTTCATTTCATTTCAAATTTTTTTTATATTTTTTAATAAAATTTTTATTTAGCTTTCTCAAACATTTTAAAAAAATTGTTCATTTCAAAAAAAATTCATTTCATAATCAATTGAAAATATCTCCTAATTAGAATCTTAAAGTTAAAGAGCTTGTCAGGCAGACAAGATCAGCAACCCTCGTACTCGAAATCTACCTATCCTTCATTCAACTAAAAAAAAATTTTAAACACCTGTTGAGCCAAATCCCCCGGCAGCCCTCACAGTCTCGTCTAAATCCTCGACCTCAGAAACCTCCGGCGTCACGATCCTCTCGATGATCAGCTGCGCGATACGATCACCAGGCTTCACCTCAAAGTCCACATCCGAGTGGTTGAACAGAATAACACCAACAGAGCCACGGTAGTCAGCATCGATCACTCCTGCTCCGACATCGATCGAGTGCTTCCACGTCAATCCAGATCTTGGAGCTTTCAAGAGGAAAAAAGAAAAAGCGTTTGACTCATAAACGCATTTCATTGAACAGTTTGTGAGCAGTATCTAAATGTTAGAGATAAAGCAATTGCAGTTTTACCAATTCGAGCGTAAGTATCCTCAGGAATAGCAATGCTGAGATCCGTGGCTACAAGGGCTTTACCTCGAGCGGGAACTTTGGTCTCTACAGAACTGCAACACAAAAAATCATTCATCAAATATTTTAAATAGTTAAAACCAGAGACAAAAGATAAGAGTAAGAGATTTCACAAACCTGGATAGATCGTAGCCGGCAGCGAGAGCAGATGAACGTTTAGGCAAGACGGCGAGCGGGGAGAGCTTCTTCACCAAGAGGAGAGGAGCTTTCAGAGGAACAGCGCCGTCAGAGTTTTCCTTATTAGAGCCATTGCATTCGAGCATCCGGATCTTTGACGAAGGCTCTTGAACTTCTGCAGCAGCGGAACTGTTGGAAGCCATTGCCGAACGCGATTGAGATAATTGAAGAAGTTTCTGAAACTGAGATGGCGGATGTCGTGGGAGGTGAAGAAGATGAAGGGAGAAGGTTGGGTTTATAGATGTAGATGAAGAAAAACGTTTGAAAAAGTTTTTGGTGGGAATTTTCCCCGCCATTGCTATCTCTAACTCCTGTCCTTGCCTTTCGTTATGCTTTTTTATTTTTTCCCTCTCTTTCCACGTTTTTGAAATTTTCGTACGAGTGCGCTCCCGCCATTGCTGTTTCTAACTACGAGGCCTTCTCTCTCGTTAGGGTTTTTTCCCCAAGTTTCCGAAATTTCGTATCAGTGTGAGCACACGAAGGCTGAGATTGTCTTGGCAAAATTCGGTCCATTTTGGGCACATTTAGAATATACGAAGCCCATTTATGGTTGATATCATGGTTTGATTGTACGACGAATTTCAGAGTTGATAAGCTAAATGTGTAGAATAATGTAGAAACATCAATATATCTCAAAAGTTTTAAATTAGACAGAAACTTCACTAGTATTAGTCAATACTAAATATGTAGAATAATGTCACAGCATTTACAACATAGACACATGGGGAAAACAATATTCGAATACATTTGACAGGCATCATATAAAGCAATACAATTGGCGAAAACCAGGAGCTACCCATTTCAAGCTA
This sequence comes from Acanthochlamys bracteata, assembly GCA_019914995.1. NCBI lineage: Eukaryota > Viridiplantae > Streptophyta > Magnoliopsida > Pandanales > Velloziaceae > Acanthochlamys > Acanthochlamys bracteata. The sequence goes on along the minus strand of CM034129.1, from coordinate 1,473,033 downwards.
ATCATCAATCAGACTCTCATTCACGACAGACAGACGTTGGCATGGTTGTTTGAAGATAGGGAATGATTCTGCAGAACATGGATAGTTGCTGACAGCTTCTACAACAATGATGGTTAGGAACCAGGTCAAGCAGCTTTGCTTTCTTCATATGATTGTCAGATTGGTCTTGGACAAGGATTGCTAACTGTGTTAAGTTCATACTACTATCCTGTTTCCTCCGAAAGCCCAGATCTGCAGGAAGAAGAGAGTGAGCTCAATGACACAGTGATATACAAGAACATTCTTGAAAGTTTTAACAAATTCTTTATTTTTGCTAAATTTCAGAGTGAATGAGCCAAGTCCGTATGACATGATCTAAGTTACTTCCAAGAGAGTTAAAGATGTTCCTAATGACAGTTTGTTCGTTTACGCTGGGTAAGCAATGAGTTTGCTGCTGTGTCAAGGTCATATAGAATCTTTTAGAAAAAAATCTTCAGTTTAGTCTTCCACCAGAGAAGGCACGACAGCAGCGTGCTACTGACCATCAACTATAGTAAGAATTCTACCGCATCATCCAACGACATGGGAGTAAATAATGGAGGTGCTTCAATAAATATAAGTAGGCTTAGCATACACATAGGATATATATACAGAACTAGAAGGACGCGGATCTACTCAAGTTCGTGACCAAAGAACTAACCTTGAGGTTCTTGTCCCAGCTTCCAGTGCACAAGGCACTCCCATCAGCTGATAAACCCAGGCAACTTATTCGACCCTCGTGTGAGTTCTGTAGAGTTCCCAAGTTCAGAACTACCTGCATAGTGCAAACATCACATCGCAATGATAAGCCTGCCTCATTTCCTTCTTCATTTAAAATTTTCAAAAAACTGCTTCAAAGAGAATTTTGTTTTTCTTTTAAAGGAGAGTCCATCTCGAGTCTCATATTATGGGACTGAAATAGGTTACAATCACCTTCTAAATATGGCTAGCAAGCAAGGATTATACATAGAAGAAGCCATTGCCAGTGGAAGAGTAGACGTATGAAATTGCAACCAGAAGACAATCTTGGTTGGGTTACCTAAACTTGATGCATCGAATTTGACTTTATTTGATTCTCAGGAAAAATGAAAAAGGAAGAGTAAACAATGATCACTATTACTTATAGACTGCAGCGAATGGTGACTACTTGACACGATAGAATATATTAGAAGGTTGTTCACTCTAATTACTTAATTAGTATATTATAAATTAACTTTGATTTGCATTCATTAAAACAGCTGCATACCTCAGCCACTAATGTGTCCCACACATAACAGTCACCATTAGAATATCCAGCAAAAAGTAGTCTTCCGGATATGGAGAAAGCGATTGACGTAACGGTACGGATGCCATTATCATTATCACCTCGATGTCGAGAGTAAACTTGAAGCTGATGCCCGGTTCTCATGTCAAATAATCTACAAGTGCCATCATCAGAACCTGTTCCAAACCTCTGCCCATCAGGGAAGAATTTGACAGTATTAACGTCTCCTTCATGGCCATGATATGTCTGAGCAGCTCGGCTAGCTTTTCTAGTGTCCCATAGCCGAGCAGTTGCATCACATGAACCCGAGACAAACAAATTTGTATTTGAATTGTTTATGGAGACACTGTCATAGCAGAAGACACCTAAGTAAAGAGAAGACATATAGATGACCCTATGATATAACAAACGAAATTCCAAAAAAAGGTATTGAAGAGAAAGGAAAGAAAATGCCATTAAAGCTCATGCCTACAAGCATGAACAGGCATAGAGGCATATATTTAGAGTAACTGTGATGTCAGATTAATGCTCAGTGCGTATTAACAGGCATAAAACAGTGGGTGTTTTAGATTTAATGATCAACTTAAAAAGGTAGTGGTTTCTATTCATACTCGGGACGCAATTTCATCTCAACTAAAAGAATAGCAATGTCCTCATGCAACAGATAAAGCAAGTTACACGGCGAAGAGCTACTCATAAGAATTCTATCTAGGATTTTCTCGTCGGGTTAAGATTATTGAATAAGTATGCATACATGAGCATTACGTTATGCAGACAGCATGATACTGATGCCCACAAGCAGCAGTCCCAAGTTTGACAAAACAGGGCAGTCATATGCCAAACCAACCCAACCTTTAAGCATTAAGGCATGCTTTTGCATTTAGATACTAAGAGTAGCACTATCCAACAACATCACTAACAGAAACGAAAAAGAGAAACTCTAGTATCAAACTCATGACGCAAATGGACCAAAGAATTCCAAATACCTCAATACATCTGCAGTATGCCCTGATGGAAATTCACCTCCAAAAATGGATATCCTCTGTCCTGTAGTAACATCCCACAAGACACATGTCTGGTCGCCTGAGCTGGTGATTAGACGTGCTCCCTGATCTGGGACATATTGGCATGATGAGACATAGCCTTTGTGCCCAGTCAAAACCCTTGAGACTGGTATATTACCATCTCTGTCAGCCTGTGCATTGAGATTAAAGATAGAGCACGCACTATCAAGACCGCCACATGCAACTGATTGACCATCAGGAGAAAAAGCACATGTCATGACCCAGGCACAGTGAAGCTTTATTGCATGTGTTTTCTGGCTTGTCAAAGAATTCCATACAATCAACCGCCCATCTTGAGATGCACTGACTATGCGATTTCTTTCGGGAGTCCAGTCCAATGAATAAACCTAATAAGAGTGCTCAACAAAATTGATGAGTTCTGAATGCAGAACTTCGCCTCTTGACTTCAAAGACATGTCAAGCACAAAGTTCAAATTTCTGAACATGAGTATAACCAAATATGGACTAACTACTGCGTGTGACAAATATCACATTCAAGAGTTTCAGTCAGATGAATAGCAAAAAATTTCTCAAACAACCAACTTTACTTTAATTTGAAATGGATTTCTTTCATCAATCATAATGCAAATGCTACAATACAATTCATGATTTAAAACAATATGCATTCATAATATTCTGCCAATAACGTACCAGCACTCGAATTAGGCCAAACAAGCACTCTAAAGTTAAACACATAATGCATCAATCAAGATTTACAAAAATGGAAACCAGAAAGGTAACATGATAATTTTACCTCAAAAAAAGAAGAATAACATGATAATTAACCTTTACAAAGAAGAGAAACCCAATAAAACAAGCAATTAAAAGAATGTAAACTTTCAAACTGAGCCAATTGAATTCTGCTAGTAAAACCCAACAATACCTTCCCCGTATGCCCCTGCAATATTCGGCAACAGACCAGATCCGTCGAACCGAAGCTAATCGGAGTCTTCCCATGGCTTCTCGCGTATGTCGCAACTTCAACAACAACAACACCAATCCAAACAACTCATGAAACAATTCATCAAAGTAACCAACCGAGAAAAATAACTGAAGTAAAACAAAACAAAAAAATGAAATGAAAACTTCGAGAAAATCTACCATCGGTATCAAGAAGCTGTCTTCGTGTTTGCATCAACCGGTCTCTGAGAGCATTAACCTGCGCCGTCGCTGCCGCGTGCTGCTCCTTCAACTCCGCCACCGACATTTCTCAAAACCCTAAAACAAACAAAAATCAAGTCTTTTTCAATCTGTAGGGATCAAACTCTTCTTCGCCATTGTTAGACTTTCAATTTTTAGAGATCGAGAATCCAAGGAACCAGAACACCGGTAGCCAGAGCGTCGTGACCAGAACTTTGCTGACGTCAGATAGACGCGGTTTTAGAAAATAGAGAAGAGAAAGACTAGGTGAGAGAAGAAATGGACTGACATGGTCTTAATTGCCACGTGACCTGTATGTAATATGGTCCAGCTTCGTGGAGAGTTGTCAGCAGCCGGGACCACCGCCTGGGAAAGCAGTCAAGATCCATTCGATTACTTCCATGACTTCCGTTTCATTTCTGAATCTGGAAAAAGAAAAGAAGAAAAAAGAAAATCAGAGAAGTGGTTTCCTTGATTTCTTCAGAACTTTGTTCTTGCCCATTTGTTCTCACCATGTTCTCAATCATGTGGGAGACGCTGCATTTCTTGTGTATATAACTCTGTAAAAGTGCCAATGATAGATTATATTCTTGCGTCAATTTCAAGTACTGCTACTATTTCTCAACAAATTTCACAACCACATGAACATGGAAACCCCACAACTATCAATCAATTACTGTACATCTTTTGAAGAAAAACAAAGAAGAAGAAAGGTATTAGAAAGTAAATGAAAGCAGAAAGAGACTTGGAAAGTAGACATTGAGTTCATTTCTAGTTTTCTTTCATCGAACACACCATTACCATTATCACCACAACCAGCAAAGCTGAGAACTTCAATATGAAGCCAAGAACAACTTAGTGCACAATAGTTATTGACAACTTATCAATCTTAATTACAATCTAGAGAATTTTGATAAGATTATTGTCTTCATTCTTTTTATTTAACTTCCTCGGTAAACGCATCCAGCATAACCTGTTGCAAAGATCAAAAACAACAACAAAGATCAACAACATGAAGTTTCTGTTCAAAATTTCCATTTACACTACTAACTTACTCCTACTTGTTTCTGTTTCAATAGCGTGTTAAGAGTTGTAACTTGCTTGCATTATTAGTACAACTACGTACGGCTAAGATTGTACTACAAATAGAAAGATGGGGATAATGCGGCAGTCTGCTTGAAATCACAGTTCCATGAATTCCAACCAGCATCCTGGTAAGCTGATTCATGGCATAATCAGCGTGGAACTGCACTGTGTTTGGTTCAAAGCACACCCCACCGGGCTGTATAGCACTGCAGTCGACCTGAGGTTGCCAGCAGGCGTAATCCAAGTTCGCCTGCAACTGTCTATCAGTAGCTCCTGCCTTAGACATGCACCATACTGGTTTCTTCACTGCTGGTGCCGTTGAACTTCCTGGTTTGTTGCCTGTTGCGCTTGATTTCGCTAACCCTGCATTGTAAGTGGCAGTCAAATCAGGCTTGTAAAGACCGAATCATCTCTCGGATGTTGGCCCGGGGTTCAAGTCTTCATCATTCAAAGCAAAGATGTAGGTATCGACTGTTCTGTTCGGCATCGGTCGGCGTTTCAACACCAGAGCGAATTTCCGTTGTAGGCGCAGGCATTGTTGAGCGTAGCACCGCCCTCATTAGCATCACCACGGTATGGCCAACCTGTTTCTGCAACAACGATATTGGCATTGGGAAAGCCAAGAGCTTTCAGGGCAGAATGGACCGCATCAAGCTGGGCATCAAACATGTTCATGTAGGTGATATTGGTTTTGCCATCAATCCTCGCGGGGCGTTCGGTTGAAACACAAGCAGAAGTGTAGTGTTTCCGGCCTTGGGTCACTGAGGTTAGCAAACCAGGGGAATGGATTGATCATGAACGGAGACCCAGTTTGGTTCAAAAGCTGAAAATTCCACGCAGTGAAGGAGCAATATCAGCACGTCACTTGCTTGAGACGGAGCTGCAGATTTCTCAACTGGTGGCACACCCCCCAAACAAGCACCATCCCCTCTTACAGCAAGCTGCTAGTCTTTGGAAGGCACCCGGTGACGGCGGGTCTGGTTGTGCCAGCATTGCCATTGTGCTCACTGTTGTTACCTGTACATAGCAAGAACACCGCCAACAACAGCAAATATTCACGGATCAACAATAATCAATCTTAATGATTGCTCTCCACGGACTACAAACAAATTCTTCATCAATCACAACTATAATAGGCAACTATCAAGAATAAGATTAACAACAACCAAATTTTGTCAACAAGTAAAGAATAGAAGATACCTTTATGCCGGCGGACACCGGGTTAGCGGCGAGAGCGTTGCGTAGATTCTGCATAGAAGGGAGGAGTTGACCACCAAGGGAAGAGTCAGTGGCTTCAAGAACTTCATTACCAACAGATGCAACAGATATTATTGACGCCGGCACGAAGGGAGAACATTGGTGGCGACCAACCGGCCGGCGGCGGAAGTGTCAGAGGCCAGAGAGGGGATGTTGGCGTTCGGAGCACCGATGACTATGGAGATGTTTGTGTTAGCAAGTGCGCGAATTATCGCAGGATCTGCGCCGTAGAGCCAGACCTTGGAGATGCTGGTAGGTTGCAGAAGCCGTGCTGTTGATTCTGGCAGAGGCAGATTGTCCCTGCCCGTAATTCAGTCCGATGAACGATTGCCCATCTGGTTAATCACCCAAGGAACCAGAATTTGAGAAAGTTCGTTATTCGAGGAATTGAAGAAGAGAAAAAAGTTCAAAGAGCAAAACTTGATCAAAGTTTGTAAACATGAAAATTTTTCTGTGATCAAATTCTCATCTTTTTCGACCTTTCAAAGTTCTAGCTTAGTGGAGTAATTAGCGTAGAAAAAGAATCAAAATTTTTGAAAATCTAACTAAAATCAGAAGCAGAAAGCAAGAGGTCTCTCTGTTTCTATCGTTACTATACGTAAAAGTTTAAACCTTTTTTATCGGACTCCAGCATTTCTTCCTGGAACTTTCATAAAACTAACTTGAAGATAAAAATATACCATAGATTACGATCGTAATCTTACTTCCAGAAACAAAAACATGAAGAAGAACTATGCAACTGAGGAGAAGAAGTCGATTGCTTTCCAAAGCACAAAGCAGCTGCAGAAGAAGAAAAGCAAAGACAAAGCTTGAAACCTCTGATTGATGAGCCAATCATAGTGAGTGAAGCAGTAACGTGTTACTGTAGTTACTCAGGGGCTGTTTGGGATTATTTTTTTTTAAAATTTTTAATTTTTAATTTTATAATTTTTAATATATATTTTATAAATATTTAAAAATTTTATTTAAAAATTTAAAAAGTGTAAAAAAATTTTACGTAATAAAATTTTTTATTACATATTTTTATTATTTTTTTAAAAATAAAAATAATAAAACTTATTTTCTAAAAAAACAAAAATATTTTTTATTTTAAAAAAATTTATTTTACGGCACTTTCAAACGCACCTTTAAACGTTTATTAAACGTCTTCGGGAGATGTTTCTGAAGACCACGTAGAACGCCGGGACCCACCGAGGCCCTTAAAAGATTTATAACCGTTGGATCTGTTTTAACATATCAATTCACTAATGTACTATTATTGAACTGGTCATGCAAAATTTACTGTTTGAGGACTGATTTTGCGATAATCATTATCTCTGTGGCTTCTTGAGTCGGATCTCTCTCTAATCTTTTTTCTTCCCCCAAATTATAATTGAACAAGTCTCCCTCCATAATCAGGAAGAAAAAAGAAAATATTTGATTCTATTTCGTTTGTAGTTGGCAATCTCAGCTATCATAATTGGTTTCTTCATGGTTTGGATTCTGCAATCCTGCTGTAAGATTAGATTTTGATTTTTACCTTCCCAGTTCTTTTTATTTCTTTATGTAGTGTTCTTTCCAAAATCCTGCTAATATGTTGCTGGATGAATAAATCATTAAAAGTTTAAATAATATTTACTGAATTCCCAGTGTCGTCAAAAATGTTTTGCTTGTGTTGTAATCAGTGTTTGGGATGTTTGTTGTTTGAAGGAAAGTGAATATTGAATTATTCTCTGATGTTTATGCATAATTTCCAGTTTCAGTGGAAGCAGCTTTTTAACATACAACTATAACAACTTTTGTACAACGTCTTTTCTTAACATTGCTTTTTACATGTAAAGGAAAAAACTGTAAAACACTTCTGTAAAGCATCTTACTCGAAGAAAAAAAAAATCCAATCTTGTTCTAGGGAGCTTGTAGTTGTACGGTAGCGTAGCATTAGAAGGACATATAACTGTTGCAAACATCAAGTGCTTACTGTAAGCCCTGATGCGAGTCGAAATGTTGGAGCAACTCTTATAAAACTGTAATGCTTGCAGTGAACAAATCTTCAGCTAGATCATTGATGAGTCCATCGAGAATATGTTTCTCAAGATCTCTTACGATGTCGTATCTTATACCGATTGCAAATGTCACTTTGTTCCAACTGCAATCCCAAAAGCTGTTGACATCAGGATTAACATCCAAGATATCCTTTTCAAGTAATTTCTGTATGTGTTCTGCGGTGCTATTCTCTCCATTTTCAGTTTTAGCAAGAGCCTGTATGCTTTCAACGTCAAAATTCAACTCAATAATCAGATCATCCAAACATCTTTCTCTAACAGTTTTGGAAGGCATCTGAGAAACGGAGATGGCTTTTTCTCTTTCCCACTTCCTTATCATTAGTTCATGCACACAGTCTTCAAGTACCTTGGCATTGTCCTGTTGATGGCATGCACATTTACCATCATCAGCTGGCAGGCTTGCAGAATCAACTTCAATTCTGAAGAGCGCTTTTGCTGTATCGGTGATAGGTTTGTTCGAAAGTACTATGTGCTTGAGAAAATAGTGGTCTTTGATAAGCGACTTTTGTTCATATCGGTTGGAACCACTCTGCTTCTGTTCTTCAAAAGTCTCACGACTGCTAAGTTGGTTGGCATGTGCCAAATCTGCATCACATTAAGTTAATGGAGAAAAAACTGAGTAGCTTTATAGGCATATGAAATATATATAGCAGGAGGAATGTATTTAACCCCATATCTTGATTACCTTTGGCACAATTTTCATCTAAATCAGATGTATGTATTTGTAGATCTTGCTCAGTAGCAGGCCCATCGAGCTTTTGTGATGTAGAAGATATGTTGATGATTTTATCAATCTGCAACAACACAAGGTATGATTTTTCTTTCCTCAAGAATGTCATTAGAATGTTGAATAGTTGAATCTTCAGTTGGAAATTTGATTTCCTCATGCTCTTAGAAATCATCATGCTTGCTTTGGTTATTCTGAATTAAGAAGTCTCGTGTGGAATAAGATTTAGAAGAAGAGATAGACACTTACTAGTTCAGAACTATTCTCCTCTGCTGCTGGCAGTTCTTCATGACCATTTGCTACATAACTGTCCGAAAGGGTGGTACTGGTTTCCTCACCACTTTCCTTCAATGTTTGTTGAAAATCCATCATTCCTTCAGCGATTGTTTCTTCAGCCACTTCACTTTCCTTTGAGTTCCATTCTCCTATTTCATTGACAAGTGAAGGCTGTTGCACCAAGTGCTCCTCCTGATGAAGCATTGATTCGGTCTTCCGAGGTCCATCCTGTGTTGCGGTGCCTTCTTCTTGCTTACTTACTGCAATCAGTGCAGTGCTGGAGTCTAGTGTAGACATATTATAATGCACTTCAACTACTGATTCTGCATTAGTGCTCTTCCCTTCATTTGTTCTCATCTCTGGCTTCATGTTTCCAGTGTCTTGATCTCTTCTCTCCTCTGTGCCTGGATTGTGGTCAATGATATTGATTTCTTTGTTTATATCAAGTTCAGCTTCACTTCTTTCAGGTGGATTTTCCTGCAGTTCTACTGTACTAGTGCTCAGAGAATTTCTTCTCTCTGAAACATATTTAACCTTTTTGTTTTTGCCAGCTCCATACTCATTCCCTGTCTTCAACTTTAGGTCCCGTTTCTCTGTATTCCTCTTCTGCAACGTACTGCTTGATTTATGTCCGAGTTTCTTGTCCTGCGTATGACCTGTGTGCTTGGATGTTAATTTAGAGCTTCCAGAATGCTGCTTTGATGCGATCAACTTGTCTGAGATCAAATCTCTGGAGACATCATTCCTTACACTTTGAGACGAAGCATGTTTTGTAGGTATCCTGCCACTCTTATCGTAATGGTTCAATGCTGTTGCCTCAGTCTCTTTGATTTTCTCCTTGGAGTACTGTATCTTAATACTTTGGCTTTCAAATGTTTCTCTATATTGACCTCTCTTATCAATACCTATATTCCTGTAATTGGAGTCATTAGAAACTGAATTTGTATGAACTTGTGCTAATCTCGTCTCACTGATTGCCTTTCCATATTTAGATTCTAAGATAATACTTGCACCGTCTTCTCTGGAGCTCTCTTCATCTTTTGGTCTGAGGTCCCTTTCGTTGATGTCTGTGCTGCCACTGGTTTCTGAGGCCATATCCTTGCCATGGCTAGCTTCCCTACTTGCAGTGAAATTGGTCGTGCCCTCCTCCATGTTACTATGATCCACTTTAGCTGGCCATCCATCAGTAGGTCTTCCTTCTTCAATGTTCCTGATTTTAATTCTATCACTGTTGTCACCATCGAGAAACTTGTTCTTCTTATCATATGCTTTACTTGTGTGCTTTTTTGTTTCAGCAATCAATTCAATGTCCTTACTGACGTCTTCACCTGCTTTCCAGTTCTTGAACATCTCACTGTATTTATTGGCTTTGGACCTCTTTTGGATTTCACCCATAACCTCTCTTCTGGCTGTTGGAAGTTCCTCCAAGCCCATCAACCTTGCAACAATGCTCGGCACCCTTGCTTTTTCACTACGAGAACTTTTCTCAGTCTTGCTTATAGTTTTTGAAGAACGGTTGTCAAAATCATCTGCCACTTGCCTTAATGCATCATCCTGATAGACCCCTTTAATTCTTGATAATTTGCCATCGAATTTAGAACTTGAATCGTAGCTTACGGACCGTCCATGGGATACAAAATGTGTGGAAGAACTCGAAGCAATCTTAGAACTAGATTTAGTGACTTTTGGTTTCCCGACTAAGGTCATGTCCAATGACCTTTGTGCAAGCGTCCTCTGACTGCATTCTTCGAGGGAAAGGTCACGCATGCTCCTAGACGTCATATCAAAGGAAACTCCATTCTTGTTCTTTAGCTTATGTTGGCTATGCTTTGGTGAGGTTGATTCTTCTTCTTTTCCCTTAAGCAATTTGACATTATTCTTCTGAGGACCAACAATGTCAGTAGAAGCTTCTTGAAAGGTCACAAGCATTCCAAGAGACTTCTCCAGATCTATGGCTCCCCTCAGTAGCTCCCGTCCGATGTCAATGGAGTCCCTGGTAATTGTAGACTTACTGGAGCTTAGTTTGAGAAACTTATTTAAATTGTCAATGCATTTTGATATTTCTCCTAGTTGTAAATCTGAGAGGTAAGGACCGTGATTAGTAGAATAACTTTGCCCATTGGTAATGCATTGCTCGATTTTCTTGAAATCGATTGATCCACGGTGCATTATGAGTTTGTTACCCACCATTGCATTGCTGAAAAGATCTACGTTTTGGAGTTTGCCGTTGTTACCAAGTGCAAATGTAAGTCCCATTGACATACCATCACCAGTTTGTTCTACCCTATTTCCTTGAGTGAATGGAACAATCTCTTGAGAAGGCCTTTCAAGTGTTGGTACTTTATTATATCCAGTGCCATATTTCTTTGTGATCTCTGCTGTGCCCTGCAAGAGGGTAATAGGTCATGGTTTCTAAAATTTTTATTTTCAGATCAAGCCAATGATGGCAATGGAAAACTTACAAGTGTAGAAGCATTTCCCTGTATTGAAACTTGGGAGGACCTTTCCTGGCTTCTGTATGCTGCGAAACAAAAGTACAGATTGTTTAGGCATATAGCTTGTGAACACAATTACTCGAAACGGAATCCCATCTCAGGGAATGGTGTGAAATATGCTAAATTCAGCCAGAAAGAACTTGACTTTGAGATTGTTGGTAGTTGATGCTGATGTAAGAATCAGAGATGGTTCTGTTGGTTGCTTACCTAGGATAGTCTTTGGTCGACAGTTTGAATAATCTCAACCTATTAGCCTTACAATACATGACGTCATTTCATCATGCATATTTCAGATATCTATTATATGAAGTAGTTCTTCCATAGGTCACTCTGTTATTGATCTGACTTAATGTGATATCAGCTTCTTACGAGCTTGAATTAACTATAGTTTGCACCCTGATCTGTTATAGTCACTGTTTGGTTTCTTCAGTGAAAGCGTGAGTTGGTTCTTAGTTATCAACTTTTTCCCATGTCTTTATAGGTGAACCTGATTGCTTTACTATTTCTCATTCCATTTTTCACTAAATACAACACATTTTGTTAGTAGAGATATACAATTAGAGAGCCTATACGAACGAAACTCTCTAGTCATGGATTATAATTTGTACATGATCTTTCCTTCTCGTTAGTGTCATTCCTGTTCGAAGTTGATATGCTCTCCTCATTTTGTTCATGTTGATTATTTTTTTCCTTATGGAATTTCGTATGTAACAGCAGAATGATGCAAATGCCATATAAGGCGAGGATAAATTGATAAAAGGTGACCAAAGATGCCCATGACTGAGAAGGCACACTCCAATGTGTTTTTTTTCTGCATAGACAACTTTGCGGAAAAATAGGTGATCAACTGGTATGGCATAAGTTAGAGACTTTATATTTTCATATTTATGCCTATAACAGATGTTTTACTAATTACTGATGTCAATACTGTTTGATCACTTGTTGTATACATTCTCAGCTGGCAAATCAAATAAAATGATTGTAGTTCGGTTGATGCAAACATACTCCATATGGAAGAAGAGAGCAACAATATTCTATTATACTGTGACTTACTGCTTGCGGAGCTTTGAGCTGATTGCCGACTCGAATGAGTAAACCCAAGCTTCTCCTTCCTTCGCCGAAGATCATCGAGCAGCTTCTGAGCAAAATCTGATCCCTTTACCATTATTTTAACACAGAAATTTAGAATTCGTTCAGCTCCAAAGAGAAGGGTTTTTTCTAAAGAGTAGTTAAAGAGTTTTTGTCCGGATTGTCATTGGTTTGTATGGTAGTCTGTCTTCTCTCATTAAGGAGAAAAAGACGAAGTGTCCCATTTGTTCTGGAGTATGTTGTTTGACGTAAACGTTAGATCTCATGAAAGCATCCCTCTGTCTGTACAAGACATGAACCGCAATCTACGCAAAGCGGAAAAGGTTTGATCTCAAGAGCTTCTTCGCAAAGCTAACACCAGAAGCTAAGAAGATCTGATACGTTAGTGAATGTACGTATCTTTTGTTGTTATTATCATTAATCAATGTTCTTCCACTTTGAAAAGAAAATAAAAATAATTTTTGGTTGTAGAGATGCAATGCTGAATACGTGCTTACGAATCGTGGAAACTTTTCAGCTCTAAAATGATTCTTATGTCAGCCTCTGACGTTACTCTTTTTGCGTTGTGGTAAGGCCTGATCGGGCAATGCCGGGGGATAGGTCTCACTGTGCTGATATTAAGATTTGAACTGCGCTTAAAATCAATTTGTTTTAAAGGTACAAAAAATCGAATCCTAAGAAAACGCACCAGCTGGGGCGATTGAAGGTGCTGCAGCAAGCGGAATATCGCAGCAGGTTCTCCGAGGACGTGATCAGGCGATGGTTCTCTTCGCAGCGAGCTAGCGTACGTCAATTCATGATCATCAATCACCAACAGGAGAGTACAAGGGTATTGGTGATTTTGGATGGGGACGAAGTGGATAGTTCCAGGCTCCAAACAGGAGATCGACGAATGGTGGAAGAAGCAGATAACTGGTGTTGAGGATTCTTCATGTCCGGTAATATGAATTTGTCGTCGTTGATCCAACGATAACAATATGAATTTGTAGTCTGCTTCGCAAGATAGAAGTCCATGGGAAACGAGGCAAGATGACCTGGAAGATCAAATCATCTTGAATTTAGGGCTACAGAATTACATTTTTACAGTGGTCTAAAGTAGCTAGCTGTATAGAGCTCTAAAAAATTCTAGTTTCCATAGTTTTACCATTTGACAAATTTACCTGAGATGATTATAGTGGTGGTTGTCTGTGTGATAAGTTAAGAACAAAACTCAGTGATTAAAGACAGGTGAATGAGTTGTCATGCAACACTTGTTCCCCTTCCAGACAATTACACGTAGAACTTTCATGTCGAAGACAACGACATTGAATCCATGCAGCTCGAGCCACGTACTCTCCTAACATCTTTATTCCTGTGCCACTTTGCCAACTACGCGAAGTTACCTAAGCAAGAAACCAATATAAACTTGTGAACTGGTCGATCTGGCCAAGCTTTCTACGATACAGAGGGAATTCAGATTCAAGTTTTGTTGTGTTAAAATGCTTCATGTTGAAGGCCTCCGTTTAGCTCGATTACGTCTGCAACCTTCCTGGATCAATTCTTCTTCTGTTTCAAAGATTTCCTCTTTGAAGCCGAAACAGAGAACACTAACAACTTATTACCCATTGGGAGGTCAACCTGCAGAGATGGAGAAGAAAACCAAAGAACAAACAGAGAAGAAAGGGTAAGTAATTCAATAGCAACCAACTGTTTTACTGTTTTGTTTCTTCAAGTGGTCGATGGTAACTGATGATTGACTTTCTTTGATTGTTGTAGAGATGTGATGGCTGATTCATTTGGAGAAGGTTACTCAACACGCAGTGATGAAGAAGGGTTTGGTGGAGTTTATGATCAAGATACTGAAGAACCAAATGATGCTTACAAGAAACACCATGGTAACCTGAGATTTAATCATTTTTGTCGATAAATTTGATTACAACATTAATTTACTGAAATTGCTAAAGAGTTTATTTCGTTCTTGTTGGTGTCTGTTGCAGATTATGACATATCACAGGGGAGTGAAGTAACAGAGAAGGAGAAAGCTAGGAACCAGAAAGAACACAAGGCTTGAGATTGTAACACGTGTTCAACGTAGAGAAAATTTCGGCCAGCTATGTTATATAATGAATTGTTACCAAAGGAAGATTTTCTCCAAATATTTTGTACCATTTTAAAGTGCTGGATTGAAACCTATGCTATTAAATTAAAAATCGAATTATATTTGCGAAGAGTATATATTGTTTTTTTTGGTGTTTAAGAGTATAGATTGTTTATTTCATTAGTTTTACTAGGTACCTATGTTTTAAGTGTCTAAAAAAAATTCAATTGTGTTACAACTAACGAGTGTTCAGAAATTTCTAGAATGAGACATTACATTAGCTGTTGGGCCAAGATTAATATGTAGGAGGCCCATTTGTGTCAGCCCATTGATGGCTGGACTGTTCAGACACGTGATATACACGAAAAATTGTTAAAAAAAAGCAATACAACGCAAAGTCAAGTAACCGCCACATTTATACCGGTGCAATTAATATCAACCGTTCGTATGATTTCCACGATTGAATCTAAGCAGTTCAAAGTTAAAGTCCAATAACCGCCTAACCGTTCATTCATTTGCAGCTAGTCTGTTGGAATTATTTCGTCCGAAACTGGTCGATAAACAGTGAAACGCTATGTAATTGTACAACGATTCATAGCTGCTGAGATTATTATAGAACTGCCTACGATTTCGACGAGAATAATTCGGGCGGAGAACAAAAATTGATTATTATTTTTTCCTGAGACTATATTCAGCCTTCCTTTCTCTGCATTCTTCTCCACGCCCTGATTTCTTATGCCGGGCGAATATTCTCCTTGTTTTCTATCTTTCCCAAATTTACCGAAATAATTTCTTGTTCAAAGAACCCCTAGATCTGCTACTGAAGCAGTTGTCCATCTCAGATCTGCCGCTGGTTTTCGAGATCAAGTCGATTTTCGCGTCGTTTTTTGATCTATACAGGTTGTATTTCTCGAAACTCAGCTTTAACTTTTTTCCCTCAATTTTTTTGCGTACAGATTTCGATTATGTTTGCGTGCATAGTCACGGATCATACTGGTTCCATAACAATTTGTTCTCTCAGTAAATCTGCTTAGGTCAAATTATGATTTCTGATCGTCTTCTAATCAAATCTTGTTTTTGGCTTTTTTTTTTCTGGATCTATCTTGCTTGATCTTATTTATATATAACTCCTTATGATTATTGAAGTTTCAGTCTTTTTGGCCTACAATTTCCTTAATTATTTGTTAATTGGAAATGTTGCATTGTTTAGCAAATATGTGCCTCGGATTCGGAAGTAATGCTTTTATTTTGTTGGAGGTGTTCGATTAGTGGTTTATCACTCTGTTTACCCTGATGTCTGCTTTGAGAAATTTGCTTTTGCAGTCATTCAACATATATCCAGCGATCTCTGATTTGGTAATCCAAGGAACCTCATAGGTGGAGTTTCGTAAGAGGGATGTGGTCGATCATTTGATCAAACCGATGGTGTTTTTGCATAAAGAATTGAAGAAATTTTTGGTGATTGCTTCAGGCAAAGGTTTCTGCTGATGAAGATTGTTGATGTTTCATGTTATGCTGAAGATTGTTGATGTTTCACGTTATGCCTCTTGCTCTAGAAATGAAGTGTTATGCTTGTTATTCCATGAATGAAAATAGACAGATAATGAGTGGCTTGGGTTTGAAGTGGATCAAACCAGAGAAGGGAACTCATGTTGGTATGGTTGCTAACTCTTTGTTATGATAGGACCTTTGCCATGTTGGGTGCGCTCACGTGGCAGGTCAACAACCCCTAATAAAAAAAAATATTCTTTTGTCGTGTTTTTGGGGGGGAGATCGCACGGGGTTGGTTTTTTCCCGGGGAGAGGCAATGCCTAGTTTACAAGCGCAGTTATATACATAGGACCTACCCTATTCGTTTCAGGTAATCTAATTAGGGTAGAGCAAATTCTTGTGACGAGCTATTTAGTTATAATTTTGCATGATGAAATTCTTGGCGCAGTAGCCCTAGCACTTCCCGTCATCGTACATTGTAGGAATCTTATTTGCTACCTAGTTTTTCAACTGACTTCAGATTAAATGATTTAAGCACTTAATTCATATATGGGATGTAAAGATGGACATCCTATTTTGAGTTCTAGTGCTCGTTACAACGGTGTCCAAAGGTTATAAGGTCAGTGCGTCTTGTTGTTACTGAAATTGCACTGTCTTTTGTACTTTTACTTTATTTTGTTGCCCTGGTGCCAGTGCCTGCCCCACGGTCATTTCCTTAAGCTTTATATATGTAAGGTCGCCACCTTGAGGCGATGCTTTGTTTCATAATCTGTAGAAACATCATAGAGGAATTAGTTGTACTCTTGTAAGCCGGGAGACTTGTGGGTTGATGCGTATTGTCATGTCCATATGTCTCTTTCTATGTTCTATTTGCCCCGCCTGCAGGTGTCAGTGCCAAGGAAAATTGGTCTGTGGAGCATTCAGTGGATTTGAACTTTGTGAGATGGTTTTCATGTCTGAATCCTGTTAGCAAGTCAAGAACAACAGGACAACTGGATTTCTCTTCAGCACAGTTTTGATTCTTCTGCTTTCTTCTTTGTGTCAGTCTGTGTCAGCAAGGGGTGAAACCTGCTTGATTCATCTGGTAGTGCCAAGAGAGAAGGTAGTGCTAATGTGCTGGGATCATGACACTCATCAGCTGTGAGATATTGATATTTTTGTTCTACTAGAACCCAAGCCCAAGGCGATACCAAGTTCCCTGAGGAGTTCAGATTGTATAACTGGAAGGTTGAGTATCAAACAAATAAGGAACGTATGCTGGTGCTGATTCATCATGTGACCTTTGCCATGATGGGTGCGCCTCGCTTGGCAGGGCAACAATTTTTAAGAAAAGTTTATATTTTTAGGTGTGTTTGGGGAAGTGGGCTGCAAAGGAATTTGCTTGTGTCCCAGTTTCTGATTCCGTCCCTTCTCTTTCTTCCATTAGTGCCTCATCTTTTACTGTTTCCTTCAGACTTACCTTATTAGCTTATCTTGAAGAAGTGCATGGAGATCTCGGGCTTCTCATTGTTTTGCAAGGTGAATTAGCAGGTATCTAGCTTCAGCAGTTCGTTTTGCTCTTTGAATATTTGGGTGCCATGCATCTAGTCTCCAACTGCTGCAGGGTTTTTGCTACTGGACTTTGTGTTATTGACAAGTTTTCAGCGCTAAGCATCTAGTCTTTTACTCCTGCAGGGTTTTTGCTGCTAGACTTGGATAAATTTTGTCGCAAGGCTGGAAGGTTGTTTGAGAAGCATGTATTCATCCACTTCTCATCTTTGAGAACTGATCAGTATATTCTATATTTTTTTAGATTTATATCACCTAGTTCTTCTTGCAGAAGCTGGGAGTGTTCAAGCAGTATGGTAAATCAAGTGTCGCTACACTCAAATGGATACCATATTGCTGGAAGATATCTGGTGGTGCATATATTCTCTGCTCCTTGAAGAAGCTGTTTCTTTAGGATGGTCTGTGTGGCCTGGATTTCCTGAGGCTACATTGCTGGAGATTGAGGTAACAGGATTGAATAGATTGTCTTGGCTAGCTGTGATGCAATTATTATTATTATTATTATTATTATTATTATTATTATTAGTTTGATTGTAAGTTTAAATTATTTTCCTTTCTGTTATTTAATGATAAATTGAATTTCTTTATCTTTTCATGTAGTGATTACAATATTTCATCATTGTTGCTAGACTTGGGGAGACTGTAGGATATTCTGTTTCTAGGGAGACCGTAATTATTTTGTGCTGTCCATTTAAGGCTTTGTTAGGTTGTTGAGTATTTCATCTACAGCGGATGTTTGGGAGTGTTTTTGAAAAAAGAAAATTATAAAATGAAAGATATTTAGAAAATCTTTTTATTTTATAAAATTTTTTAAATAAGCTTTATATTTTCTATCTTAAAAAATTAATAATAAAATTTGCGACTTTAAGGGGGTGTTTGGGATTGTTTTTTTTCAACACTCTTTTTCAATTTTTTATTTCACATTTTTCAATACATATTTTATAAATATATAAAAAATTTATTTAAAATTTTAAAAAGTGTAGAAAAATTTTATAAAGTGAGATCTTTTTATCGTATATTTTTATTATTTTTTTGAAAATAAAAAAAATATAGCTCGTTTTTAAAAAAAGATAAAAATATCTTTCATTCTAGAAAAATTTTATTTCATAAACATTACTAAACATCCCTAAGAGAGTTTTACATGATGAAAGCAATTAAGGGAGCGCTTGGATTGCTTTTCCAGCGTTCTGGAAAAGTGATTTTTATTTTGTATTTTCTAATAAATTTTTATATTTTTTTATAAAAATTATTTAAAAAATTTAAAAATATAAAATAAGTTTATTTACTAAGATTTTATTATGTTATTTTATTTTAGAAAAATTTTATGTTAAAAATATTCCGAAATGTTCTCTTCATCAGATCTTGGAGTCCATGTTTTTCGCTGGAGATTGCAATACGGTCAGTTTTGAACATTTGAGCACTTTAGTGGAGACTGGAATGTTGAAGCATTTATGTTACAGAAGGAAACTTTTTTTTTGTGTTTTAGCGTATTTTTAAAAGAAAATTGTGTGGTACTCAAGTTTGTTTTCTTCTGCTTGCAAGCAGTTGTAGGAAAAAAAGTTGCCGTCGTTTGGGTGATAATGGCGAATGCCAAAGTGCATATATTTGCACATTTTGGCATGTCAATTGCAATAAAAATTAGGTAAGCTGTATTTTATGCGCCGCTCTTTGTAATATTTTTGATGAAGCATATAGTAGTTGCAGTTATGAGTGAATTTCAAGTTAGC
This sequence comes from Acanthochlamys bracteata, assembly GCA_019914995.1. NCBI lineage: Eukaryota > Viridiplantae > Streptophyta > Magnoliopsida > Pandanales > Velloziaceae > Acanthochlamys > Acanthochlamys bracteata. The sequence goes on along the minus strand of CM034129.1, from coordinate 1,453,732 downwards.
TGTGAGCAAAAATGTTAATAGAAGAGAGGGAAGAAGCAGTGAATTTCCAGTTTGCGGTGAACTACTGTGGTGTGTTGGTGTTGCTAGCGACAAAGCCGGTAATTGCTAAACTAAATCTGTTACACATAAACTAAAAATCTGTTGCATAATATAAATGTAAGAAGTACTTGAAATTAGACTTGAATAATTGTCGTTTGTAGTAAGTTGTTGTTTTGCTTGTTTGCAAGTGGATCTTTAGCTCAATTTGAAAGAGCACCCTTTATTGGGTAGATGGTGGTTCAAGTCCACCAAGGTCCCTGTTTTCAACTTATGTAATGAGCCTTAAGGATTGAATAAGTTACCTTGATACGGTATTTAGGAGGTGTTTGAAATTGTTTATGAAATAAAAATTTTTAAAAATAATAAAAATATTTTATTACATAAATTTTTTTTAATATTTTTTAAATTTTTAAATAAATTTTTTATACATTTATAAAATATATAAAAATTTAAAAGTTCATTGTTTTCAAACGCACGTCGCCTTAATTTTAAAGTCGTAGAACCAAGGGGCATATACTCCGGAATTATCTAATAATTTCTTATGCGTTACTTCACAGAGAGGCAGAGCTAATCCATTATCAGTAATAATAAAGCCATTAATTAATATAATTGATACTTCAATAGACACGACGATGACGAGACCACAGTGACGTGGGTACCATTTTTCCGTTCAATCTTATCCAATTCCATTTCCATCTTCCGTTCCAGAAACCACTTCCATTTTCCAGATCTCAGTTCTCTTTCAGACATCTCCGCCGATGATCGCCGGCAGCCTCCGCAAACGTCAGCGTTCCGGCAGCTCCAGCCGTCTCTCCTCCTCCTCTCCTCCGCCACCACCAACCACTGACGACGACAACAACAATACCAAAATCAACAACGACAGCAACGAAAACAACAATGAAATCAGCAACAACTATCCATCATCTTCTTGTTCTTCTCCAATAGAAGGATTCAACGATCCATCAACCTCAGACGTTTTCCTCCGTCTCCAAGTCGAAGATCCCGACTCCTCTCCTCCGCCTTCTTCTCTCGATCTCCATCTGCACTCCTCTGCCCTCCGCCGCTCTCGTTACTTCTCTGCTCTTCTCTCCGATCGGTGGCAATCAAACCTCCCTTCTTCTTCGCCTTCTTCTTCGGTTCGAAGTCTAACTCTCAAGGTTTCAAATCACAGTTTCACCCCGCACTTAACCGTTCTTCAACTTCTCTACACGCTCGATTTCGCGTCCACTATCTCATCAGTATCAGATGCTCTTGAGATTCTCCCTGTTGCCCTCGAGCTTTTGTTCGATGATTGCGTCCGTTCCTGTGTTCGATTTCTCGAAGCTGTTCCATGGACTGAGGAGGAAGAAGAAACTGTTCTCAATGTTATCCCTTTCTTACGACAAGAAGAATCTGTTGATCTCCTCGCTCGGTTTAATAATGCCAATCCTTCATCGGCTTCGTCTGAAGAAATGCTCCATGGATTGATTCATTCTGCTATTCATAGCCATCCCAAGGTTGCCAATGTGAAGGCTTTTGTTGCGAAGTTGTTGCGTGATTATCCTGCAAGGGAATCGGTTCGTCGAGTGCTTGACAAAGCTTTCCTTGAGAGTCTGGAAACTGTGAAAGAGTTGTTAGGAGAGTATGCAAGCCCTGATTTTAGAGTTGCTGGTGATGGAGATGAGACGGAAGCTATACAGAGGCTGAGTTTGCATGCTGCAGTGGTGAATGCGAGGCATTTGTTGTGGTTGGTTGAGAGAATGATTGAGTTGGGTGTGGCAGATACTGCAGTGAAAGAGTGGAGCGAGCAGGCTGCACTTGCTGCTGACCTGCAGAAGACTTTCAGGGAGGATGCTTGGAGAAATATCGCACCGGGTTTGTCATCCCTCATGATGCGGTGTACCAGTAAGCTGGCTAATGCTGTTGCTGCTGGTTCTATTTTGGCACCTAGACAGGTTCGGCCGCTACTACATGACTTGCAATTGCCATGATATGATATGATTGTTTTCCTTTACTTAATATGGTCGTGGCTGCTTGACTTTCAAAAGAATATTAGCTGCAATATGTGTTCAGGTTAAGGTTGTGTAACTGATTGGGTTCTGATGTTTTAAAGTTCAGATTAATGCTTGTGTAACTGATTGATGTTATGTTTAACTGCCTATGGAATAATTAATTTCTTGCGAAGTCATTCATCAGGAGTAACTAATGACAGGCTCATGTTAGCATTTACTCACAACATTATCAGAGCAGTATATAATGAAGGAAAGAGCTGGAAATGATAGCTCCTATGTTATTCTCCGGTTAAACCAAGATCCCATGTGACCATCTTTGGTGTTATGTATGCATAAACCTTCTTTGGCATAGTACGTACATTCAATAAATGAGAGCTTCACCTCACACAAATGTAGAAGAATCCTATTATATAATGGGACTTCTTATTTATAAATGTGTAGTTGTTTTTCTTTCTATTCCTTGACTCATGAACATCAATATTGTGGCTCTCTCTCAGCTATTAGATTTGCATACTGAACTTTACAATTGACAAGTACAATAATGAAGTATGTGAAGAACGGATGAACACTTAGCTATTTAGAGTTAGTCCTTAGAAGATCTATTCCAAATGGGGCTAATGTTTTGACGGGCTAACCAAATGGGACAGATCTTTCACAGTCACGTGACTTATAAATAGATATCTTCAAAGAAGGTTTACTTTATCTGGCATGTGGTCAGTGTATGAAAAAAGAGAAATGATATTAGCAACAATTTAAACCTGTGGTTCTATTACTTGTGTGTTTCCATTCGCATTAGAATGTTGCTATATAGATGCAAAAGGTGTATGCAAACTGAAAGCTTTTTGTTTCACTTGCCGTTGTTGTTAGGTGGATATTGCTACCCCAGTGGACAGTAATAATTTTGTTTAGTCTTAGGAACCATGTTGGGTAATAAGCACAATGTGTCTGAATGGAAGCTTCAGCATGATTCAATGAATTGGATAGAACATATAGATAATGCATTACCAACATTTGAATTCAAAGTTTCATGCCAATACTGGATCAACTTCCATCATAAGTACAATCTTTCAGCGGTCATTCTAACAACCTGGTTGTCTTCAGGTGAGGATGAAACTTGTGAAGGACTGGCTTCCAGTTCTCAATGTTTGCAGAGATATAGGATCTCCAATTCCTTCTGGCCACAAGGCCCTCTATCATGAGCTGGAGGAAACGTTCCTTAGGATTATATCCACCCTGCCCATGTCTGATTCTCAAGAACTGCTTCCGCAGTGCCTGAGCTTTTCCACCAGAAACATAGACGATTGCCCTCACTTAGTATCTGCATTCAACACCTGGTTCAGGCGAGCAAACCGCCAGCCGTTTGATGAAAATGCAAGCTGAAAATTCTCCAAATTACTGGGTATCATTATATAAGTTGGCAATCTACTCACTATATCAAGGGGGGAAAAAAAAAGAAGTCAGGCAATCTACTCAATTGTCTAAGTTTTGCACATAACTGTGAAGTTTGGTTATGTTATCGTACAGAAGTAGGTGTTCTCTGTATTTTGGGTCAGTAAATGTACATAACTGTGAAGTGTGGTTATGTCTTGTAGGGCTGGGTGTTCTCAGTAAATGTCTATATTTTGGGTCTCATGCAGTTTCAGTATTCTTTAGAAATGCTCAATGATGTGATAACATTGTAACTACCTACCTACGTCCTCTTTTTTGCACTCAAACTTGTGCTTCAGTTCAAGGTTCGGTTCTTCTATTGAAGAATCAAGTACGTGTGTTGCATAGCTGTAGTTCGTTATAGATTTATGTTTTTCTTACTCGTTTAAATATTCGACATGAACCTTATTGCTGTGCACCACCAAAGTTTGAGGGGCAGATTTTTCCCTTAACTGTTCTTATTAATTAAACTTTTAACGGAAGAAGACGGGAGTGTAGAAGCTGCAGAGAATGAAATTCCATCATTATATCTGTCATATTGCTTGGAATTTACTTACATCAAGAAAGCAGGACAGTTTGTTACAATTTTTTTTTTTTCATGGACAGTAAACTCACCATAAACAAGCATGAAACTACAATTACAAAACGGGGTTAGCTGCTTTATGATGCCAAACAAGTGAAAATCGCTCATTTCACAGGAGTGCAGGGAACATGTTCAGATGAGCTTCCTCTTGAAATTTCTGGTAGTAGCTTGAAATGTTCGGACAAGAAGGCCAACACCTACACCAACACCGAGACAGACGCCAAGACCAATCCCGACTCCCACCCTTACACCAGCATTAAACCATGAAAGCTCCTCATCTTCTCCCTCTGGATAATTCATTCCACAGTACATTCTATGATAGTCCACATCCATATCATTTTCTTTATAGACTTGATATTGAGGTGCCTGCAAAATGTCCCAATATCATAGAGATAATTCACATTAAGAAACTTGGAGTATTTTAGATGTCGCATAGAAGGAACTAATATTAGTTAATGACATATAAAATAATGATATAAAAATTAAACATATTACTAAAACTTAACAATCAGTTGCTTAGTTGATTATTGTCTCCTGTGTTTAAGAAATAAAGATCCCTAAGATGCAAGGAGACTTGAGAAAGAGAGCAAAATCCCAAACGTTTGAATTTCTATCTAGACGAAACAATGGTCTAAGAATGAGGTGAATAAACAAATACCTCTGCTTGGTCTTCCTTTTCCATTTCACTTGTTTCATACTCTGGGATGGATTTAAGCAGTGGTTTCATCTGATGTTTCTTAGGTAAACCCACCTGAATAGTCTTAGTTAAGATGATAGGCGAACCTGAATAAGAACCAGTAATATACACCTCAATCAGAGGCAAAGCCATCATTGAACTCATGTACTTGGCTTTTAAGAAGCCTTTGCTTGCTGGCATTACTGATCCGCAATTCAAGCTCCACTTCCTGCTGTGATGTTTTGCTTCTCCCACAAGGCCATCGCCACTACTTAACTCAAGTACTCCAGACAGCAACAAATCAATTCTATCATAGACCTCAAACTGCACACTCCCGATTATTCTTATGCTATCAGTGCTCACGAATGTAACTTCTTCAGATCTCTTATCAAACCTGTCCCTCCTAAGCACTACAGAAGCACATTCCAAATACTCATTGCTCCTTCTACCATTCAATTCGAGAATGTTATCAGGAGTCAGAGGGATGTAATTAAGCGTAAGGCTATCCGGTATGGAGTCATCAACCTCAAAGTTGCTCAACCTTAGATAAAAGACTCTGAGATCAAGACCTGCTGATATCTTTGAGCCGTAGAGAAGAGGCATGGTTATGTTTCCGTGAGATTGAGAAGACTCATCAACATCAAGACTCCCCATCTATCAACTAAAAAGCCAGAATTTGTATGATACTCAGAGTCTCCACAGTCTTCCGTCTGCAAAAATAGTAAGCAAAATCCTTTTTAATTACAATCAAATAATTATAAATATCTCGATATACAGGGAAGATGTATGCCCTTGTTATTCAAGTTTTAATTTTCTTTTTTCCTTCTTTAAAAATTTGTGATTAACCAGCAGTAAAATAAGGGAAGTCAAGGAGATTATAAGAAAATCCTAGATCCATGAAACAATCAAAACTAATCTTGGATTACAAAATCTAGCTGAACCAATTAATCCAGAAACATCTTGAAACTAAGATACAAAAAGCGCTCAAGGGTAAATCAATAGGATAGTTCTCCATGAACCATTAACATCTACTCCTAGCAAAACAAATTGTGGATAAACCAAACAAATCAAGATAAGTAATAATTATAATAACATGCAACTGGCAAAGAGCAATTAACAAACCTGAATCAATCATCAACAAACCATCTTTGTCGATGATGTCAACCAATCCTCCCAAAAATTCAAATCAAAACATAGCAATAACGAAACAACAAACCAAAACAGGAGCTTCGATCGATTGAAGCCCTACAGAGAGAGGAACCAGTGAAAGAAAAAAAAGCAAGTCTTCGTGAAGATTTCAGAACATTATTAAAGCAAGAGTTTTTCAACTAATCAAAAATAAGAAACAAAACAAAATATCAGCGAATTTAACTGACCGTGTAAAAAGGTCAATTCTAAAAAAGAGTCTATATTCTTTACTTATAATTTACTTTTAAAAAATTTACTTCTTTCAAAATATTATTTTTAGAAAGTCGAGAAAAAGGGAAAATTGAAGTTATAAACGTGTCGAAGAGCAGTAAACTGATCATTAATTACATACCTTTTCCAAGTCTCTTCGAATTAGGGCGTGTTTACCAACACCCCTTAACTCCACTTCCCTTAAACTCAAATTTCACATAAATATATATAAAAATTAAAATAATTATTTTATCAATAAAATATTTTTTAAAATTTAAATTTAAAACTTACTAAAAATATATAATTAATATAAAATTTAATTTTTTATTAAATATTTTTAATTTTTAATTTTATATTTTAAATTTATTTCCTAAAAATTCCACTTCATCCAAAACTCTATTTCCTACTCCTTGGTAAACACGCCCTTAGGCAGACAACAAAAATTCACCTGAATAAAATTGAGACTTTGCAAAGAAAATCGATCGGAGGGAGTGTATATGTAGAATGAATAAGGAAAGAATTTTATTATAACAGTACAGACCAGGGAGGAAGAGAAAGGTGCAGTCTTCTTTACAGATGTAGATAGATAAAGACACCGTCTCTTTCCACTGTGTATTGTCATCAGTACGCATGTACGTATGGGAATACGAAGACCTCCAGAAGTTTTGCGTTATCTCCCTGTTTGCAGCAAGTTAAAAATCTCGACTATAGTTCTCTCCTTTATTCCCTATTTCAACGCAAGGATATTTTGTGTATGGAGCAATCACTGCACCAACAGAAGTGTTGAAAATAACCATTTTCTAAGTTTTACGAAAGTAAATCATATTAAACCTAGGCAAGAGAAACTCAACAGAGTGCAGGAATACTGAGCAATAGTGGTAATTCGTGGGTATGCAACTTCAACAACTTACAAGTAGGGTACCCAGAGGGCCAGAATAAGAGTGAAGATTCATTAGGATCTCCAGTCACAAAAATGAGAGACCCAAATCACAACAGGAATTTCTTTCAAGAGCATGTCATGTGTGGAAGACGTTCTTATACCCGTCACACCAATATTATACATGGAAGAGTATGTTTCCACAACACTTTCACAGGAGATCTGTGGAAGATCTTCATCCACCACCACAACACATTAATGTGTTGAAACATCCACCACAGGTCCATACACCTTTAATCATAAACCACCAAAAAGTTGTTTCATTGAGGCGGCCATGAATTAATTAGTTTACATCGCATGGGCTCATGTCTTGTCTTGCCTTATCCTCACGAACTTCTAATAAACCAGGTATTTCTTTATCAAGAACAAGACCCTACAGACAGCTATAGGTTGATTTCACGACTCACTAATACATAGCGACAACAGGTAAACACATCACCAAACTAAAAGAACAGATGGAACAAGTTAATACAACAATAACTCTATCTTGATTTGAGCCATAACTCCATATATACAGGTAAAGACTATGACATGCGTTACAGTTCATTGGAGAGGAGGCACTCGTCTACAAGTTGGCGAAGATTGGGATTCTCAAGAGCTGCAGCTACTCTTTCCTTATCATTCAACTGCTTGTTAACTGCAAATCAGAATTGCAATCAATCAATCCCCTTGAAAGTGATGAGACATAAGTTGAAAGCTAGAGTAGTGGGCATCCCATGCAAGCTAGAACAAAAAGCAAATGTTAGAGGGAACAGGAACAAGGCAAGAAGAATTTCCACCATAGTCCCTGAAAAGTGAAATGAACATCTAACAAAGATAAATTCAGAGAATAGCTGCATGAGGTTTGCCTGCTTCTTAGTTATATAGAGCAAAAAGCCTGTTGCTTTATTCCTTTCAAGAGCTTATAAACTTGTCAGAAATCTCACTACTCTCAGAGGTAATTCCCACCATATGGTAGGGGATGCTTTTGCCTAAGAATGAACATAAAGTAATATGTGCCTGATAAGTGTATTGATCTCATATTTCAAGATCTCATAATTCAAGACCATCCTAGCTCATAATTACCAACTATTGATGATGATTACACACTGCAGATTGTAAAGATTTATCACTTTCAAAGGTTATCGAAAATTCCATCATAGTATGAAACAAGACTAGGGCTCAAATGACAAGCTACAACATAAAATTTGCTTGTTTCTTTTCTTTTATCTAAAATTAAAATGCAGAACCTAACCACAATGAGTTTCACTACTAAGTCTTCAGGGGTTTCTCGTCTTAAAATAACTCAAGACACTTGAAATCACTATTCTAGGACGTGGGACCATTATTATCGTGTGTACTTGATTGTGAGTTCAGTGTGTGAATACATGCAACGCAACCCATAAGGTTTATTGGAAAAAACCTGATGCTTCATCTGCATGAGACCCAGGGGACACATTGATATCAACCTGCATATATATTTATGAATGAAAAAACTTGTACATGAATTACATCTACTAGGCAGCTTGAACAATCAAAGACTTCACCACATTCACATGTAAAAATGGCAACATTACATATAACAATAGGAACATTGCAAAGTTCAACTACGCAACTCGTATAGTAGGCCATTTTCTTTAACCACTCAAGCCATCCAATACACAACCAATGCCTCTAGTCTCCTTAGGTGCTTAACTCCTAATCCAATAACTTTGCAGTCTTTACTTTCTAACCACTGACAATTTCACAACTTGGAATTTCTATGCTAATTCCAATCTGAGATTATAAGTTGGCAACCACAAGTATCATATAGACCATATGAATATTCTACCAGGCTAAGGGAGTCATCTATGTAGTTCAAAAAGTCAAATGTCAACTGAGGGAATCAAGTATGTTATTAATAGAATAATAAAACATTTAGTAGAACACATACTGATTAGGTGAAATTGAGGGAAAAAGATAAACATGAACACAAAAACCAGGAAAGGAGAGTCAGCAAGATCGAATCGAGACACTGCAAAGGACCAATTTTGTCATGGTTTTAGGATGCAAAAAAGATCCTTAACAAAAATGGTTATGTTTTGATGCGAAACTAAACTGAATCTAGATAATGGAAACTCAATACTGGTAATTCATATGCCGCAACTGACTTAACAAAAATGGTTATATCTTGATGCAAAGCTAAACCGAATCTAGACAATGGAAACTCAATACCGGTAATTCATATGCCGCAACTGACAAAAAAAAACAAACTTTAGCATTCTTTGAGAATCTCAAGATATTGGCATGCCTCTACACTAACCTTGTAATTTGGAGGGAAGCTGCGCATTAGTTTCACTCTCAGACACAAACCAATAACAGTTGCCATGGTACAGTGCTGGACAGTTGGAGTGAAGGTTATCCTGCAAGCATGGAAGAAATTATCAACAATAGTTTGATTATAAGAAATTTATCCAAGAATTAATGATGATGATGATAGATCATTAATGACTAGTATATACAGAACGCTTGCTAGATCTTTCTATAGTACAAGATGCATACAAGAAGGAATCATAGACCCTAAATGGATGAAGTAATTGTTTTCTCATTTTGTTCATTCTTTAGGCAGCTGAAGATACAGAAAGGCTTGCAGCGACATGCAAGCATAAAGCCTATCCAGCAGCATTACTACCCACACTATGCTTGGAACATCTGCAATCAAAAACCCCACATTCAACGCCACCAAGCAATTTACCACACTAGAAAGACAAGTATGCGATAGTGATACAACCCGTTAGCCTACAATATATGCGTCCATCCAACGTTCGTTACACACTACTCATATAGATTCTGCTCAAATCCACACACTCAATGTATCTCGATTGATTCCTCAACCGAATTCTGGAAAAGCAAACATCACTACATAGTTATCGTTTCTAGAAAAACTATTATCTTAGCTTAATCAATTCAATAAAATTGTTCACTAACAGACTGCGCGGCAAGAGAAGAACGTAAGAATCTAAATCAAGTAGGGCATGGAGAGTACAGAATCCTTTCGAGCTTATCATCGACAGTGATGGAATCTTCAGAGAGGACACTGAGCTGCTCGAGGGAGTAGGGATGCTCCGGATCCCTGATGTCCCTCACAGAATCTAGTAACCATAAGAAAACGAGCATAGTTAGCAGACATTTGGAACTACAGTACACCCGATAATCGATTAATACGCAGAGAGAGAGGGAGAGAGTACCGAAGACATCGAGGGCGTCAACGGCGGCGGCCCCGTTGAGTTCATCGGAGCGAGGGAGACGTTCCTTCTTGGCGTGAACAACCGGATTCGCGTTGACCAAGCCCAGAGTCATCTCTTCTCAGCTACTCACTGCAGTGGATCGCCTTTACTTTCCTTTGCCTGAAGAGAGAGAGAGAGAGGAGAGTACCGCGATCATGTTTGGATAGCTTTTCTCACTCAATTTTTTATTTTATATTTTTTAATAAAATTTTAGAATGTTATACAAACTTTTTTTAAAAAATTTTGAAAATACAGAAATTTTCTTTATAGTTATTTTTACTATTTTTTAAAATAAAAAAATAAAACTCGTTTTAAAAAAAATTCTAAAATAAAAACTCCTTTTCAATAAAAATTTCTAAACATCCCCAGCTCAAAGATGTCCAAAAAAAGCACAAACCGAATGCCACCGACTCAAAGAAAAATATAAAATTTGTATAAAACAATAAAGCCCGTTACAAAGTGAAGTCCATGTACAGATGTGGTGGGATACTTTCAAGCACATTAACAAACTACTAGGCCTGGAGCATACACAGCCTTGTATGAATGATGACTTACGATTTCATATGCATTGTTGGAAGTTTGGTTAGTACATTGCAGAGGGCTATGGGAATTATCCATTTACAGGACAATACTTCATGCTAGCTCAGATATAACATACTTCCCTAACACGACTGTACTGGAAATATTACACTATCGACCCATAAATTTACTGTATGGGGTAGGAGAAAAGGTTTATGTGCTAAAAAAATCTTTAGACCAGATTCCAAGGTCACACAAGCTAATTCTGAAGGCTTGCTGCCCCATGCCGCCGTTCCTTTTTGTATCTGGACTGATCAGGATCAAAACCACCTTCCTCTGCACCATAGACTGCCCATGACGGGGTCAGGGCCATGTACTCTTCACTTTTAAATGGCTTCCCAGAAGCAACCTAATCAGGAGCAGTTAACACAAATCAAGATACGTTTCTTTGTATATATGGAGGAAACTGGCAAAGGTGGAGATTTACCAGTTCATGGAACTTGTCATAGTCTATCCATGTATACCATTGCCCATCTATCTTGAACTTGTCAACCCTTGCAAGAAGCACACAACACGAGTGGGCGTGCTCACAAGCAACTTCATATCGTCCATTGCTCTTGGCAGCTAATGCTTCTGAGAAAGCTTTGACATCGGAATGCCATGGAACATTCTCCATTGTTAGTTTTGAAGTAGCCGAACTGTAACAAAAACATGAAAGCAATCATAAGTTACAGTGGTCTTTCTCATGTTCAGGCTTTAGGCTATTTCCATGAGAGAGGAATAGAACTTACGAGCCACAGTATGTAACACCTTTAATTTCCACCAAATCTGGACTTCCAATGTTCAACAAACTCGAGTATGAACCTATTTCTTCAGCATTCCAACCTTTAACCAGAGTTAAACGATAAACAGTCCTTTGTTCTTTATCGTGTAGTGCTCTCAGCGAATCCTGATGACAAGCAATAAAAAAGATTCAAGCATCCGCTACATCTCTACTTTATTTCTAGATGTACAGTGAGATGATACATGAAAAGGACAACAAATTAATTAACAATCAAATCCTAGATAGGGATGATGGTGAAAAAGCTACAACATACAACTCAATTCTGTTGGATGAATCCAAGTAAAGAGACCTCTAGACATTGTCAAGATTATTATTATCACAATGAATATGGAGAAGGCGTATATCCACGGGCTAAATTTACCATATTCGTGAAAATTTCAGAAAATTTAGACCCTAGACAAGAACTTCACAGTAACCAAATTTATCAGATCCTGGCTTAAGATCTTATATGCCTTTCAACTAGTACTTTGACTTCTTAAATGACATCCAAATTTTAGAGTTAATAACTAGCTCCAACTGAAAACATTAGACGCACAGCTGACATGTCAGCCCTCACACCCTAGATAGAAAATCATCATCATCACTCAACCTTCTTTATGTGTACTCAGTTTATCAACTTTCACCAAAGAAGCTGATAAATAACGTGTCTTCAATAGCTTTCCAAGTAAAAAGAAATATATGATATCTATCTCACAAATATGATTTTCACTATTCCGCAAAAGCTTGATTATCTGAATTCCTCATACATGAAATGCTTTTTACATATATAAGCTACATTTCTTTGTTTTAAAATGCGAGAAAAATATAGAGCAATAAGACAACTCCATAGCATTCACTTGAAATTCAGAAAAGGTGAATGAATAAGAACAAAGTATCAACAATAGATCAATAACGAAAACCTATAGACAAGTCCCAACCCATGTTATGCATCAACATACCAAACATTAGTCATTAACAGTCCCAAGATAATGAAGGTAGTAAAAACCTGCTGTCAACTAATAAGCATACAAAAATAAGCAAAAATTATATAAGAGAACAGATTGCTCACAAGAAAACGCTCCCAGAAGTCTCCAAAAAGTGGTCTATCAACTGCCTTCAAGCTTTCTTTAGTTGCAGCATCTACACTGACATATAACTGCATTCATTCTAAAGAAATAAGTGCTGAAGGAAGGCAATCAAGGTTCAAATTACATAGACAGAAATCCTTGGTGCATGCACTTTACCTGAGTAATAGGTTTCAAAGATTTTATCCTTTCAGGAAACTGAGCATTGGTAACAAGGAAAGTAGATATACGCCTCTTATGCAGCTCGTCAATAAGTGTGTTTATTTCAGGATACATAATTGGTTCGCCAACAAGAGAAAGGGCACAATGTCGTGGAGAGAGACCTTCCAGCAAAGACTCTTGCTTTACTCCTACACCAACAGAAAAAGAACATTGGAGTTGAGCATGCTAAAAGGAAGAATGCATTGGACTTAGGAAGTTAACAGTTCTCAAAAGTCTTGACTGTTCACTTAATGGATAAGAATGATAAACAAATCAAAGTAGTGACAAACAACAATGGCGAACAACTTGATATAGCATGTTACAATCAGGGGGCACTAGACATGGAACTATCAGGGTGCTATTAGCCACACCTGGAACACCTTTCATTTGCTTTATCATTTTTGTATGCTGCTGTATAGCTCCATTTACAATCTCAAGAGGATCATCCATCTTCCATTGCCAACTCTTTCCTACAGGATTTGTGTGATGTCTCCAACAAAACACACATTTATTTGCACACGCTAAGCTTGGTGTTGCTTCCATGCACCTAACAGTTCCACCAAAAAAAAAATATTTTGGATAAAGCTGTATGCATCGTGAATCACCATCTACATTATTCCATTAAGATCCCTATTTATTAAATGAATGTTACACAGTCCTACATGTTGGAAAGGAAACTATACCCGATACAAACCAATATACGCTCCACAGCGCAACAGCCCTTGTACAGTTGTGTGTCTAGCAAAACTTTGATAAATGTACAAAACAGTATGAAATATTAACTAAGCAGGTGATAACATAAAATAGGTAATTAGTTAGATGGTTGAATTAATTAGAAATTGAAAAATGAGCAAAGAACCATTACCGGTGGCTTTCTATCCCATAAAATGAGTGTTTGTAGCAACCTCCTCGCCCTCTCAGTTGTGACTTAGTCCATCTACAAATTTTAACTCCACTATGAGAACCAATGATCTTGTAACCCTGCAACATTAATGTCAAAAATTGGTAAGTAAGCTTCTCCACTTCTGGACATGATTGAACTCTCATATACAAATAAATGACAGAAAAGAAGATTCCATAAAAGGACTACATTAGTGGAAGTGGTGAACTTCCAATAAATATATAGACAGAATTTAAGAAAGCCATATTCAGGATATTAATTTTCAATGCAAAAGAATCACACAACCACCTAATAACATCTAAGTGCAGGTTTCTTTTATACGTGTCACAAACAAATGATCTCATCAAGTAACAGACTAACAATAGTCTTTTTTGCTACATAACCTCAGGGAAGAGCAATTTCAAGAGCAATCACTACCAAGCACCTCTCTTTTGCTCTTTGTTTATTTCTTTTATCGTTTTTCTTTTGAGGAAAAGCATCATGTAACTGAAAGGAAAAAAACAAAAAAGAAAAGAGCTACTAGTAGAAACTAACCTGCTTCTCCAAATTTGCCCTGATCACTGATGTCACCATCTCCTTGACTCCATTCTTGCGGCCATTTCCCAAACCATTACTGGACTTGTGTGAAGGAGCCTTACCAGCAATATCCTCCATATCAACAACTCCAGACTCCGCAACCTCCTTTTCTTCTTCCTCATCCTCCTCCTCTGACACACCAGAAAAATCGAAGTTATCAATCTCTAAATTCGAATCCACCAATTTCCCACTACCACCATCTCCCTTTAACAACTTAACCAGTACCTCACTCCACAAATCAAACACCTCACTAACATCTCCTCCATCAACATCACCCTCGCCAATTGGCAACAGTTCAACCGCACCAAGCGCCCTCATCCATTTCCAAAAGCTTCTACCAGCAGCATTGAACTTCTCTCCATAAGCCCTCGACCCAACACCAAACACAGCAAACCTACACTTAGACAAAACCAACGATCCAACACGAAAATCTTCAGAAGAATCAGCAAGCCATCGAGCGAGATAAGACGCATTATCCGGCGGACTACCGTTCTCCCACGTAGACGAAACAATAATGATTACAGATTCATTAACGAGATCTTCAGGCTCGTAGTTGGATGGATCGATAAGATCGAGGGAGAGGTCGGTGCAAGAGTTGTTGAGAAGAGAAAGAAGACGAGAAGCTAGGGTTTTGGTAGTACCTGATTGAGAAGCGAAGAAGATTTTGCCGCGGCGACCCGTGGAGGAAGAAGAGAGGCGGTTGCGGAGGCGGCAGTGTTGGAGAGATTTGTAAAAGAAGAAGAGAGAAGAGAAGGAGAACAAGGAGAGAAGAGCGACGCGGGAAAGAGGGAGAGAGAACGAGGTCTCTGTTGTCATGGCGACCGGTGAATGAGCTGCAGAAGTGCAGAGAAATGAATTGAATGGGGGATTTAGAGAGGTTTTGTTAATCAAGCGAGTTAAATTGTTATTTAGCTACTAATAACCATGTAAAGAAAGTTCACAGCTTTTGAGTGACAATTAGAACTTGGTCGCTATACAGTTAAGTTGTGTTTCAAATATATTTAATTGAATTTTGTAATAAAAATTAAAAATTTTTTAAAAAATTAATTAAAAATAGAATTTAATTTTATATTTAATAATTTTTTTAAAAAGTAAAAATTAAAAAATAAAATTTAATTAAAAAATATACAAATTAAAAAATTAAAATTATATGTATAAAATTTAAATTTAAATATTTAATTTTTTATATAAATAAAATATATAAATTTTTTAGAATTTTAATTTTAACAAAAAACATAAATTTTCGGGACGATTGAAACACGGCTTCTTATATTATTCAAAGTCGGAATCACTACGAGCAAACTAAGTCCAGAAGAAAATGTAGCCACTCTGTATTCTTCAAACGACCTCAAAACTAGGGCAGGCTGAGAAATTATTAGAAAATGCCCGAGAGCAATCTATTTAATTCTAAATTGTTAGATTAATGCCGCGTCTGAGATAGCTGAAAATATAAGATTTTGAAAATTTTATATTTGTTAAAGACTTCTTTAAAAAAATCTTACATGTATAAATATTTAATTTCTGAAAATTTGAAAAAAAAAAAAATTATGACATTTTTATGAGCATAAAAGTTTAAGAAGTCTTCTAGAAAGTCATACCAAATATGGCCTAAATGCGTCTATAAATATAATTGGCAAAATTGTTTAATTCCATGTTTCCTCTAAGACTACCTAATAAGTTTTAGGAGCTGACCATAACAACAATGAACAAGAGAATTTAGGAACGAATAAACTTGCTAATACATGAAAACTTGGCAACATATGCATAGACTAACTCTTTTCATTCTTCTCGATGAAAAACTTGTCATCTCATTTCTTTGTACAAGCCACAAACAGAGCAAAACTTTCTGGAGGCATGCCGTCGTAGATGTAAGAAGAGAACGTAGATCTTTCGAAGGAGTCGGTGCTATAGCCTCATGTAAAAGAATTCCAACCAATGGTAATTAAAATCAATGACAGTTTAAAGTTTAAAGTCGAACTCATCTCAAGCCAAGGGTACCAAATCTCCATATGAACGTTGTTTTATTAGACGTTTAGGGCCTCCATGTGGTTTTCTGCACACAAATGATACCTTCCTTATCCTTTCCGTATGTCATCCTAATCTCCCAGTGCAATGTTTTAAAGATATTCTCTAGTGGATTCAATATTTCCAATTTGTCACGGATAATAACCCAACCCCCAGGTCTTAATATTCGGTCCATCTCAACCACGATAACGATGGAGTGCTTACACCTGCGACATATATAAAACAAACATCAGGTTCTTTTTCTTTTAAAAAAAAATCATAGAAGGGTAAAACATATAGAACAAAGACTATAAGTTACCTTGTTTTAGCATGTTAATTGTCTAAGGTAAAGATGGATTCTAACAGTTACTAGTGAGTCACACCAAGACAAACGAACAGCAGGAACTTCCATCATTTTAAATTAAGGCAAGTCTGCCTCAAATGAAAAAATATTCATCTTGCAGAGAACATATAGTATTGCAAACAAAACTTCCACCAAATCTGAATTATAAGCAATACTCTGCAAGTTTTGCACTATAGAGAGTGGAAATTCTTTTGACATATTGAAATCAGTAAGCAAAATCTTCAAAATGATACCTGTTTTTCAGACGAGAAAACAGATGATCAGAATGTAGAAGATCATAGGACCTTGGGTAAGTGCTAAATGGTTCACACCAGTCATGGTAGACGCCAAAAAGTCCGCGCTCAAAGATAATGGGAAGGGTATTAGGAGCGTGCACAGGGACTACATTCATGACCCACACCTTATGTGATGAGAGAGCTGCTGCAAATCTGTCAAATTGCAGAGTATCTTAGTTTTGCATAAATAGTATCAAAACCAACTTCTTCTAACACTATTGCTTAAAATGAGGGAAAGAAAGGATGACTGTCTTACCCTCCATAAATGGCCTTCATATCCATTACATTCCTAATATATGACCAATCAATGCCCATTCCATCAAGATATGATTTACTGACAATAGCTTTCCAGTGCTCATCATCAGCGATTAGTTTCGTACGAGAATCAACCAACCATTCTGGGAAATTTCTAAGCCTCTTTGGCCATTCTTCAGGCCAGTCACTACCTCGTTCTTCTATAGCAGCTGGAACTTTGTGCAGACATGTTTTCATTGGCGTGTACCTACAAAATAAGGACCAGCCCATTAAGGTCAGCAAATCCTCCCATAGGACTATTGAAACAAATAAATTAAGCTCCTAAATCCAAAGTTTCTGAGCAATTTGTGACTTCTATACAGGCTTTGATGCCTGAAATATTTGTATACTCATTTTACCAAGCAGCATCCTGGTTATCAGATTCCTGGCAAAAAGGAGGCTCCCTTCTCCGTCTAAGCTCATATATGTCATTAGATGCTGGTCTCTGATATATTCTGAGACCCATGTCACTATCCTCATCAGTTTTATATGCAAGAATGTTCCAACAAATTGCTGCAGTCAATGTTGACATTCCTACAAGAATGTCAAGTAAAAACATCAGGAAAGACGAAACATTTCATGTTGGCATCTCTGTGTCTTTGAAAATGGCCTGTCAAGATGAATCCACAGATTATAGTTCCATTGATAAGCTAGAGCACAGGATATGCAGAATAGGTTGATAACAGGCAGGAAGCGCCTTGGTAATTGCATGATTCTAATTTAATAAGTAGCTAGCAAAAGAATGATATATAAGGTTGGAGGCAGTAGCAGCGATGACAATTTAAATACTATATGTAGTCTTTCATTTTTTCCATCTCCTTAGGGTCCATGAGCACCGACTCGTACTTTTGTAGGGGTATGGCTACTACAGTAACAGAATTGCAACGGGAGTTAACCATGAGGTAGCAAAACCTTGTGGAGAACAAAATTGCTTGGACTTTCATTTTTTCATACTTTAATATGTCTACTCCCAAGCTCCTACTATGCTTTTGATCTAATATACAAAACCCTTCAAACTTTCTTGTCTTTCTTAAAATCTAAAAATTACTATCAGGAGGAAGACAGCAAAAAGTGCCATTTACCTTCTTCTCTTTCAATATCACCATGTTTTGTCGAGAGAATAAAGTATCCTCCAGGCCGCAGGATCCTGTTCATCTCTAGAAGTAGTCTTCCACCTGCAATTCATGCAAACTGACATTTAAGGTATACACGACACAGATGTTGGAACTTAAAGCCACTTTGATGTGATTTCCAGCAAACAGTCCACAACTAGCTGCTAAAAGTCCAACAGTTCTAATCCAGTGTAGCTGCTTATGGGAGTTATGGGCCGAAGAGCAATTAGGACAAACAGGAATCAAAGTAGTTATATCCAGATTTGACCCATTGGGGAGTTACAGAGTGCCAACTGCCATATGCAGTTATGCTAACGAATCAGTGCCAAGGCAGTGGTTACCGGGTATGATAGCAGATAGAACAAACACTTAGACCTTTGATGTGATTGCCACTAGCGGATTTTTTTTTTCTCACTTATATTCTTGTGTTTGTATGATTGCATTATTCACTTCTAGAATCTCAACTTGGATTGCAAGATCTCAAGTGTGTGCCAAGCATTTCCCTGTGCATAACTTTGTAACGCACACACTACCGTATTTACAGTAACAAAATATGTATTACACCAACAAGGATAAGTGCCACAAGTTACCAACCACTAGAGTGCCATGGAATGTTGCACTCGCTGCAATGAATCGCATCAAACACACCACTGGGGAAAGAAAGCCTTCTTGTTCCCAGTTGACTAATAACTGCTGGAATTCCACGTTCAAGAGCGACTTGAGCGAGATCAGTCTGATCATTCATTAGTCCCAAAGTCAGTGTCAAGGTGTTCTTCTCCAAAAGAGTGGCAGCAAAGCTAGCATCAGAACAGCCAATGTCCAACACTACACGAATGTTCTTTCCCCATTCAATGTCTGGCACCATCTGTGGAAGTAAGTCAAGTAACCCAAAAGAAAAATGAATACAAGCCATCAAAGTCAGCAGAAACATCAGATTAATGCAAGAGGAATTTTACGGGTGATGTGAAACAGCCAAAGCAGATAATCCATGAACACTGTCTTCTAAAAGGTTAAGCTTGACAATATATAAAACTTTGAATAAACTTCAAAACATCAACTTAAGACTTGCAAAATGCTAAGCTTAACCTTTAGGCATATGCAACTCTGCATACTAGCAAAACAATGCTGTAAATATCAGTTGCCTCCAGATATGAGATGTTCAGATTATATAACTTTGTGTTAGCTTACAGAAAAATATGTGATGCCTTACCTCCTCAACTGAATCAAGGTAGTGTTGAACCCCACCCTTAATTTCAGACATCTCTTGTGGGAACACAATATGATTTGCAGACAAATTCAGCCAGCTATGAGTCTTCACATATGCGGACAGCTTTGGATGACCAACATTTTTATAGAAGACCTACACCAGCAACAAGCTACAGCTGAATTAAAACTCCAGCAGCTAATGCCACTTTCAAAAGTATTAAAGAAATAAATTTTCAGCAGAAGTTGCCTTAGATTGTCTTTCAGGCCAAGCAGGTGGCAGCTCATAGCCATGAGGAAGAGGTACAAGGCAAGTCACTGGATTCCTTGGGCAGCTCCGTTCATGATGCCTATGGTTCTGGTGTTTCTCCATTCCCTCCATGTCTATGCATGGCACGTAATGTTGCATTCCCTTCCCGCCACAATGCTTCCATTCGTACTTAGCTGCCGGGTCAAACAATGGCCCCAGCTTCTTCTTCTTCTTCCTGTTAATCTTCTTCATTCTATTCTCAAAAACATTTTCATCTTCCTCTTCCAGATTTACCTCGACACCTCCCTCAAGATCCAAATCTTCTTCATTATTCCCTTCCTTCTTTCCAACTTCTTCTCCTCTTCCATTTTCCAATCTTTCTTCGGTCTCACTAGGATCAACATTCTCTTCTTCTTCTTCTTCTTCTTTTTCTTTCTTCTCCACAACTTCGTTCTCCTTCTTAGATTCTTCCTTCTCGCTCTTCTTTGCATCCTCTTTAACAGTGGCTGGTGGAGTTGGTTTCACTGTCTCGGAGTGGTTGTTTTGCTTCGATCTGTCAATCTGGTTTTTCACAACTGGTGCTGATGGATCATAAACATCATCAAACCTGTCTCGCTGTTCGGATACAAGTGACGGTGATGATGAAGGCGAGAAAGCCGACCAAAATATCACGAAACCAAGTCCGAGAACAACTGCAAATGACACTTTAGCACAGAAACTCAAAGGTGCGCGCTTTGCTACTGAGGAACGCCCGAATCTGAGAGCCGCACCCGCCATTCCCACACTATTTCAGTTCAAAGTAGAGAGAGGAGACTCAGGAAAGAGACTACATACTAAATTGAAATTGGTAAAGAAAAAGGGAAGTTCGGATTTTTTTGTTTTTGGAAGAAGAAAAGTGTTGTAGCTGAAAGTTGGTAGACCTCCATTTGGTTGCTTTTGTCTGATAGTGATCATGATTGTTTATGTAACTACTGGTACTAGTTGTAGATGTAGATGTAGATGTAGAAGTAGAAGTTAAGCTTCTTCCCTGAAGCAAATATGTAAAGAAAAAGCATGTTCTTCATTTGCTGAACAAGATTAACGAAACAAAGAAAGCTCTCAGCTTTGACTCCAGCTGTAAATTCGTGTTTTTTGGATTCTAATGGGGCTGCAAATGGGCTGAGTCAGGCCCAAGTCTTGACATTGTTCACAATGGGGCTATACAGTGTTTCTGAGATTCAAATTTAACTAAACTAACCGCAAGCTTCATTCATTCTTACGGTATGTTCATGTAAAACTGGAAGCAGTAACAATATGAACAAATACCTTGACAGAATTGTGTGCGACTGCTGCAACAGTTGATGAAATGCAAAGATATTGTCTGCATTGAAAAGGAATGCTTGGAGAAGAAAGACATCATGACTTCAAAAGTCAGTAGTCTGACCTTTCAGGAAATCAAGAAATAAGTATGCCGATGGTAATGACAAGTTGATATGTCAGTCTTAGAAACTTTAAAGCGTAATGATACTGAACAGATACTGTAAATCGAGTAGCTTGAAGGATGCGGGTTTGTAACAGTGCAGCAGATGCTTCCAAGTTTTGATTATTTGGACACGAAGATTGTGATCATGGCTTCCTGTAAAATCTACAAAATATCACGACAAGCTCTTTGCTATCTGATGTGCACCCAGTATCCTCTCACTCCAAACCATCTGAAGAAATGTCATTTATAGGATCTAAAGCAAAGTCTAAGTTAACACACAGTAGAAATCTAAACATATCTTCCCCACCTTTTGAGTGAAAACCACAAAATAGACTTTGCAGATGACAAATGGTAGATGGAGATATGCAGAAAAGCTATGTAACAGAAATAAATGTCTTTGATCAAAAGATAAGTTGCTCTTCCAATTGCAAACCCACTATTACCTCGCCAGAAGAAGCATAGTAGGGCCATTTCATAAAGCATGGGGAAATTTTTGTTTTCTTGATGATGGTTTTTGGTTCTGTTCTCTTATCTTCCACTGTTCCATCTTATAAAAAACTATACAGCTTGGATCCACTTTCCCTAGTTTCAGCCAGCCAATGTCAGTAGGAGAAACCAAAATGTTCAAGGATTGTTGGCCTGAGGAACAGAAGCTGCCAGATTTGTTACTCTCGCAGAGTATCCAAGCACTTCATGCAACCATAGAAAAGAGTGGTGCTTGCTTCAGCATTCTGCATGGCAAACTGCAGCTGGTAGGGTGCTATGGAACCATGTCATTTATGATCCTGTTGCTGAGGTTCTTGCTGGAGAGAGCTTCCCCATAACTTTTATGAGAAGTTGAGGAAGGACCTTCCATGCGAGATTTCTGGTATGATCCTTGTAATATGGACCTGTGGTTTGATGCCAAGCTTCAAGCTGCAAATCAATCTTTTCACACAGGCAGTTCTCCTTGTAGCAGGTAAGTCTTGCATGCAGTATGTATGTAGGTGTGTATGTTTGTATTTGCATGTAGGCAGGTATATGCACGCATGAACAAGCAGTGACAATGTGATTTGTTACATACTTGCCTTTCTGGATCCTGTTACTTTAGAGAGTACATATTAAAGAGCATGTGAACAGGCAGGTAGGGATGCAGAGCTTACTGCCTTGGCTATTTGAAGAAAAGCATTGTCTTTGAACTGGATTTCCCAGACCTCATGAGGATGAACACCTTGCTTCTAAACGAGGTAACTGGATCCAAGATGAACAACATAAAGTTGGCAGCAAAATCCCTGACCAGAGTAGCTGCTGATCTCATTGAAGAAGACTGGCACAAGACGCTCAAAACATGTAGGTTTGTGCCTGAGAAGAAAACAGTGTACTTGAAGGTATTACCTACTACCCTCCTCACCTCCAAGCCATGAAAGTACTATTACACAACAGCCACGAAATATACCTTGATAGAAACAGTCCTCCTAGCAGATATCATTAACAAGTCTTCTGTCTCAGTCGCCAAGAATACTTTCCAATTTTATATTGGTTGTCAGGCCCATCTTTCGAGGTAAACTTTCACAGATTGGGGATCATGATGCCCATTTTGGATTACTCCCTAACCTGCACTACATATTCTACAAGCTAAGGAGCCTACCAAGGTTCATTTAGACACATGTCACACATCAAGAGGATGGGACACCATGTCAAAGGCTATACCTGGTAGAAGCCTCAGGGTTTCTGAGGCAAGCAAGTTCATAGAAACATCTATTTAAAGTAAAAAAGGCATGTAATGGGTTCATGTTATGCAAGTCTAGATAATGAAACTTTGCTGAGTTCAATGTAATATTGAAAAAAATGAGGGAAAATTTCACTCTTATTCTCAAGCTCTAAAATCCCAAAGTGTTCCTACATATGAAAACCCCTTTTTCTTAAAAGCTTTTTCTTTAATGCAGTTTCATATTTCTAGATCTTTGAGTGTAATGTCATGGACATTATCGAAACATTTGAAGTTTAAGACAATAGATCGAATGTTTTCAGTTTTGATGTCATATGATATTCAAGTTCAACCGTGATATTTTTAGTATTTCAAGCTGACTGATTCCAGCAATCATAAGTGACTAAATTTAGCATTAGTTAAATAATGAACAGAATATTGGCAGTTTCCACACAAGTTCTGCTTACTCCATGAGGCTCTTCAGAATTGATGAAGTTTACAAAAACGCATCACATGATTGTGAGAGATCTAAGCAACTAACAATGCAGAACAAAATGGCACTAATGCGACTAAAGGGGATCCGAAGAATGCACTTTGTAAGGTCTCAGTTGCTGGTAGAATTCTAAATAAGAGACTAACAATTGACTTCTAAGACGATGCTTCTTTTATAGTAAGAACACAGGTTCATCTAATATGTTCCAGCTTTGCATTGGCAAAATGATAGAAAGAAAATCGAAGTGAACAAAATGATAGGTTTCGTATAGCTTTGCATTGGCAAAATGACAGGTTCATCTGATATGTTCCAGCTTTGCATTGGCAAAATGATAGGTTTTGTGAAGCAGTATTTTCCAAAAACAAAAATGTACAAACCTACGCGTATAGAATAATAAACCACAAAATTATATTATTTCCAGTTTTTTCAGACTGTCATGTGCTAAAGACTGGAACTTTAACCAGAACAATCCATACAGAGCCACAAAACTACGAAAGCTATATCATCCCCAACAAACACAATCTCAAAACTATTGACATGGAAAAAACTACTCGGTACCTCAACTCCAGCGCTACCTTGAAACAAAACAATCGAACTCCAATCCTGCGGCACAAAATCCCTAGCCACCAAATTCAGCAGCTTTCGTACTTCGTCCGAATCCGAATCCGAATCCGTATCGGAAGCTGCATTCAATCATCAATTTACTCACCATAATTCAAAAACAAGAAAACAAAAATATACTCTGTAAGCATGAGAAGTGAATGCAGGGGAATACAATCGAGCAGGAGATAGGCATTTCTTAGACTGTTTCAAGAGCATCAATCGGAGCAAGAACATACTTCGCCGACTTCTTCTTTTGATCTCTTAACCATTAGTTAGGTCCAGATACAATCAAAAACCAAAATCAAAAACTTCAACACCAAGATTTCATACAAGAAACAGCAGAAACTACATTAAACACCGGATTACGGCGAAGCAGACGGAGCCGGTGCATGGATAGACATTTTCTTTTTTCGGTCGGCTATAACACTAACACAGTGGAGAAAAAGAATTTAAATTTGTTGGGCCTTATGGACGAAGTCTTGCCCCAGTACTAATTGGGCCAAATCGAATCTCAGACATTTGCTTACGATCACCACCGTCCCTATCGCCGGAGAAGCGATAGCTTAGAATGCCGTAATCACCGGTAAGATTAACAAATCCCACCATTTTGTCCCGCGAAATAGATTCCCGCCACTAGTTTATTCATCCAAATCCACTACAGATTCTCGCCTTCATCCAAGTCTCCACCGTCCGATCAATCGAATCCCACAACGGCACAACCCCATAAATCAAACCCGCGAAGCATCAGACTCCCTCTCTAACCGTTGCTCACCACCGCTCACCCGCAGCACATCTTAAAATCGGGTTCAACGGATAAGATACTGAGACGTGTATTATAAGCATCACAACAAGTGGAAGGACAAACGAATCAGGCTCGCATCTGATTCTTTATCTTGCTTGTTCCTAGGTACCATTATACCGGATCTCCACTGCAATTATCTGCATAGAATCAGCATGGTAGTGTGTTAAATGATCTCGTCTCGGGCTTTATTTCATGTTGTGGTTTGTAGAATCGATTCTTCGATACCTGCTTTCTCAACGCAGAAGCAGAAGCAATCATGTCTAGATAAATTCTGAACGATGCGGATTCACAAGAGACCAGTTGTTGTTGCCGCTCTCTGTTGTCTCTCTACCTTCACCTCAACTTCATCAACGCGAGCTTGGTTAACGTTTAATATCTTTTCAAAATCGCCGCTATATATTACTACAAAAGGTGTAATCTATCTCTCTGTTTTCAGTAATCGATTTTGAATTTAAGCTGTTTAAGAAATTGGCTCAATTATGGAGTCTAACACTCGAATTTAGGTTACAGCCGGCTTGTTTCGTGTGGCTCAATGGAGAAAGTTGAAGAAAAAAGTTCTCTGCCGGTGGTTGAGGAAGGCGGATGCATCTGGTCGTCACCGAAATGGGGACGGTCGATTGCAATAGGGAAGCAGATCTTTTGTAACAGATCGTTGAATATGAAGAGTATTTTGGCAGTAGGATTTGATATGGATTACACACTTGCACAGTATATTCCAGAGACTTTCGAGTCTCTGGCTTATGATGGAACGGTTAGGAAGCTTGTCTACAACCTTGGGTATCCTTCCGAGGTTAGCACTTTTAACTTGATCCCAAGATTGTTTTATTTGTTTGATCTTGTTCTTCTTGAACTCAAATGTTAATTCTCGTAGTTGCCCAGTGTAGAGTTTCTGCCTATAGGCTTCTCATTAGGATTTATTTGTTATTGCGTTTAGTGAAGAGGAATAGTGATAATTATATTTCTACATGATTTTCTCTTATAGCAAACTATAGAGATATCAGCAAACAAAGCAAAAGTCTGATAAGAAAAATGCCTCATACGGCCCCACATTTGAGTGTCTCTGGTTTTATAATTTTTGTTGGTGAGTTTTCTATTGTTAGTTCTTTGGTTCACTATCTGGTAACTTGTTAGTTTTTTCAAACTGCAGCTGCTAGAATGGACATTTGATTGGACATACATGGTTAGAGGCCTTGTTCTAGATAAGAAGAGAGGCAACATTCTCAAGGTTAGTTTCAATAGTTTTTGTCCATGTCTGTAGTTGATTTATGCGCCATTTCTATATAGTTGGTTTCTATAAGCATGCAAGGGCATGGAGACACCATTTTACATTTTTTTCCTCTGTGATGGGAAAGAATGTGTTTGTGTACTGCATGAAACTGCACATATTGTAATTATATACTTTCATCAGTGGAAGAAATGCTTGATGCATTACGTCGTAGTTATTGAAAGACTAAATTAGTCTTAGAATTAACTCTTCTGACTGCAGTTTATCTTGGAGTTTTTATCAAGAAAATTGTAGTTCCATTCTGTGGGATTCTACACCAAAATATGGTGTATTATGAGTTAAATAGACATCACATATCTCATTTGATCTTTGATAAAAACTGGCACATTTCTCATAATTGTTTCTGAGATTTTAAATCAACTTTTCCATGTTTTGTTGATCCTTTAGAAAAAGAATTGTATAGCTAGAAGCATTGTAGATAGTTCTGGAAAGATTTGTTGTCTATGGCTTGGTATACAAAAATATAAATGCAATACTATATAAGCTTATATAGTTTGTCTGAATGTTTCTTTGGCAGTTCTGTAGTGTTATCTTCATGCTAATGTGCTAGTTTTTCTCAGATGGACAGGCATAAGTATGTCAAAGTAGCTTACCATGGCTTCAAGGAACTTTCCAAGGAAGAAAAAATTGCTACTTATGGGAACACGCTGATACGTGATTCGTTTGATGAACCTGATTATGCGCTGATTGATACACTTTTTTCTCTAGCTGAAGCATATCTGTTTGCACAGCTTGTTGACTTCAAAGACAAGAATCCTGGAAAAATTCCTTCTGGTATTGAGTAGGTTCTCTTATTCCCTACATCTGTGGCATTTTTGTGACTGCCCAGTTTTTTTTTTAATTTCAAAAACCTATAACAAAACCTCTTATGTAAGTGGTCAATGCTATCAAGCCTAGGCCCCCTCCCCTTTTGCCTCGCTCAAGCATTGGTTGTGGAGTATCCCTATATTGTGGCATATTTAAATATTTAATGTTAGCCGGATTGAGGTCAATTACCATGTTCATCAACTTGTCAATTACTTTGAATTAAAGCATGTATTTTGTTGTTAGCGAAATATGAATTCTACTGCTTATCTTGTCCTTTCTAAGTTTGTTATGAAAAATAATAAGATTTTGAATATAGATGAGGTAAGCTAACCTAGCAGTAACACATATGCTAGAACCTTTTTTTGAAAACAGCCCAAATACCTCCCAAAAATCCAATATTAACCTTCATGAAAAGTGAGAAAAGAGAAGAAAGAAGTACATAGCCAACGAGCCACCTTTCTGCACCTTGGATCTTCATTAGGTGATCAAGCAATTTTCCCTTAGCCTTCTGAACATTTAGGTTTGTGTTCTTTCCAGTTATGGGCGCATGTACAAAGATGTAAGGGCTGCAGTTGATCTATGTCATCGTGATGGGACTTTGAAGCAGATGGTTGCAAAGGATCCTGCAAGGTAGCTGTAGCTTAAAACTTATTTATCTTTTGGAGAATACCCATATGCACAATTCTCAACAGAAATTTCTTTGGATATAGGATTCTTTCACATTGATGTTGTTAATGATAGAGCGAAATAAATGAAACAATTACTAAGCCATGATAAGTTTGTATCCTTTTGCTTTTTCAACTGCCCAGGTACATCAATGAAGATTTGGCAATTGTACCTATGCTTCAGATGCTACGTGACTCTGGGCGTGCTACATTCTTGGTTACAAATAGGTCATGTGCTCGTTCTTATTTTCTGCTCCATTCAATGTCTTTGAGGGTTAGACACCTGAAGTACCTTGGAAAGACATCTATTGCTGACGTATCTCTCAATGCGTGATATGGTCCATGGAGCACTACAAATATCATATACGAAATTTAATGAAGAAGACCAAAGTCACAAATGGATCATGATGTCACTTAGTGGAGCTATAAAAGCTATCTCTTACTGATAGGTTATGATTTCCCGTAGTGGTTAGTAAGAGTGTTTCTTTTGAATATAATGGCCAAGCAGATGAATCCAGCAATAACCTTGCTGACGTTTGTGGATACATAACTACATGCGACAATTCTTAAAAACATGTAGGAATAGTTACCAGAAACACACTAGTCATTGATTTAGAAGAACCAACTGAATTGAAGTTATTTTTAGAAAGAAGGGTGGTAATATCATATGCAAATCTGCATATCAATGTTTAACTATATCCTAATTTCCTTTGCTGGCTTGTTTGAATCCAATTGTTTATAACATGAATCGTCATTTTGTCCTAAGCTTGCTGACTTTTAGATCCTTCTCTCCTGCCTCTTTGTTACCATTTGCAGTTTGTGGGACTACTCTAACGTTGTAATGAATTTCCTTTGTGGGAATCGTACATTGGATGATAGCTCATTGAACTACGATTGGCTTGAAAATTTCGATGTTGTTATTACTGGAAGGTTTGTTTCTTTCTCAGAAGTTTGATGTGGTTTAGTTTTTTTGGCCAAGATGGATCATTGGCATTGTATTATCTCCTTTTACCGATTTACTCATTATGTCGCTCTTCTATTATTATCTCTTTAATTACTTATGTAATCACCTGACTTACAATCCATATCTTATTCATGTGATTGATGAAATTCATTATGCATCCTTTATAATCATCTCCAACACTTAATGGTGAAGGCCTGGTTTTTTTCCCATGAATGAATTTTTTTGTGATTTGAACTGCAATAATAAAATTGATCAAAATGTCTATATGGCATATTCCTTGCCTCTTCTGAGTCAGACTGCTATATATCAAATCACCATAGGCACTGATGTGCTGTTGCCTAGCTTATCAGTGTTCTTTCAATATCTACAGCTCAAAGCCTGGGTTTTTCCATGAAGAAAACCGTGCAAACATATTTGAAGTTGAGCCTGAAACAGGAATGCTCCTAAATACTGACAATGGCACACCTGTTCCTCTGGTATTTAGTTATAATAACCTTACTGTAACTTAAAATTTGAATTTATATAATGGCTGTCATTCATTTTCTCTCACTTTTAAACTCCTTTTCTGATGATGTAAAAAGATTGGAGTTACTTCCCCAAGATTACCATGTAAAGGATTGAAAAAGGCTTGCAGGGTTTTCCAGGTATTGACCTCTGATTATCTGCACTACATGATCTAACATATCTCTGGAAAGACTGTTTCGAGTTTCCTTCTTCCTCTGAATCCCTTCATTATTTGGATTTGGAATATTTCCATCTAGTGACTATGCTTGCTATGACATATCTAGTGCCTCTCATGTCAGGGTGGAAACGTTGCCCATTTGCACAAGCTTCTCTCAATCGAATCAAGCTCTCAGGTGCTTCATTAATCTATTTAGTGTAGAACATGTATATATATATATATTCCCTCCTCAGAATTTTCAACCAAATATCACTATATATTAGGATTTAGATCTGTACTTTTATGAGTCCCTTGAATTGCTGTTTGTTTTAATGGTGCTACTCTGTTCGACTTGACTCCAAATGGTCAATGGAGCTTGTTTGTAAGTCATATGTAGGTAAGTGAAAGTGGATGATCAATACACACCCAAAATTTGTCTTCCCTAGAAATTACGTCTTTTGTAAACAGCGAACTACTATGAAATTTGTCGTATTATTGATTCTATGTAGGTTCTTTATGTCGGTGACCATATTTATGGAGATATTTTACGGAGCAAAAAAGTTTTAGGTATTTTCTTAATACTTTTCATTTCATACATTCGTAATTACTCTGACTGCGTAGTGCATTTTAATATGTCAGTTCTCTATTTTACACTTAAATACATTCAAAGATATGTGGATTTGGCAATGGAGTAAAATTGCAGTTTCTTGCATCTTCTATGCCTTTATTGAGCTAACCTGCAAGACAGATTTTTCATTATGTAAATATATTCTCATACATAATATAAATACCTATAATCACATACAACTGCTCATACATATGCACAAATGTGTATATATATGTGATATGAGATGCTATTTACTCATGCACAACTTATACTCTGCAAATATATTGGTTGCAGGGTGGAGAACAATGCTTGTGGTTCCCGAGCTTGAGAGGGAGGTTGAGCTTCTTTGGGAATCGAAGGATACTCGCAAGGTAATACGTGAAATCTCCATTGCTAATATGCAACTAATCCATGTTTAACATCTTGCTACTGGTGCTCTGTAATAAAAAAAGAATACAAAAGAAAATTGAGGCAGCTATAATAGAGCAATATGTGCAGTTCATGCAAAAGTTTTGGTTACTTTAGTCAGTAGAGTTCCTCACAACAATGGGTAAATATCTGTTTCAAAGAACATTTTGAATCTGAACTGTCAGAAAGAGAGCAACTGAAGCTAGTATCTCAGTTGAGGATTTAGAGAACTTAGCACATAGGAATCAAATGCTAACCAATGGCCTACCCCACTGTTTTCGCCTCTTTTTTTCACCTTGCCTTTTTCCTTTCAAGTGATGGTTATCTTTCTAATTCAGCAACGTAAATAATCTTTCCTGAAAGCATTTATTTTATTCCAACCTCTTGAGTGAATGACTTTATCACTCACGATAATAATTGCTAACTTGTATAAAATAAAAAAATAAACCATGTTCTTGACATCTATTCTCAGTTTGGTTTATTTCTATAGGAACTTCGGCAATTGAGGATGGAGAGGGCCAGTGTTGAAGACAAAATTCACCATCTGAATTGGGAGCTCAAGTAGGGTTTCTTATATGCGTTAGACATTTAGTAAATGTCAACAGTGTATTTCATGCTTACATTTTGACTTATGAATTAGATTATACACTTGAATAACTTTAACACCATTAATAATTGTATTTTGGTTTAGGTTTCAAGAACTTGATGTTGAAAAGAAGCAAAAGTTGTCATCTGAACTTCAAAATTTGGGGGTGAGTTTTTTACTATGAATCAAATGTGTTTTCGGGGCTACATAAAGTGACGGTTCTTTTTCTGTTTGATGTGCACATTTACACATTTCCATCTGCTTGGTATAGGACATTCTATAGCATATTTAGGGTCTGAACTGCATAAAACCATGTAATATAGGAAGTAGGAAATTTGTTACTGCAAACTTACAATCTCATTCCATAGTTTTTGACACATATGCTTCCTGATTATTTGCATTCATCAGTATTTCCATGTTACCCTCTTTCTTGTTTTATTGCTCCAATTTGTGAGTTCTTGATGCATTCTGGTGCTTTGCTTGATTAATTTGTCTTCTGGTGCTTTGCTTGAATAATTTGTCTAAGGAGTTTATCCTATTAACGTCATTTGGTTTTAATCCTTTACCCCATGAGTTTTGTTTGATGCTAGTTACAAAGGGAACATGTCCGTCTCCTTCATCAAGAGGCTCAGAGGGAATGCCACAAGAAGGTAGCTATTATTTTCACTGAAGATGTTAATGATGATTGTGATCCTGAATTTTAGTAGTCATTATATTGGTTCATATGAGAGGCATCATGTGGTCTTTATTTTGTTTAGGACTGAAAAGCTTCTATAGATTGGTATCATCATTATCTAATATGGATTTCCATACACTGGCTGTACTATAGGAAAGTAGTTTTCATTTTGAAGTAGTCTGGATTGTTGTACTTGTCTGTGCTATTTCACAATAGCTTGAGAATAATTACTTGGAGGATTTACAAACTAAAGTATCACATATTGTCCTGCTTTGATATGAAAAAATAAGTTATGCATGAAGAACTTGTTATTTGGAACAAGCTAAATTTGGATTCTTTTCAATAAGCTGTTCATGTCTTCAAATATTGTATAACGTAGCTTAAGTTTCCTGGTACTGTTTCTCGTATTTCTGATTTTTTTTAAAAATTATTAGAAAGATAGTCTAACAGATTATTTTCATAATTTTGATTTAGTTTCACAAGGTCTGGGGCCAACTCATGAAGGCCGGGTTTCAGAACTCTCGCTTTGCACATCAGGTAACTTATATCAATAAGTTTCTGATTATTATTAATATATTCTATTAAGCTGGTAAAAATTTGGTCATTGGGATTACATATCATGCATTATCCTATACTGTTTTAATCTATAGTCCATGTCTTATTGTCAAGCAGGTTGAGAGGTTTGCCTGCCTGTATACCAGCCAAGTGACAAACCTGAGCTTGTATTCTCCGGACAAGTATTATAGACCAAGTGAAGATTTTATGCCCCATGAATTTGATATACTTGGCTGATATGTCCCCTATTGCAACAACTGTTCTCACTTATTTTGCAAGAATACCGCTATCAGATGTTTCTTTGGATAGATTCAAGCAATCAAATTTGCGACTGAACGGCTCCAAGCGCTCCTTTCACTTGCACCGAAGTAGATGAGAGTTCAAGCTTTGTTCCCAGAAGAGGGATGTCCACACTTTGGTAAACTAGGGCTTATCATCTGCAGCCAGTAAATTGTACCCATTATTGTCAAGCAACCATTCTACTTTTGATGTAAATTGAATTTGGTGCTTGATTCATCTATCTTTGATCTTGTCTGTTAATATTCGCAAGAGTTGGCCTAGTTTGGTCTTTGGATATTTGTCAGATGTATCTTCATCTGAAAATCATAGACAATTTATCGTCTTCAAATCTTCATTTTCTGCTCACGGTGAATTTCATTTCATATAGTACTATCCATAGTATTTTATTTCTAGGCCAAACTGTTGCATTACGTGTGCCGTTATGTTGAAAGAAACTCTGCCGTCAAATAAAACTCGTTTATTTTTCATTTATATAGAGTAAAAACCAAATCATCTGAACTTTTGATTTTTGACTAGATTGGGCCTGTCAAAAAAGTAACCCACTTCGAGCCCAAGTCCATAAAATTAAACCTAGATCAGATTTTATACCGAGCGGCCGACCTTCAGCCTCGAGTCAGGCAGTGCGTTTCAGTCTCAGGCTCAGCAGGCCTGTTTCGTTCTTTTTTTCGTCTCCGCTTCGACGACAGAACTCTTTTCTCAACGATCAACCATGGCGGGGATTCTTGCTCGCAACACCCTGCGTTCCATACGCACCCAAAAGCAATCTGTAAGATCCCCACATTTCCAATTCTCTTTTTTTATTCTTTAAATCTCTTCCTTGAGATCGTTAATATTAGAGATATCTGGTCACTGCGTTAGATTTACGCTTCAGCTGGGTGTTTTTGGATCTCGACTTGTTGATTCCTCTCTCATTATAATATAGATACGATTTGCATATGGAGAAATTTTTGTTGTGAATTGTGTATTTTGGCTCTTGCACAAAGCTTAGAAACCTTTCGTTTTATTGCCTTGTAGAATCTATCGAAGGAGAACAGAAAAAAAAAATAGATTTTGTGACCTTTAGCTTTGTGATTTGATTGAGAATGCTTCACTGGTGACGAGATAGGAGCGAGAGCATGTGTTTGCTGTGTAATTCTTCTATAAGGTTATTAGTTTCAGTTAAATGATATATGTCATTTAAGCTCTTGGTCTGACTCTCTGATGTAGTTGTAGAGATGTAATCTAAGGCATCTGGCTATTTCTAGCTAGGATATTTATCACTATACGTTTCCATTACCGAATTGCATTCAGTTAATTTTATTTTTTTGTAGGCTTTCATAAGATGGTAACTATCTGAAACTTATGTACTTATTGCTCTATCTCTAGATTGATGAAGTTTGATGTTTCTTCTTAATTATCATGTCTTTCGTGTATTTGTTACTTGTCATGAATTTTCACGTAGTGGCTCTTTTGTTTTAGCTTCCAAATTCTTCCTACATTCTAGATCCAATGAGCTGATGCTAACTTCTTTCTTCATGATTTTCATCTCCATGACCTAATCCTAGGTATTCCCAAGCATGACTCTCCTGGGAGTTTCTGAATTTGTTATTTGATCTACTTCCTGTTGCTTTTCCTTTCATGTAAACTTTTGATTACATTGCAGGTTCAAGCTGGAAGCAATGCTCTAGCTTTGCAAAGTCAGTGGCAGACGTCCAATTCACATCCTTTCTCATCGAGAGCGCAAAGTTTGAAAGGTCTGTTTCCTTTTTGTTGGTGATTTACTTTTGTCATGAAACTGATTGCGTGTTTTGACTTTACTTTGATGACAGCAAACTTCTGGATATTTTAGAAGTGAAAATAGCATCTATAATAGCATAAGTTTAAAAGTTGTTTTGAATATGGGCAATTGGGCATACACTTAATAGGCTCACGTGACACATGTAAAACCAAGCATGCATGTCCAGATTGCTTTGATCAGTTATGAAACTGTGTGAATAATTAGCGTGGAGAAATTGAAATTTCGAGATTAATCGTGTTTCTCACTTAGAAGGTTGATATACAACCTCTGGCTAACTTTTTACTGTAATGACTAATGTGATAGAAGCCTTTGCTTGGGAAATTGCTGTTGTTAAGGCCATTTGACCTTAAATTAAGGTTGAGTTCAATGTCAATTAGTGACTTATATACATGATGTAAGAACGTGCAACCACAAGTTTTTTGTGACATCTCAGCCTTGATTAGATCAAGGCCATAATGTCTATGAATTTGGTAGGCCTCAGAAGTATATGCTAATCTATCCACTGGTTTCGTCATATTTCAATGTTTCTTCGAATCAAGGTGTAATGATGCTGTTTAAAATTGTTTCGTACCTCTTAAGAAAAATTGTTTTACACCTCTTGTTAGGTCCATATGTGCGAAATAAGGTTACTGATGGCATACTAAATCCTCTTTCTTAGCCATTACGTAATTATTGTTCAGCAGATGTCCTAGATCATTATTGCTAGATGCCCGCTTTTCACTCGCCTTCAATATCTTTAAGGCAGTTCTGAAGTTAGTTTTTGTTAGTCTCTTTACATGTATGCTTAGTTTTTGTTAGTCTGTTTACATGTCTCATAGGAGTTGTTGCTTTAAACAGTTGGTATAATTTTCTGAGAAACTCTCTAGTCTTGAGGTTGGGCTGACTAGTCCTAACGAAAATCCAAAAGAGGGATATAACGCTTTCTGAGATCTCTGTGTGACACATTCACATAAATACATCACATGAATCCAATTAAGATTATTTATTTTATAGTCAAGGTTCCAAACACAATTTCCTCAAGCAAAAACTAACACAAGTACAATACTATGGGTTGACACAAGTTCAGTTATCTCCTAAAAGACATTTTGAGCACCATTTACTTGGTACCTAAATAGTCAACACAAAATCAAGCTACTAGTATAACAAAGAGAGTGTGATCCTTTCCCATCCCAACATAATCTCCAGGGTGAAACCGAGTTCCTCTTTGCCGTACAATGATGTTTCCCGGTGTCACTCGCTGCATATAAGCAGATCTCGACATTCGACAAAAGAGAAAATACTCTTTGCATTCATCATAAAGTGCGATTCGGTATAATACCTCGCCTCCAAATTTTTTCACACCCAAGTTATTGGGTAAAGAATCCCTCCCATTTTTAGTAGAACCAGTGTTTTTTCTTAGTAGCCCATCGCCTAAAGATTAGGTGCTTAGTCCTCAGATGCTTCTAAAAAAGCGAGAAGAAATATATATCTTATAGCGAGAATATTACAAAGGTGAACATGACTACATTTCTTTGCATGGCTATATGATCCTCATCGATAGCTCCGGTATACAGGAGCTTGTGTAACTAGTTCCTTTACTCAACTAAATGCGAATATGTACCCAAAAGTTGTCATATTTAAATGCGAAAAGGGCGAAAATTCTGATTATTTTCATAACATCATACTTATCAAAACTTCTCAGAATGTTAAACGAGTGCAACACAAGATAGCCAAAGTAAATACTAAAATAAAATAGCAAAGTCCAAAATTTATCATCAGAATATGTTAAATTCATAGGAGTTGTTGTTTTAAACAGTTGGTATAATTTTCTGAGAAACTCTCTAGTCTTGAGGTTGGGCTGGTTAGTCCTAACGGAAATCCAAAAGAGTAATTAAGGGATGTATATAACGCTTTCTGAGATCTCTGTGTGACACATTCACATAAATACAGCACACGAATCCAATTAAGATTATTTAATTTATAGTCAAGGTTTCAAACACAAATTTCTCAAGCGAAAACTAACACAAGTACAATAATATGGATTGACACAAATTCAGTTATCTCCTAAAAGACATTTTGAGCACCATTTACTTGGTACCTAAATAGTCAACACAAAATCAATCTACTAGTATAATTACTGAAGCACCAAATTTATAACTTGTCCTGTCTCTGAAACCAAATAACATGATTACTTCAGTAAAACCTGCATAAACTGATAATACTAAAGGAAATTAATCCATAAAAACACAGATCAAACTATTAACTACACAACCACCAAGGTAAAAGTTTGAAGCATTTATTATCCCTAAAAGTAACCGTTCAAAAATGGATTAAGAACTTTCCACATAACCCTGATTCTTTATAGATTCCTCTCTTCGATTACAACGGAGTCGATTGATTCTAAAACCACAGAGATAGATGAACCAATGGGAACATTTATCAGTTGAGTAGAACGAGATCCTACCTAGATCAGATCGCCAGTGAAGGTAGAATCAGATCGGCGCCGGCGTCCGGTGTGAATGAAACGATCAAGGGACTGAATTCGAAAGAGAACGAAGAGAAATCAGAGAAGCGGAGACGAAAAAAAGAACGAAACAGACCTGCTGAGCTTGAAACGTTCTGCCTGACTCGAGGCTGAAGGTCGGCCGCTCGGTTCAAAACCTGATTTGGGTTTAGTTTTATGGACTTGGGCTCGGCTCAAGTCGGTTGCTTTTTTCACAGGCCCAATCAAGTCAAAAATCAGAAGTCCAAGTCCGACTTGATTGCTCTTTTTTACTTTATATCTGGACTTCTGATTTTTTACTTGATTGGGCCTGTGAAAAAAGCAACCGACTTGAGCCGAGCCCAAGTCCATAAAACTAAACCCAAATCAGGTTTTGAACTGAGCGGCCGACCTTCAGCCTCGAGTCAGGCAGAACGTTTCAGGCTCAGCAGGTCTGTTTCGTTCTTTTTTTCGTCTCCGCTTCTCTGATTTCTCTTCGTTCTCTTTCGAATTCAGTCCCTTGATCGTTTTATTCACACCGGACGCCGGCGCCGATCTGATTCTACCTTCACTGGCGATCTGATCTAGGTAGGATCTCGTTCTACTCAACTGATAAATGTTCCCATTGGTTCATCTATCTCTGTGGTTTGAGAATCAATCGACTCCGTTCTAATCGAAGAGAGAAATCTATAAAGAATCAGGGTTATGTGGAAATTTCTTAATCCATTTTTGAATGGTTACTTTTAGGGATAATAAATGCTTCAAAGTTTTACCTTGGTGGTTGTGTAGTTAATAGTTTGATCTGTGTTTTTATGGATTAATTTCCTTTAGTATTATCAGTTTATGCAGGTTTTACTGAAGTAATCATGTTATTTGGTTTCAGAGACAGGACAAGTTATAAATTTGGTGCTTCAGTAATTATACTAGTAGCTTGAGTTTGTGTTGACTATTTAGGTACCAAGTAAATGGTGCTCAAAATGTCTTTTAGGAGATAACTGAATTTGTGTCAATCCATAGTATTGTACTTGTGTTAGTTTTTGCTTGAGAAAATTGTGTTTGGAACCTTGACTATAAATTAAATAATCTTAATTGGATTCGTGTGCTGTATTTATGTGAATGTGTCACACAGAGATCTCAGAAAGCTTTATATCTATCCCTTAATTGCACTTTTGGATTTCCGTTAGGACTAGTCAGCCCAACCTCAAGACTATAGAATTTCTCAGAAAATTATACCAACTGTTTAAAGCAACAACTCCTATGAATTTAATATATTCTGATGATAAATTTTGGACTTTGCTATTTTATTTTAGTATTTACTTTGGCTATTTTGTGTTGCACTCGTTTAACATTCTGAGAAGTTTTGATAAGTATGATGTTATGGAAATAACTGTAACTTTTCGTCCTTTTAGATTTAAATATGACAACTCTTGAGTCCATATTCGACGAGTTGGAGTAAAGGAACTAGTTACACAAGCTCGTGTATACCGGAGCTATCGCTGAGGATCATATAGCCATGCAAGAAATTTAGTCATGTTCACCTTTGTAATATTCTCGCTATAAGATATATATTTCTTCTCGTTTTTTCGAAGCATCTGAGGACTAAGCGCCTGATCTTTAGGCGATGGGCTACTAAGAAAACTGCCGGTTCTACGGAAAATGGGAGGGATTCTTTACCCAAAAACTTGGTGTGAAAAATTTGGAGGCGAGGTATTATACCGAATCGCACCTTGCGATGAATGCAAAGAGTATTTTCTCTTTTGTGGCAATCTTTGAGATCTGTTTTTATACGCAATGAGTGACACCGGAAACATCATTGTGTTTCGGGCAAAGAGGAACCTTGGTTTCACCCCGAGATTATGTTGGGATGGGAAAGGATCACACTCTCTTTGCTTTGAAGGAAGGTCATGTCGTTTGAGCGTCACAAGTCGAGCGGCCGAAGTGGGTGCATGTTGACCCTAAGGATGGCCATGTTCTTCATCCAATGTATTCAAATACTCCTACTAAGGGCTGCGGGGAGATAGCCAATTGTGCTAGCATTCGTTCGAAAGTAACTCGAGGTCCATTTTGCGGGATAGCGAATGCGTTCCTTCAAAATAGACTCAAATCTTCAAACCTATAAGTTTTGTTAGGATGCATCCGTGGCAAGAAACGAACTTACATATCTTTGGTAGTCCATAAATTGACCGTAAAGTATTGTGGTTGTTACTCTTATCGGTTTGTGGATGTCTAAAATGATTTAGTCTTGCAAAGTCGCCAGATCGTGTCGTTGAATACGGGACCTATGATAGTTGTGGCACCACCGCACCGGCAGATGCGGGTATCATTCTCAGTAGTTATTGTAAGACTTAGCACATTGTTTATCATCACAACGACCATCGACTCGTGCCCAATTACTCCAATACGATTTTGGATCATTCCCTATTTGCAACTGGTCATATTCTCAACTTAGTCATAACTATATGATCACATGAAGATTATCATCAACAAGCTCTTAATAGGGGAAGTAGTCAATTTACGTTCATCTTGGACCGTGTTGAGAAGGCTTCACACGATCTTCCATGAGATTATCTTGTCTGAAGTGCAAACTTTCGCCTTGAGGACTTTTGATCTCGCTTCAGCTCCACTTAATTCTTTTTCCAATTGAAGATTTTCTTCTTCCGGCATTAAATACTTATTCCTCAATGCCTGTATTCGTTGCGGACCTCAAGAAACGGCAAGGAATCTCGAGATTTGTCTGTTGAGCAGGTGCGTATTATAATCATTGCTCAAGATGCTTTTTAGGTATTTGAATTTCATTTCATTTTATTTTAAATTTTTATTTCAAAATTTTTACTAATTTTTATAATATTATATAAAAATTTATTTAAATATTTAAAAATATATAAAAGGTTAATAAATAAAACTTATTTAAAAAATATTTTTTATTTAAAAAAATTATGTTATAAGTATTTTCGAAGGTACATTTAATTTTGGATCTCTTTTTAAAAATTAAGGTGAGGGGGATGTCTTGCTCTCTAATCTCTTGTTTGACTTTCGATTTTTAAATGGTGAAGCTATGTGGTTTGAAGCCTTCGTTTTTCTTTGATTTTCTGGTATGGACTTCCATTGCTAGCATCAGAGTATGAGCCTCTGCAATAATCAGCCTGCAGTACTTATAATCACATGATTCTCTTTCAAAATTATCATAAAGACAAGACTCGAAATGCATTTGAATGTGGGGGAAAGAAATTGATGTCTATCTTCCCTATCTTAACAAGAGATAAAGGTTGGATTAGCATAAGAATAAATACATTTGTGATGTCTATCTTCCATTCTAAAAGACATGAAGTTGTAGAATAAGAAACGACCTCTACCAATTGTTCATCTTTTACGAAGATGAGCTTTTAGGGTACGATTATTATAAATACTTAAAATAAGACTTTTCTTTTAAATAAAAATTTAATAAGTTTAACTTAAAAATAATAAATATTATACATATAAAAATTTATGATGTAAAATTCATTTATATTTTTAAAATTTAAAAAAAAATTATTGAAAAATAAAAACTTAATATTAAGTTTTGAAAAGCTGTGATAAACACTGCTAAACATTCTTAGGGCGTGTTTCAAATATCTATAATTGAGTTTTGTAAAAGTGAAAAATAGGAAGTAAAGTTTTTTGAAAAATAAAGTGAAAATATAGTTCAGTATTTGTGTTTCAATAGATTTTAAAAGTGTGTTGAAAATTGGAATATATAATTGTATTAAAAAATGTGCGAATAAAAAAGTTAAAACTGAAGTTCCGCAAGTGGGAGTAGAGTTCTTAATTCTTTGTGTAATTGAAATATATGAACTGTTCGGAACTCAAAATCTGACGGAAGAAAGTGAAATTACGGATGTTTGAAATATACTCTTACCAATGACCAGACATCTATAATTCCAAAATCTTCAAAAGTTCAACCGTGCATAACAGGAAATATGCAGATGCTTATAGCTAACGTAGGGATCAAATTCCAATACAGATTCAAGTTAATATGTTTGCGGAAATAGAAAGTGCTTGGCAACAAAAAATAAAATTATAAACTCTCAAATTTATTATAAAACAAGAACATGCTCCTACTTTTCATAATAGCAAAATTGCAAACACTAATTTTTCCGTAATAGCCAAACCAAACATTAATGGCAGCTCCGTAGAGGAAGCTCATGCAAGAACGTACATCTTGTTTGAATAAAATTTTGATTAACAAATCTTATCTTGATACGCGATATACACCCCTAAGTTACTAGCAACAAAAAGATAAGTTAATGTTCTATGTTTGTAGCTGCTTCAGAAGTAGAGATCACAACATCTGCTTTGCCAGATTCGAACCTTCTACGTCTCTGGACAGCTTCCTCGACCCTCTTATTGAAATCTGCATCTGTGCCTGCCAACATATATCGCAGCTTAAAACTTACCTGGTTTGCAACCATGATCTCGTGCCTTGGAATTATCCTCTCTTCCAATGAATAGCTAAAAAACCTGCATAGCTTGATTGTTTATGATCCTCGACATAAACAAATTTTTAAATTAACACAAATCAAATTCAAAAAGCTTGTGATCCATTGGCAAAAGGTTTTATCAGAGCCATGTATACTAAAAGTACAGCTCTAACAAAGGAAAAACATCTACATCATACCGCTTACAATCTATTAGTCTGTGATGATAGAGGTATCTACATTATTAAACATCTTTGTTTTTGTCTCAAACTGTTAGTTAATAAACCAATCAATCTCCTTTCTATGTTCAAGAAGTTACAGAGAATACTGTGTTACCAGAACGTGGATGGAAATATGAAATGAAGTTAATCAACTATCTATGGCCAAGTACTAAAGTCAGTCTAAATGTACAAAGAAAGTTCACCTGGGGAAGTCGATAAGATCCTGCAATGGACGCACCATAGTCCTTCTCAAGTACCGATATTTAGGTCTTAGAATGTCCAAATTATATCTAAGAAGCATTGGAAAGTCGGCAATCATCCGGCCAAGAGATTGAAGACGAATACCCAATGATAAGAAGAAACTTACATTAACATCCAGCTTTTTAACAATTCTGCAGCCAACAAGTTGTGGGTCCAATGCAATTACTTTGCCTATATCATTCTTAGAAACACCAGCTTTTGTCATGAGAAAAACGGTCTGCACAATAACATCTAGTCCTGGTTAGAATAAGATTTGGCATAGACGAGATAATAAAAGGGTCTCAACCTGGTTAAAATAATATTTGGCATAGACAAGATAAGAAAAGGGTCTCAAGAAGGAAGAAAGCAAAGCTTCACTTCACATGCCGTCAAATGATTGAATGAGAAAGTGATAGTTAGGAGCTAATACAAACCACCGGTTGAATTTTCTTGTAGAGACTATATGTTAGAAAAGGTGGAAATTTGACAAGAACACCACCAATAGCTTCCTCTTGCACGCCAATTTCTTGCAGAAAGTGGACCTAAATATTTGAACAAGAATATGGTAAGTAACTCAAAATACATGCCAACGCACCCTATAGTAATAATAATAACAACAATAATAATAATTATTAACGAGAGCTTGCAAGGCACCTGCTAACTTTGAGTGCCTTAGTAAATTTTCTTAAGGGCATTGAATTAGAAGATATGTAGTTACATCAATTAGATATATTAATCTAATTAACAATAAA
This sequence comes from Acanthochlamys bracteata, assembly GCA_019914995.1. Taxonomy (NCBI): domain Eukaryota; kingdom Viridiplantae; phylum Streptophyta; class Magnoliopsida; order Pandanales; family Velloziaceae; genus Acanthochlamys; species Acanthochlamys bracteata. The sequence continues at coordinate 1,411,362 of CM034129.1, read as the reverse complement.
ACTTACTTATTTCGACATACAAATATCGTGCGAATTAGAGAAACAAATCAAAGGCGGAGGCGGCTCCGTCGGTGGTAGCTCAAAACCAATCCACACTACTCATTGGAGGCGGAATTGATTTTATTGACACATAGAGATCTTCTATATTGTATTATCAACGTAAATTAATGACATATGGATCAAAGAAACAAATGGACAGGGACGGGTGGCTTGCTTCCCTAATCGGCTCTACCGCTAATTTGTTTTTCTAATTCAGACAGAAATAGTCTTCATTGTCGATCCGTTTTTCTAATCCATATTGCTTGCCACTGTTAAAGTCATCTATACAATCAATTTTTTCTTATCTATGTTGTCCGATCACAATCAAAGTATTCCTATCGCAAATTTACAATATAATTTTAATTACCTTATTATAGATTCCATCTAATAGTAGTTGGAATTACCACCATACGTACCCTTTAAAAACGAGGATACTTGTTAATAATTTATGTCACTTGCTATTAATCAGGAGGATACTTGTTAAGAAGTAGTCCCCTTTAGGTACTCCTTAATGGGAACCTAAAACAAAAACTAGAATTTTCTTATGATACATAAATAACTCACTTGGAAGGATGATCAATGCTTAGAATTTAGTAGCAACACGTGTTTAGTGCAAAAGTAAAAATTTACAACAATAATAGCATACCTTAGGTGCAATGGTTGTTTCCAAATCCACACAAAAAATCATAGGTTTTGCTCTTAGAATTCTCTTCATGCCATCACGTTGAACACCGAGGTGGTAGAGATATCTCACAAGAGGTTTCCACCTTTCCTCAATGCTACAACCCATAAGCTGTGGCTTAAAGGCTATCAATCTTCCAACATCATATTTGCTCAGTCCAAATTCCTGAAGGTACCCTACCTAGAATGTCACATGAGGCAATTAAATCAGAATAACCTCAAAAACCCACAACTGACTCTGCTTCACACCTCAAACAAGAAATCATATAAAAACAAGCAAAAAGTATATGTATGAAAATCAAATGACTGCATACTTTAATCTTAATGTTTACAAAAAAAGAACACCTTACTGCTCAACTCTTCCAGGTTAAAGTACCCCAGTACCCTCGGATAATCAAACACCATTGTCCCAAAGTCCTTTTCACTCATGCCCATATCCATATAGAACTTAACGCGAGCCTCAAGCTCCTCCATGGTCAAGGCTAATACTTGTGGACACCGGCTAACAATGAAACCAATCCAATCTCTTCTTACACCTCTCTGTTCCAGATATCCAACCATCTCTTCCAGGTTATTCAAATCACGGCCTAAAATGACTCCTGCCTTCACAAGCACTAACCCAAGAAACTCCCCCTTCACATGGATTGACTTCAGCCACTCTGCCACATGCCTTACAGGTTCAAGATTACCAGAACACATACATATGACCTTCCCTATTTATGTGTATGTCAAGGAATTGTGCTTCAACCACCTAAAAAGTAGACATTACAGAGAGCTTCAGTTACGACTGATGGAGTATAAACAAAGACATGAATGGACCCTAGAACAAAGTCTACAGAAAGGAAAGATCTATCAAATCTAGGTGTTTTATAGAATCTATACAGTGATAATCAATCTGTGCAAACTTATGATAGCTGACAGCTGCGCATCTAATTGTTGGAATTTAATGGCTTATTGAAAAGAATGCTCAATTTGCTGTCCTTTAACCCTTTGACTAAGAAACAGAAAATGTATCAAGGACAGAACCTGGCACTGGCAGTATAATTTATGAACTCCTAAAATCAAAATATAGCTCCAACAATCCTAAATTCCTGATACAAGTTTAAATCTTGAACCATTTCTACAAAATAGTGAAAGTGCAGAAATCCTCTAACATACATAGTAATCATCTAAACCTTGAGTTGTTTCTCCTTAAAATAGAAAGTCAAATCAGAAGTGCACTAAAAGGGAACTTTGACGGAACTATAATGAATTTGATATACTTGGCTGATATGTCCCCTATTGCAACAACTGTTCTCACTTATTTTGCAAGAATACCGCTATCAGATGTTTCTTTGGATAGATTCAAGCAATCAAATTTGCGACTGAACGGCTCCAAGCACTCCTTTCACTTGCACCGAAGTAGATGAGAGTTCAAGCTTTGTTCCCAGAAGAGGGATGTCCACACTTTGGTAAACTAGGGCTTATCATCTGCAGCCAGTAAATTGTACCCATTATTGTCAAGCAACCATTCTACTTTTGATGTAAATTGAATTTGGTGCTTGATTCATCTATCTTTGATCTGGTCTGTTAATATTCGCAAGACTTGGCCTCGTTTGGTCTTTGGATATTTGTCAGATGTATCTTCATCTGAAAACCATAGACAATTTATCGTCTTCAAATCCATTTCTGCTCACGGTGAATCTCATTTCGTATAGTACTATCCATAGTATTTTATTTCTATGCCGAACTGTTGCGTTACGTGTGCCGTTATGTTGAAAGAAACTCTATGCCGTCAATAAAACTCATTTATTTTCATTTATATAAAGTAAAAACCAAATCATCTAGACTTCTGATTTTTGACTTGATTGGGACCGTGAAAAAAGCAACCGACTTGAGCAGAGCCAAGTCCATAAAACTAAACCTAAATCAGGTTTTGAACCGAGCGGCCGACCTTCAGCCTCGAGTCAGGCAGAGCGTTTCAGGCTCAGCAGGTCTGTTTCGTTCTTTTTTTCGTCTCCGCTTCTCTGATTTCTTTTCGTTCTCTTTCGAATTCAGTCCCTTGATCGTTTCACTCACACCGGACGCCGGCGCCGATCTGATTCTACCGTCACTGGCGATCTGATCTAGGTAGGATCTCGTTCTACTCAACTGATAAATGTTCCCATTGGTTCATCTATCTCTGTGGTTTGAGAATCAATCGATTCCGTTGTAATCGAAGAGAGGAATCTATAAAGAATTAGGGTTATGTGGAAAGTTCTTAATCCATTTTTGAATGGTTACTTTTAGGGATAATAAATGCTTCAAAGTTTTACCTTGGTGGTTGTGTAGTTAATAGTTTGATCTGTGTTTCTATGGATTGATTTCCTTTAGTATTATCAGTTTATGCGGGTTTTACTGAAGTAATCATGTTATTTGGTTTCAGAGACAGAACAAGTTATTAATTTGGTGCTTCAGTAATTATACTAGTAGCTTGAGTTTGTGTTGACTATTTAGGTACCAAGTAAATGGTGCTCAAAATGTCTTTTAGGAGATAACTGAACTTGTGTCAATCCATAGTATTGTGCTTGTGTTAGTTTTTTTTTGAGAAAATTGTGTTTGGAACCTTGACTATAAATTAAATAATCTTAATTGGATTCGTGTGCTGTATTTATGTGAATGTGTCACACAGAGATCTCAGAAAGCTTTATATCTATCCCTTAATTGCTCTTTTGGATTTCCGTTAGGACTAGTCAGCCCAACCTCAAGACTAGAGAATTTCTCAGAAAATTATACCAACTGTTTAAAGCAACAACTCCTATGAATTTAATATATTCTGATGATAAATTTTGGACTTTGCTATTTTATTTTAGTATTTACTTTGGCTATCTTGTGTTGCACTCGTTTAACATTCTGAGAAGTTTTGATAAGTATGATGTTATGGAAATAACTGTAACTTTTCGTCCTTTCAGATTTAAATATGACAACTCTTGGGTCCATATTCAGACGAGTTGGAGTAAAGGAACTAGTTACACAAGCTCCTGTGTATACTGGAGCTATCGTCAGTGAGGATCATATAGCCATGCAGTAAATTTAGTCATGTTCACCTTTGTAATATTCTGCTATAAGATATATATTTCTTCTCGTTTTTTCAGAAGCATCTGGAGGACTAAGCAGCCTAATCTTTAGGCGATGGGCTACTAAGAAAACTGCTGGTTCTACGAAAAATGGGAGGGATTCTTTACCCAAAAACTTGGGTGTGAAAAAATTTGGAGGCGAGGTATTATACCGAACTGCACCTTGCGATGAATGCAAAGAGTATTTTCTCTCTTTTGTGGCAATGCTGAGATCTGTTTATATGCAGCGAGTGACACCGGGAAACATCATTGTACGGCAAAGAGGAACTCGGTTTCACCCTGGAGATTATGTTGGGATGGGAAAGGATCACACTCTCTTTGCTTTGAAGGAAGGTCATGTCAGGTTTGAGCGTCACAAGCTGAGCGGCCGGAAGTGGGTGCATGTTGACCCTAAGGATGGCCATGTTCTTCATCCAATGTATTCAAATACTCCTACTAAGGCTGAAGGAGATAGCCAATTGTGCTAGCATTCGTTCTGAAAGTAACTCTGAGGTCCATTTTGCAGGATAGCGAATGCGTTCCTTCAAAATAGACTCGTCTTCAAACCTATAAGTTCTGTTAGGATGCATCTGTGGCAAGAAACTGAACTTACATATGCTGGTAATCCATATATTGACCAGAAAGTATTGTGGTTGTTACTCTTATCAGTTTGTGGATGTCTAAAATGATTTAGTCTTGCAAAGTCAGCAGATCAGTGTCAGGTTGAATACGGGACCTATGATAGTTGTGGCACCACTGCACCGGTAGCATTCTGAACTTATTGCAAGACTTAGCACATTGTTTATCATCACAACAACCATCAGACTCGTGCCCAATTACTCCAATACAGTTTTGGATCATTCCCTATTTGCAACCGTCATATTCTCAACTTAGTCATAACTATATGATCACATGAAGATTATCATCAACAAGCTCTTAATAGGGGAAGTAGTCAATTTACGTTCATCTTGGACCGTGTTGAGAAGGCTTCACACGATCTTCCATGAGATTATGCTGATACAGAAGTGCGAACTTCTCGCCTTCAGGACTTTTGATCTCGGCTTCAGCTCCACTTAATTCTTTTTCCAGTTGAAGATTTTCTTCTTCCAGCATTAAATACTTATTCCTCAATGCCCTGTATTCGTTGCCAGACCCTGAAGAACCTGGCAAGGAATCTCGAGATGCTGTCTGTTGAACAGGTGGCGTATTATAATCATTGCTCAAGATGCTTTTTAGGTATTTGAATTTCATTTCATTTTATTTTAAATTTTTATTTCAAAATTTTTACTAATTTTTATAATATTATATAAAAATTTATTTAAATATTTAAAAATATATAAAAGGTTAATAAATAAAACTTATTTAAAAAATATTTTTTATTTAAAAAAATTATGTTATAAGTATTTTCGAAGGTACATTTAATTTTGGATCTCTTTTTAAAAATTAAGGTGAGGGGGATGTCTTGCTCTCTAATCTCTTGTTTGACTTTCGATTTTTAAATGGTGAAGCTATGTGGTTTGAAGCCTTCTTTTTTCTTTGATTTTCTGATATGGACTTCCATTGCTAGCATCAGCGTATGAGCCTCTGCAATAATCAGCCTGCAGTACTTATAATCACATGATTCTCTTTCAAAATTATCATAAAGACAAGACTCGAAATGCATTAGAATGTTGGGGAAAGAAATTGATGTCTATCTTCCCTATCTTAACAAGAGATAAAGGTTGGATTAGCATAAGAACAAATACAATTGTGACGTCTATCTTCCATTCTAGAAGACATGAAGTTGTAGAATAAGAAACGACTTATGAAAAGTCTCATGCAAACACTAAATTTTTAAATTGCAAACAAAAGTATTAACGGCAGCTCCGTAGAGGAAGCTCATGCAAGAACGTAGATCTTGTTTGAATAAAATTTTGATTAACAAATCTTATCTTGATACACGATATACACCCATAAGTTACTAGCAACAAAAAGATTAAGTTAATGTTCTATGTTTGTAGGTGCTTCAGAAGTAGAGATCACAACATCTGCTTTGCCAGATTCGAACCTTCTACGTCGCTGGACAGCTTCCTCGACCCTCTTATTGAAATCTGCATCTGTGCCTGCCAACATATATCGCAGCTTAAAACTTACCTGGTTTGCAACCATGATCTCGTGCCTTGGAATTATCCTCTCTTCCAATGAATAGCTGAAAAACCTGCATAGCTTGATTGTTTGTGATCCTCGACAAAAACAAATTCTTAAATTAACACAAATCAAAAAATTCAGAAAGCTTGTGATCCATTGGCAAAAGGTTTTATCAGAGCCATGTATACTGACACAGCAAACAAAAGTACAGCTCTAACAAAGGAAAAACATCTACATACGCTTACAATCTATTAGTCTGTGATGATAGAGGTATCTACATTATTAAACATCTTTGTTTTTGTCTCAAACTGTTAGTTAATAAACCAACCATCTCCTTTCTATGTTCAAGAAGTTACAGAGAATACCGAGTTATCGGAACGCGGACGGAAATATGAAATGAAGTTAATCAACTATCTATGGCCAAGTACTAAAGTCAGTCTAAATGTACAAAGAAAGTTCACCTGGGGAAGTCGATAAGATCCTGCAATGGACGCACCATAGTCCTTCTCAAGTACCGATATTTAGGTCTTAGAATGTCCAAATTATATCTAAGAAGCATTGGAAAGTCGGCAATCATCTGGCCAAGAGATTGAAGACGAATACCCAATGATAAGAAGAACCTGACATTAACATCCAGCTTTTTAACAATACTGCAGCCAACAAGTTGTGGGTCCAATGCAATTACTTTGCCTATATCATTCTTAGAAACACCAGCTTTTGTCATGAGAAAAACAGTCTGCAAAATAAATCTAGTCCTGGTTAGAATAAGATTTGGCATAGACAAGATAATAAAAGGGTCTCAACCTGGTTAAAATAATATTTGGCATAGACAAGATAAGAAAAGGGTCTCAAGAAGGAAGAAAGCAAAGATTCACTTCACATGCCGTCAAACGATTGAATGAGAAAGTGAAAGTTAGGAGCTAATACAAACCACTGGTTGAATTTTCTTGTAGAGACTATACGTTAGAAAAGATGGAAATTTGACAAGAACACCACCAATAGCTTCCTCTTGCACGCCAATTTCTTGCAGAAAGTGGACCTAAATATTTGAACAAGAATATGCTAAGTAACTCAAAATACATGCCAACGCACCCTATAGTAATAATAATAAAAATTAACAAGAGCTTGCAAGGCACCCGCTAACTTTGAGTCCCTTAATAAATTTTCTTAAGGGCATTGAATTAGAAGATATGTAATTACATCAATTAGATATATTAATCTAATTAACAATAAAACTTACTTCTTTCGACATACAAATATCGTGCGAATTAGAGAAACAAATCAAAGCGGAGGCGGCTCCGTTGGTGGTAGCTCACAACCAATCCACACTACTCATTGAAGGCGGAATCGATTTTATTGACACAATCAGATCTTCTATATTGTATTATTAACGTAAATTAATTACATTTGGATTAAAGAAACAAATGGACAGGGACAGGTGCTTTGCTTCCCTAATCGGCTCTACCGCTATTTTCTAATTCAGGCAGAATAGTCTTCACTGTTAAAGCCATCTATACAATCAATTTTTTTCTTATCTATGTTGTCCGATCACAATCAAAGTATTCCTATCGCAAATTTACAATATAATTTTAATTACCTTATTATAGATTCCATCTAATAGTAGTTGGAATTACCACCATACCTACCCTATAAAAATGAGGATACTTGTTAATAATTTATGTCACTTGCTATTAATCAGGAGGATACTTGTTAAGAAGTAGTCCCCTTTAGGTACTCCTTAATGGGAACCTAAAACAAAACCTAGAATTTTCTTATGATACATAAATAACTCACTTGGAAGGATGATCAACGCTTAGAATTTAGTAGCAACACGTGTTTAGTGCAAAAGTAAAAATTTACAACAACAATAGCATACCTTAGGTGCAATGGTTGTTTCCAAATCCACACAAAAAATCATAGGTTTTGCTAGAAGAATTCTCTTCATGCCATCACGTTGAACACCGAGGTGGTAGAGATATCTCACAAGAGGTTTCCACCTTTCCTCAATGCTACAACCCATAAGCTGTGGCTTAAAGGCTATCAATCTTCCAACATCATGTTTGCTCAGTCCAAATTCCTGAAGGTATGCTACCTAGAATGTCACATGAGGCAATTAAATCAGAATAACCTCAAAAACCCACAACTGACTCTGCTTCACACCTCAAACAAGAAATCATATAAAAACAAGCAAAAAGTATATGTATGAAAATCAAATGACTGCATACTTTAATCTTAATGTTTACAAAAAAAGAACACCTTACTGCTCAACTCTTCCAGGTTAAAGTACCCCAGTACCCTCGGATAATCAAACACCATTGTCCCAAAGTCCTTTTCACTCATGCCCATATCCATATAGAACTTAACGCGAGCCTCAAGCTCCTCCATGGTCAAGGCTAATACTTGTGGACACCGGCTAACAATGAAACCAATCCAATCTCTTCTTACACCTTTCTGTTCCAGATATCCAACCATCTCTTCCAGGTTATTCAAATCACGGCCTAAAATAACTCCTGCCTTCACAAGCACTAACCCAAGACACTCCCCCTTCACATGGATTGACTTCAGCCACTCTGCCACATGCCTTACAGATTCAAGATTACCAGAACACATACATATGACCTTCCCTATTTGTGGGTATGTCAAGGAATTGTGCTTCAACCACCTAAAAAGTAGACATTACAGAGTGCTTCAGTTACGACTGATGGAGTATAAACAAAGACATGTATGGACCCTAGAACAAAGTCTACAGAAAGGAAAGATCTATCAAATCTAGGTGTTCTATAGAATCTATACAGTGATAATCAATCTGTGCAAACTTATGATGGCTGACAGCTGCGCATCTAATTGTTGGAATTCAATGGCTTATTCAAGGAATGCTCAATTCGCTGTCCTTAACCCTTTGACTAAGAAAAAGAAAATGTATCAAGGACAGAACCTGGCACTGGCAGTATAATTTATGAACTCCTAAAATCAAAATATAGCTCCAGCAATCCTAAATTCCTGATACAAGTTTAAATCTTGAACCATTTCTACAAAGTGGTGAAAGTGCAGAAATCCTCTTACATACATAGTAATCATCTAAACCTCGAGTTGTTTCTCCTTAAAATAGAAAGCCAAATCAGAAGTGCACTAAAAGGGAACTTTGACGGAACTATAATTACGTTAATGATCTAATCCCTACATTATTGGATGTAAGAAAAACAGAACCTAACATGGTATGTAAATAAAACCAGCATACATAATAAAGCATCAAAACTGCAAAGGACCAAACTGAAATTGAGTAGCAAAGGCACAATGCAATCTAATTACTAAATAAAACTTACTTGACAAGAGGCACAATCCCAGAACCCTGTATAAACCTCTTTGCCCGAGCATTGAACGAAAGCTCCACCATCTCAGGATCCTCCTTCATAGCAGCCGCCCCAATGACTACAGCATCAACAAACTGCCCAAGTACAGAAACCAGATTATTACTATAAGTAATACTAAGCTTCCCCGCCCGCAGCGAATCTCTCAACGTCTCCGCCGCAACACCACGCCGCAATTCAAGCGCTCGCTTCAACGCCCAGTCTCTGCTCGCTCCATCAAGCAACTTCCTGCCATCGGAAGAGACATCAACCACCGATCCGGGAAAACGCGGGGCCCGCTTAGTTGATATAGACATCTCGTTAGCGACCTCTCTCTGAAGGAGATCTTTATCAATATCACCCCTCGGTAGTTGTTGTTGTTGTTGGACAGAGTTGGTATTGAAGCCATGGGGTTGGTTGTGGAGACGAAGAAAAAGAGAGTTGTGCCGGCGGTTAAGGTCTTGGCGTTGTGATTCTGGTGAAGTTATTGCGGCTGCGATAGAGAAGGTTGTAGAAGTGGTTCGGTTAGTAGAAGAAGAAGAAAGAAAGAAGAATTGGTTGTGTGGAGAACGGAAGAAATGGAGAATTGTTGCAGTGGTTTCGGAGATGGAGAGCATCTGCAAAGATAAAGAGAAGCAAATTAGAAGATAACGAGAGCGAGTGCTGCCGCAAGGAAGTTTTGAGGAACGTTTCAATTTTATTTAGAAAGCATTGGTTTTAATAAGAAAACTAAAATGTCTGAGGACCTAAATCGAAATATCCTAATCAAACTTTTAAGTATCAATTTGCTAAAATATCCAGATTTTATAATAAGATGCTACAGATTGGATCTCGCATAAGTTACTACATAATCTTGTTATGTAATAAATTCGAATAATGGAAATAAACACCAGTAAGTTGTGCTGAAAAATTGCTAGTTGTTACACATGATATTACAGAGACTATCTGAGAGGAAAAGCAATCGTCGAGCGTGCAGAATTGCAGATCTATTTGTTGGCATAAATATAGTGCATGGACCAACACAATTCAGGATGAAGCTCTAACCCTGAGCAGCAGCTATCTCTTGGTTTTTCAACAACAAGAACAAATTTTTCCAAGGTCATCTTGGGCCAGGATCCTCTCAACCAACACGAGAACACCATTGCGTAGGCCAGGATCCTCTCAACCAACACGAGAACACCATTGCGTAAACTTGCATTTATATTCTTAAAGAAATCTATGCACCTGCACATGAACAGGTTTTTCAGGAGGGAAAAAATAAGTATAAGACTAGGAATAATGTTTACTATTACCAGTGAATGTTGTAAGGTCACCTAGGACATCTTCACGTCCTGAAGAACCAAATGAGCAGCATTACGCCCAGGAGCCCCCATGACGCCGCCGCCCGGATGAGCTCCACTCCCGCAAAGGTATAACCCTTTTAGTGGTGTTCTATAGTCTGACCTGCAAGAACAGAATGTATGCCACAGAATGAACTTGACATTAGACGCTTTCTATATTATCATCTTTGCTTTTTACAAGATAAATCAAATCCAAAAAATAGGTAGAGTTAGGATGACTTGTATGCGTCCCAGAGAATGTCATTTAAGGAAAAGCCTAATAGACAGGTACCCAGCTTCAACTTATTGTTATCTGTGTATATTTCCCTTGACTCAAAACACAACTACATCACCTTTCTAGAAGAGAAATCAACAAATTATATACTAGTTCGGGCGGAATCGACCAACAAAAAAGGCAGGAATTCGCTATCAAGGCCTACCATCCTTTAATTGGCCGCATTAAGAACATTGAATCCAAGCTCATAGCTCCATGAAAAATGTTTCCTCCTGCAAGCATGTTTTGTGATGAGTAAGAGAACTGCATCTGTAAAACAAAAAGATGGAATTTAATATTGCAAATAGAGCATATAAAGCCCGTAGAGGACACCATTATTCAAGGCATTAGTTCAACATTCTTCAAGTGTGCAACTGAACATGCTAAGTGAAATTCATTGTCAGGTCTAAAAGTCACCGGTGAGGCCAAACTCCTTTTCAAGATCAGGTGGTGTCAACATTTCATAGTCAATGATTGATGAACTGAAACCCGAGGCATATTCATCAATCAACGAGAAACACCTTTCAGCAAATAATTCCTGCAGAAGTATGAAGTAAATTTTGGAAATAGAGGAACGAAGAATCACATCTTCAGATGGCTAAAAAGTAATTTCAAGCTCAAAGTAAGGGCCAACTCACTCTAACAGAAGAATCCTTCCAGCTACCTTCCAAAAGATTATAGGGGGTGTACTGGATAAAGAGATTAATGACATGCTTCCCTACAGAAGAAGATCGTACACATAACTAACAGCCCACACACATGTCCTAAACATTAACATCATGCACATTATCAGAAGCATTACAATGACATTATACCGGGAGGGGAAATTGTGTTGTCCAGCACTGAAGGAATTGTCATTTCGATGATGGGTCTTTTAGATGGTATGCCATTCACAGCATCCCTGCATGCTATGTCAATTTCTTCCATGCTGAATATGAAAAACAGAATACTTATAACATTTGTTGAGTACTTAACTTTCTAATGCATCTCAAAATAAATCTCAAGAGCTAAAAAAAGTTACTAAGATTTAGGCATAGCCTCAAGATGAAGTTTTTTTTTTTTTTTTGTTTTTGAGGTGCCATTCACTAATGTGCTAACAACCTTCTATGCAAGATGCTTGACATGATACACTAAATGCACTGCAAGTACCAACAACACATTAATCTCAATCAACATAAAATGATAATTGAAAATGCATGACAAATTACTTTGAAACCCTGCAATTCTGCCAAGCCATGGTATAATATTGACAAGATTTGTTAGAACCGGGATTCAACATAGATGAAACAGTAACTGTACAATGCTTTAAAACTTAAAGCACGAGTAGCCGTGGTATACTCAATACATGCAAACAAAAGGAATGCTACATGGCTCTCCTTACACAGTAAACATATCTTAGAGAAAATGAAAGCATATAGCTATTATTTTACTAGAGTACCTCTCAGATCCGATATGGATGGTGCCAAAATGTTCAGGCCCTGCACCATGAGAATTAGTTTGGCAACACTTGAACTTAGGCAACCTATCAACAGCCAGATTTATTTTTGTTGTTCCCTGATCATTATAGAAGAGGGTCAGAAGCTGCACCGGAAAACATGCATAAATTGAACTTATTGATGGCTATGTCAGCTAACAACAGTAAGTACACAATAGTATAAGAATGAAATACTGTAGTTGATGATGACATATACAAGTCGAGCATGCTACAGAGCACCATTACCCAGTAACCAGTAGCAAGAAAAGGAAAAAGGTTCAAAAGCTATGTAAAACAGTTTGAAGAGGAACCTCAATGTGAAGTCACAATTACATATCTCTAAAGCCTGAGAAGCCTTGATCTTTCCACTGGCAAAGTATGACAACCAGTTTTATGTGATATGGCCTTGGTTTGATTCAAAAAAGTAACCTAACATAGACACAAAAATCATCTAGTATCCCCTAGCTCCAACATATTTGCTATCACTATAGAAGAATCAGCTGTTAAAAGAAATAAAGATGACACCATGTGCATACTCAAGATGAAGACAGTAATAGAAAGCCTTACTGAATTGTAGTCACAGTTCTTTATAGCAGAGAGAAATTCTTCAGGAAGTAAATTTTGGGGAACCAATTCCTGTGTCAAAAGAAGAAACTTCGAAATCAACAACGATCCCTGAGGAAAACACATATATAACTAATAGAGCAGGAGACATCTCACCAAGAATGTTTTATATGGGGTTGCATTTGACAAAACAACTGATGAGTACACCTCTGTTCCATCAATCAGTGCTACCTGGCATTGAGAATGCCATGCTCAGTGAGCATAAGTTGTAATAGCATAACCAGTTCCAGTTTCTTTTCCAAGGGAGAAGAGACTTACTCCAGTTACTGCTCCAGTTCTCTCATCAACCATAACTTTTGCAACCTAAGTAACCATAAGATTAATTTGTAATTATGAAACCTAAAACAAACAAGGAACCGATAGCTATCTCTAGAAAACTTGATAAGTATCTGTTAAGAGCCTGACATATTCCAAATGATTTTAATGTATACATATTATGCTAAAAATGTGAAAAATGGATTCATATTCTATAAGGAAACTCTTTGAGGATGACACAAATATAGATGAAACACAAAAGAAAGAATACTAGAGTAGATACAATGTACTTAAAAGATATGCAAACAAGTGAAGAAATACATATCACCACATGTACCTCTGCATCAGTTATCATGTGAACTCCGGCTTCACGAGCTGCGTTGCTTATTGCCAACGAGACTGCACCCATCCCACCTTCAACATACCTACCGTTTATCATTTACGTCAGAACATTTCACTCTCCAATATGTTCACTCACCTGATTCAAAGCCATCTATGAGAATGGCTCTACATGATTTCCACTTATCTACCTTACGTCTCACTTTTATTAACATGAGAGGAAAGTATAAACACTCCTACATTTTGTCAATCGTATACCTTTTAAATCTGGATATAAAATTAAAACAAGGGTCGTTAAGAGCAAAATACATACGACCAAATGCCATGTTCGCCATCGGTTTCTCCCATCACATGATGTAGCAAGACGTACCCAGATCCAGGAGTATGAACACTTGCCTGAGACAGTCAACGAGATCCAACAAACATAGTCATTGACAAATCAAATTAATCATTACAATATGTTGGTAAAAGGATTGGTATAACAGATACCGTAGTGCCAATTACAGCATCGGTTGCAAGTGTTGCCTTAAGTACTTCTGTCTAATAAAAATCAAGATTAGAAACAGGATGGAACTAGAGGCAGTACCAAGTTTTACTAGATTGACGTAGTATATGACTATCTTCAAATAATCCAGAGGTGTACAAGTACCTCAAACCAATTATTCAACACCTTTGATGCTGGAGATACCAGAAGATCGACAAAATTTCTGCCAAAAGGACAGGAATTCCAAATTATACAAAGTAGAATGCATTCTATAAAGGTCCAGAGTACTATAAAAGGAGTCTTTTGTATGCTCATGGTGCTACAAGAAGGTGCTTGATAATGGTATATGATATATTCATATATCTAACTACCTGAGTGTCTAGTATGTACAATGGGGGAGAATATTTTTATTGAGGAATTAAATAGTGAAAGTCAGCATGAAAAATATTTCATTGTTAAGAACATATAAATACTTACATGATGTCCTTCTGTCCCAAAGCAAGAGTTTTCTGGAGAAAATTACTCCAAAATGCAGACTTGTGTAACTTATCCTTCATTTGTCCAATAAAGGATGGTAGTTCATGCCTACTTTCTGGAGTTTGTGTGTCCAACAGAAAGTCCATTAGTTTGCAATACTTCTCAAGCTGTTTCTCATATCTGCATATACCAATACAGCAAATAGAATATAATAGCTCAATTATGTATCCATTTTGTGCACAAAATCATCCTTCTTGCTGCAAGATATTGATTAAAACATACACCTTTACTAAGGATAACAGCATGAGAAATGTGTTCGTAGGCAATAGCAAAATCAAGAAAAATACATTACTTCGGAAATTCTGAGGCATCTTTCTGAGAGAACTTGGCTATCTCAGAGTGATTAAGCTCGGTATCTCGTCCTAAGAGAAGATATCGCCCATCAATGCAAGGCGTGAACGACGACGGGTTCCTTCTAAGAAGCTTCAATCCATGTCTCGTCAACTCCAGCTCTCTATCACCGCAACAAACAACAAACACAAACATCAAGCAGACTTAGTAGAAAGATCAAATGCGTAGTAGCCAATAGGGAGATTACTGACTGGATAACAGAAGGGCGAAGAAGGCTTTGGAGATAACTACAGCGAGAGAAACGGAATCCAGGAACGATCTCTTCTGTAACGGCAGCACCACCGAGAACGTGCCGTCGTTCGAGGACAGCAACGGAGAGGCCGCCACGTGCGAGGTAGGCGGCCGCTGTGAGACCGTTGTGCCCACCACCGATTACCACCGCGTCATACTTCTTGTTTGGTATAGGAGAAGCGGCGGAGACAGAAGAAGTGGAAGACGATAAGCTCCGGCGAGCAGCGAGTAATTTTCCCGGTCGCCACATTCTTCTTCTGTAGCAATTGTGAGAGAGTCGAAATCAGCAGAGCTGCAGTCGTTCTGATTGGAGTTTAGAAATGGTATAATACTTGCATATACAGAAACCCGAGTTCAAATGTATAGGTCCCATGGTCTAGTGGTCAGGACATTGGACTCTGAATCCAGTAACCCGAGTTCAAATCTCGGTGGGACCTTTTTTTCATTCCTTCTTTGCTTCTTTTAAATTTTGTTTGAGCTACCAAACCGGTCTCTCCTCGGTATTGCTAAGGCGCTGTTTGATTTTCCGTTCCAAAAATTGCTTATCAATTTTTTTTAATTTTTTTTTATTTTATATTTTTTAATATATATTTTATAAGTATATAAAAAATTTATTTAAAAATTTAAAAAGTGTAGAAAAATTCTACGAAGTAAGATCTTTTTATTACATATTTTTATTATTTTTTTTAAAATAAAAAAAATATAGCTTATTTTTCAAAAAAAATAAAAATACTTTTTATTTCACAAAAATTTTATTTCATAAGCAATCTCAAACGCCCCCTTAAATCTTGTTAGTGCCGGTTCTGTTTGTTATTGTCTTCGTAGTTCTTTGATCTTTCAAGTTTCATCTTCTAATAATATGCTTTTCCAAGTTCTTGGGACATTTTGTTGCTAGGCAACTTGTTCAGAATCAAGTTTCGGAGTTGCGTTTTAGCAAATTATATACGTAAAAAGCATCGATACAATCAGTTTAGCAACAGCTGTGGCGCTTCATGAAGTGTTAAACAAAATTTGCCAAAGCTCTTGTATTGCAGACATTAATTCTTGACAACACACATGTAACTTGCAAACAGCTGTGCTAGTATAGTTCGCTTCAACCTGCAACAACCACAAGACCACCCTGTGGTCACCGTCGCAAGCAATTAGGAAATTGCTTTGTTAACAGCACTTAACGGCTAATAAAAATAGGGACAATGCCAAGCACTTAACCGAACAAAAGAAACCAACAATCATAAGTGTTGGCAAATTCGAACAAGATAGTCCGATCAATTCAAAGATCGTCGGCTCATACACCAAATTTATTCGAATTTGTAAAAAAATTGGTCGTGCAAACGATCGTGTTTGAGTTGGTTCGTTCGGACGAGCTTCGAATTAAACTCACGGCTTGTCCACCAATAAAAAATTATCTATGTATCGATTTTATATTTCCTGTAACAAGTGAGTGCCAACCAGCTTTGGTATGTTGGGGATGTCATTAATGTTGAACCTTATATCTACATTGATATTTGCAAGTAAAAAAGTAATTAGAGCAAATATTGAAGAAGACAGCATCTGAGAACGTAAAATAAAGGCTTATGTTAGTATTACAGGAGATGTAACATTAATGTTGCACCCAATGGTTCACAAGCAGTTGGGCATAATGGTTTGACATTTTTTTTTTATAAAATAATTTTAATTATATTTTTTTAATACATATTTTATAAATATTTAAAAATTTAATTTAAAAATTTTAAAAATATAAATTTAATATAATAAAATTTTTTATTATTTATTTTTTAAATAAAAAAATTATATTTTAAAAAATGAAACTATCTTTTATTTAGAAATTTTTTAATTAAAAGTAACTCCATATGACCCTTTAGGATATGTTTGGATTGTGGTTGTTTATAGTGAATGGTGGTGATGGTGAAGCATTTCATCATATTAATCATGTTTGTTTTGATTTTATTAATGGAAGAAAAGAAAAATTATTTCCCATCTCTTACCATATTTTATGATGAAATGTGTACCTATCAATTGATGAGTACATATGGTGATAAAAAAGAAAACAAAATTTATATTTTAATTTTTTTAAATTATTAATATTTATTTTAATTAGATATTATTTAATTAATATATGTTATTTTTTATTATAATAATTTATAATTTTTATATTTATTTAAGTTCAATTAATTTTAGCTGATAGAAAAAATAATTAAATTATATGATTAAATTTTTTAATCTAAAATTTTATTTAATTTTGTTAAATTATAACAAACATTAATAAATTAATATAAAAAATTAATCTAAAATTATATTAATAAAGTTAATTTAAATTATATTAATTAAATCAATTTAAAATTATATTAATAAAAATTAAATTAATATAAATAAAAAGTATTTAAATTTTTTATAAAAACTTTATTTCTGTTATTTATTTATTTATCTATCTATTCAAATATTATAAAATTAAATAAATTATTTTTTTTATTCGTACTTTTATTATTTTTTTAATTTATTTTTATTTTTTAACTATTTATCCAAACATACACTTAGGTCTATTCAATCCAATCAAATTTTTTTTTTTTTTGGTTTTCGGCTTCCATCGCTCTCCATCAAGGTCTTAGACTCTTCGCTCCTGCAAAGACTACTTTTCTGCTCTCTAACTTCTCTTTCCTAACTTTTGTTCTACCAGATCGATCTTAAAAGAAGTCATTCTTCATTTTAATTCTTTATGCTTTCGTCGTTTCAAAAGCAATTGAACGAAAGAAGTTTCTCAATCCTTCTCTTTTTCTTCAATGGAATTGGTTCATAACAGACGACAGTTTTGAGGTGCGAGTGAAGCGTTTCTTTCTTCTTCATGACTGGTGGCTTGTGGCAAAATTGAACGCCGACGATAGAACACAGAACGTGGAGCTAGACCTCATATAGTAAATCTTGGTGCTTCAGCTTTTGATGTCTAAGATTCTTGCTTCACCCAGAATCATTCTTCTTTTTCTGGTGATAGTGCCGCTGCTGGTAGCAGTAGGAAAATCTTCGAAAAATCCTCCAATAATCTAGGTATAGATAATGATGATAGTTTAGTGCGTGTTTGTAACTGAATTTGTGAAAATAAAAAATATAAAATAAAATTTTTAAAAAGTAAAATGAAATTAAATTCAATATTTCTATTTTAATAAAATTTAAAAATATACTAAAAATTAAAAAATATAATTAATATTAAAAAATATATGAATAAAAAAATTAAAATTAAAATTTTGTGTATAAAAATAAAATTTTAAATTCTTTATATAATTAACATATAAAAACTGTTTGAAACTTAAAATTTGATAAAAAATAAAATTATAAACGCCCAAATATAACTTAAGTAACTTAAGATAATGGATGACCATGATGATGTGCAATCTGTTTCTCAGCAGAGATGCAGATCAGCCCAGCGAGGGCTGGGTGCTAATGTTTTGCAGACAGTCGAGACAGTGAATTTCTGATTGACGCTCGGGTCTTATCTGCTAAAATAGAAATCAGATTTAGTGATTGCCAAATCCTTAAGACCAACACAGAATCACAGAAACACGGAGTCCGCAGCGAAGCCAACCTGATAACAATTCGAACCAACAAGAAACCCTAACCATTTACTAGAGAGAACCATATACTCGATTCTTTTCATTGTATAACAACAGCACTAGTTCCACACTGACATTCAGCATCATTTAACAACATAACCATAGCGAACAGACATCGAACCCTAGTAATACAGTCTCAGCGGTCAAAAAGAGAGAACACAGATAACTAGGCTTACGCACTAAGCCTATAAAGACACCACAGAAGGAACTTCTCAGTTCCTCCAGTTGCCGTCCGACGCACCACCGCTACGGGAGAAGCGATCAGATCCACCGCCGTAGCCACGGTCACGGCCGCCATATCCACCGCCGCCCCCGCCACGGTTGTAGCCGCCCCCGCCCTCACGACGTCCACCACCATAGCCGCCGCCGCTGCGGAAGCCACCACCTCCACCGCCGCCGCCACCACCGCTCCCGCGGGATTGAGCTTCGTTGACGGTGATGCTCCTGCCGTCAAGGTTCTGGCCGTTCATCCCCTCGATGGCATCACGCATGGACTGCTCGTTGGAGAAAGTCACAAACCCGAAACCCCTTGACCGTCCAGTTTCCCTATCATTGATCACCTGAAAACATGATATCTCCATCAGATCTATGGCTTTGACACTGCCCACCGGGAAGGAGAAGACTTGAGAAATAAACATTGACATAGCATGCTTGATTAAAGAGCTATCGACATCTAGCATCAGATCTATCGATCCGATCCGTCAAACACAACGTTGTCTCAGTTCTAGGATGATTTTGCGGATTCAACATGAGCTAAAAAAGCACCGATCTACGAGAAGAACTCAAAAAAAGTTGGAAACAACATAAAAAAGAAATTGGCACGATTTAAATTCTAGCCTAAACAACAGTTCATAAAAGTAAGAAAAGAGATTCGAACTAACAAACGTAGGTCAGCACCTTTTTTCATTTATCTAACCAGAAGATATCGAAGAAACGAACCTTAGACTCGATGACTTCGCCGTACTGGCCGAAAGCATCAGCAAGGGCGCGGTCATCAGTGGACCAGGCAAGGCCTCCAACGAAGCAGCGATACTCAACATCAGTAGCCATCGATCAAGAGAAGAAACAAACCCTAGAACCTCGAACTCGCACGAAAAGAAAATGAAGGAGGAACGAAACGAAACAGAGGGGGAGGAGAACCAACCCACCTCTCTGAGAGCACAACAAACCCTAATGCAGCCGTGACCTCTATTTATAATAAAACAATCCGGTGAGTTTACCGAGGTCTAGTCACCGCCTTTTATTCGTAATGCGTTTGGTTTGGCTAGTATGTGAGCGCGGTAACCGACATGAAAGCGGTGAGTCGACTGCTATCATCGTGCGGTTGACTTGGGTGGTTCAGGGTAGTCGAGCGTGTTCCTGCGGCACGGTGTAATGGAATATTCGCGTTTTGCGTGAGAACTTGGGATTTTCTTTTATATAGTTGGTCACGTGATCGAGAAAATATCTGAGCTTATCTTTTTGCAAAATTTGTCATCAAAAAATTATATTACCTTAATCAACATTCAGGAATACAGCCTACAAATAAAACTTAAAATGCTTCACTATTGAAAAAGTTTGATCTTAATTAGAAATATTCGTTTATTAGGTGATGGTGGGTTTATATATTAACAACAGTGATAGTACAATAATATATATTGATAAATTATTTGAATGGATGGCTGAAATTAGAAAAAAAAATTGTTGCATATTAAATTATTAACAAGGGAAAAATATCTTGGTAGAATTTACGGATTTGCCCTTGTCATGCTTACTAGGCGATTAGCTGTCGTTGATCTTATCCGGATTAGTTTATAGGTCGTTGTGATACCCTTCACGACAATCGTGTTCTCTCCAAGTCGTTGGACAACTGTTTCCTTTGTTGATGGGCTTCATAGAAGTGCTGACCCCAGAAAATAGCCTTGGCCCAATAATATGAAAATATTTATTTTATTAATAAATCAGTTTTATTTTTTTATAAAAAAATAATAACAAATAGAAAAGTTTTACTATATAAAATTTTATTTAAATAAAAATAAAATTTTTATTTTGGGTAATGCACTGCCAACGCTCCTTAAAACCTCTGCCTGTGTCAAAATAACAAAAGAACTCATGAACCGGTTGATATCAAGAGAATTAGAGAAGTATTAGATACAACAACAAGATGGATTGAATCGAAATTATAACAGAACAAGATATCATTCAATAGTTGAGATTTTTAATCGAGCATATAAATCCGTGAAGCAATGTCCTGAACTAGCAAGTCAAAGCCGTCGAGCAAAACCTTTCACCAGTGTAATCCTGCATCCAATTGTCTAGTCTTGTCCATTGCATCCAAGTTCAAAACCTACGAATGTAAGGATAGGTAAGTAGGAAGGAAAAAGCAAACTGCATTTGTCCATCTGCAAACAATAAATGCCACCTAAGTTTTCAGAATGCGACAATTAAGATACGAAACCTGTTGGTCAAAGTTCTGTGCACGGTTCGCTAAACCATCTATAGGAACAGTGGGTCAAAATTATAATTATAATAACAAAAAGCTAAAGCACAGAAATCTTGTAAAATATGTCAGATGCCATCCACTTTACAATACGGTGGAAGGCAAGCATGCTGCCAGCATATGTTCAGCAACAAACAGAAAATTGCTGTATCAATGCCGAGTCAATTAACATTTAACAAGTCACCAAAGGAAGCTATCTGAAAAAGAAGATTATCATAGCTTGAAAGTAATGGACTCTATGTCCTATGGCATCATAAACAAAAGCCATCCATCATTTCCACACAACTCAGACATCGACAAAGGTTTAGGATATTTTTTTAAACGCACGTAAGTGAATTTTACAAAAATAAAAAATAAAAAATAAAAAATAAAGTTTTTTACAAAATAGATTGAAAATAAAATCTAATTTTATATTTTAATTATTTTTTGAATTGAATTAAACATAAAATATAATAATTTTGAAGTGCAATTTTGAATTCAGTTATATTTGAAATATATAAGTTCATAAAACTCCACTTCTTAAGAAATAAAAATACTGTGTATTTAAAACATGCCCTTACACGTCACATATAGTTTTCTGTCTTACGACTCAAACTGTACATTCTTAACACATTTTGATCAGGCACACTGAACTGGTAAAAATGTTAGTCTTTCATGCGGTCTATAAACTTTTCCTAAAGTTCAATAATCATGTAAAGCACACACTTTATTTTTTATTTTTTAAGAAAGAGGTGCTTAATCCTTCAAAGTAACTTACCAGGAAATCAGTTGCAAGACTTGCGATAAATGTGATAAGCAAGTTCATAAAGCAACGACTGGCAAGAAACAAAGTCAGTGGCACGGACATGATCTACAACACGCTTAGGAAAGACTGCTTCAAAACCACCTTGGTGAATGCCCTCAAACAAAAGGCTACAAAAAAATGCTCACAGTTGATTATAGGGCTTGTTACTTCCTGTTCTTCATTTGAAACATGTCATAACCAGTTTAGGAGATTTCACTCAAACTTACATAATTCAAATAAATATTTATGTATCCATGAGAACCTATTCTTTATAGTACTGCATGCAGCAGTGCTATTACTCTGAGAATACCAACTAGCATTGATGAGAAAGATTGCAGCCCTATGTATGGCATAATGATGAGCATCAAACGCTTAAAACAAATGAAGAAGAAGCAAACAGCATGTGCTTAATCATGAGCAATATCCCTGTCTTGGGACCTCATTTCTCCACTGTGGTACAATTTGATTATGATATGCCACTCAATTATGGTTCACAGGCCCAGATTCTAACTAAAAGCATGAGAGGTTCCAACAGAAACAGCTATTTCATAGAGTACACTAATGCAGTGGACTGGGCTATTTGTTATGCAACAAGAAAATATTTCCTTCATTAACCCAACTAACAGGTAAAAAAGAGCAACACAAACTTACTCAAGAAATTCTACCTAATATGATTAAACACTCCCTTTCAGCTGCATTCACTAATACAAAAATTACCAGTATGTGAATAAAAATGTCAGAGCATTATACCTTAGCTATTTCTTCAGGCCCCCTGAATATCTTTGCTTGTTTGCAAACACACCAAAGATGCTCCTGACAATCTCTGAGATAGCAACAACTTCCAATTTCCATACGAAATCATAGAAACTATTATTCTTAACATTTCAGTTTATTAAGTTAAAAAAGCTTCACAAGCCTTTTCTTTCAAGAGATTTATGTAGCTCTGCATGGCAATCATCAAGACCGAGGACATCAGAACTATCAACAACTCATACAAGTCCATCCATCTGCTAAAAGTAGTTCCACCAGTAGGACCTGATCTTATTCTGCCCTCCTACATCCCATATGTTTAGCGTACACCTAATTCAACCAAACCACTCTCCCTTAGCCCCGACTACTTCACAAGCACTAGATTCACTAGCCGAAAAACTCTACTTCAACGAATATAGAAGTCGATCTCTGTAAGCACATTTTTTCAATATAGTAAGTGTAAAATGTTTCAGTTATAAAAGGGAAGAAGAATCATCCCGTACGACAAGGGTCTGCCTATGAATAATATACCACCCAACATTTCTCCAAAATCAGGCAGAACTCATGCCTGATAATCTTTGAAAGGCTAATAATAGTTGGATAACACACGCCCTATGCCGACAAGTTTGCAGAGCCTTCATTATGCTTGGCCTGATGCTATATGCAAAAGAATAGCACTTGGCACAGCTGAAGCTATCACTGGGAAAGTTCAAAAGTTAATTTCCCTCCAGCATTCACATAGAAATAGAGATCGGTGGCCTTTACATCAGACCTAACTCTCTAGCCTCTGTCTCTTATGATCCCTTTCAGACCGATCAGGGCGGTCCATCGAATTTGACTCATCCAAACTTTCTTGGTATTTGGAGGAGTTATGAGGGTAACCTTCCTTTCCAATGAACTGTTTACTCGGGCTTCCAGCTTTCCTCTTACACCTACCAGGATCTGGAGATTGACACTCGATCGTTTCTGAGGAAAACTCCCCTTCTTCCATATTATTATCTTTTAACTTGTCATTCTCGTGGTTTCTATTTCCAGGATGATCAAAACTGAGAGGCTCCTGCTTAGTTGATGTATTGGTCCGGGTATGTTTCTTTTCCTGCTTCGTCCTCTCATCTTCAACAGCCAATTCCACCCCACTTTCCAGTTCCCGCTCTATGAGGTCATCTTCATCCATGAGATCCACCTTCCGAGGAACCTCACCACGACTTTTCTTCTTCTTCTCCAAAGCTGCCTTCACCCTGTTCTCCATCTTTTTTATAGCATCAGTGCAACTGTAGCTTTTGGAAGCTTCACTTTGAACAGGAATTTTGCCTTTGATTTCATTATTTCCAACTGCAAGATGTGTTGCAGTCTCCTTTGGATGATGTCCTGACACATGCCTACTACTTGAGGATTCCACAGAATTTCCTAAATCAGTATGTCCATGAACTTGAAAACCAGTTTCTGTTTTGAGGTCAGTAATTACGGGCTTTGATTCCTTTCCCTTGTTATCGCTTCTGTCCGTTTGCACTGATCTCCCTGGTACACTACCAGTTTGTTGTTGATCTGGAAGCAGTCTGGTGGACATGCTTGTAGTCATGCTGTGCTGGTTGCTCATCGTCACTGCAGCATGTGAATATCCATTTAGTACAGATCGATCCTGAACAGGCGTGACTTTGGAAGCATCCTTATGACTGGCCCCATCAGTAACACTTCCCTCATTCTCATTACCATGGGATGCTGCTGCTGCACGGTTCTGTTCATATAATTCCAGCATTTGATTACTAACTTCTGGAAGCAGAAACAATAGCCACAGTCAGACAAGGCCAGAGTAAAGAAGTACAAAATATGACACCAATGAGCAGGACGAACAATAGCTGAAACAAATTTAAGGCTCCATAGATTTATGTTAACAAGAAGTACGGTTACATTGGTGCAAATTAAGAATGTACATATTATTAGGAAATGAAAATCCTCAAAAATTTTACTTGTCATGAATTCTATAATTGAAAATTTCTTAAGAGCAAAGATGCTCGACTTTAGAAATTAAACATTTCCTTTTTATGAAATAAAAGTAGATACAAGCGTATTTACATCATCAACAAGAATTAAATGAAAACAACAGTTGTGAAAGGGCTATCCAGAATGAAACCTTCTAATTGACGCGGAGTGACATCAAATTCCTGCCACCAGACTTTCTCACCATCAGACGGGAGTTTCACTTTCAGAAATTTTGCAGCCAGAAAAATTGCACCGGCAGCAATATGGTGAGGCATAAACTGCAGGCACAGTGAGGTACGCAGCCTGGATATCCTTTCAGGCGTAAGTATACATACTTGTCGTAAGTATAAGTAGGAACAAGTAAATTGTAATTCTGCATACCCATCATTGACAAAGTTCCAAGCAACTTGTGCAAGAGCATTTTGAGCAACATTAAATTTCTTTATTGCTTCAACAAGAGGTTTATACGGATGGTTCACATTAAGATCAAAGCCAAGAGTAGTAAGAACTACTCTTTCACCGAGTAAAATAAGTTCCTTTTGCTGCTCATATACTTCCTGCATTGGCATTGATAAAGTAGTCACTAACAGTGTTGCCACAATAGTAACAGCACTCAACTGTTACATAATTAAAAGATACACACATAGAGTCGAAAACAAAGCTATTTTAGCACCCCATTAAACAAACAGCTTTGGATGATCTCTACAGAGAGCCAACGCGTGATTCTGACTACTACTGAGGAATGACTACTATATTTCTACTGAGATAGTTTTGATCAGACATCACTGTCAAGTGTTCCATATGTAAAACAGCACCCAAATTTAATGTTTGAGCACAATTGCATAAATTTCTCTTGTTTAGATGACGTTGACATCGACCCAAGGAAAGCATGTGATGCAAGATAGGAATAATATATTAATTTGTAAAAACTTGTGGTGGTTATAATGAGCAGTTAGCGGCCCTTCATAATGCATATAGTTCTAGGTATTTCTACACATGCTGAAAAGGCTTCCTCAAGCATAAGACAGCCTTAATGCATGAGGTCGATATATTTTAACTTAGTTGCAGGTTGCAGTCATTGCAAGCTACTTACCCTCAATTTGATTTTCTGAGCAGCAGCAGGATCTTTCTTATGGATAATTTCATAAGAAACAAGTATGACATCCTTCAATGGTCTGGGAGTTTCTTCAACCTTTCCAGCAAGAAACATGCAGACAGTAGCAATTGTCTGCAAAACACAGAATAGGAATGTGACTTAGCATTTGCAACCATGATACAACTTTACCATTCACAACAACAAGTAAGCCTCATCACACTAAGTGGGTCGCTTACCATGTCATGGGGATTTGGCGTGCTTTTACATGTGAGTGTCAACCTAACCCGAATCCTTCTCCTTTATTTAGGCTACGGAAGATGATAACCGGAAATATCTTCTTTTAAGTTTTAACAATGCCAACTTTGATTTTCAACCCAACAATAGTAATCAATTCGAGCTCCACATAATGTAGATTACAAAGAGGAAAGTCGTGCCTTATAGTTTATCCAGGGGCATCCAACTAGGAATATATGCCTTTCAAAGCATGATTGCATTCGATTCTCATAAATAAGTTCACAATTCAAAAAGAGGCTAGATCAAAAGCTAACAATAGTAGCATATATATTTAAATGGAGATCCAACACAGTGAAATGACTTAGCACGAAGGATTCTACTATCAGGCTAATATAAAAAATCTTTTGTGAGCAAGAATTAAGGCTCACCCTCCTGTCATTCTTGGCATGAGATTGGCGGAGGAAAAATCGGTGACAAAAAATGATTGCAGTAGCTATGGTTACCTGTGGCCTGTCGTATAGAAGCATATTTTAGAAATAAGCTTCATAGTAACACCAGTAAAGACTAGAAGGGCAGAATTAGAAGCCCAATTTCATTCTAGTGAAAAAGCGAAACATTCTAAGAAGCACTTAAAAATAGTGACAGATTTGCATGTGTCATTAATGTTGAATCCACCAACATTATTAAATATGTAGGAACTAAATAGTCGACATAATTGAAAAGTATCTTAGTGACTTAGCGCTCTAAAACAATCAAAGATCCAGGGGGCCAAATTTGAGGTATGACCAACAAGTAACCATGTTTATGCATATTCTTGTCTTTTGTTCAACGCATATAATCTGTTTGAGCTAACTTCCAGGCTTGAGGGATTTAATTAACTACACAGCCAACCAACAAAACAAGGCCCTGGGGAACAATATACTCATTGCCATCCACAGGATTTGGAAGAGATTTATATGATCAGTGAAAGCTCCTGGAAAAAACAACTTACAAACACGTTGTTGTATCAACTTTGTTTTACAACTTTTCGGTAGACAAATAAAACACCATTGAAAGGGAATCTCATTCACTCTAAGACAAAATTGATATCCACTTTCGATATTGTGATCGTTTGCCCAAGAAAAACAATACACCAAATCTACCTAAGACTTCTCCATCTTTAAGATCTCCTAATTCAGTTCAAGAGGAAGACACTAAATTCACAAAACAAATCAGTTGAACAAATTGAACTAACAAACTACATCAATTAAATACGGAATGGTCTATATAAGATGTTACTAGGGCATGCAGAAGATAAAACAGAGAAAGAAATATGGTAGGAAGATGAGAAACACACATACTGAATATTCTCTGCTGCACATGACCACTTATAGATGTTAGATCACCAGTTATAATCAAAATTTTAATTATAGAAACCAGTAAAACAAATATCAAAGATTTGCCGCACTAACTCCTTAAAAGAAACTTACACTTTAAGTCTCATGCCCAAGTCCTGCAAAAATGTACAGTAAGACTTGCGAAGATATGTCTCCTTCTTCAGGTCAATGCCATCCCTCCTGGATGGGGAGCTCTCTTCGATTTCCTTTCGAATAAAGTACCATCCAAATCCAAAACAATTATATTCCTTAGACTTGTCATGAATAGATCTGAAGGGACTGTTTCCAGTAGTATCTAGACGAAGAGGATCCCCCGATAGAGTGACAGCCATCTTTGCTTACGCTTAACTAATTACTTGAGACAAATATCACTGCTCTCTCACTGGCTTGTTAAATACACCAACAAACGCTGCAATCACGTAGGGGTAGCAAAGCAGTCAACGGAATTGCCAGAGATAGACTGAACAAATAATAATAATAATAATAATAATAATAATAATAATAATAATAATAATAATAATAAAATCAAGAGCAGAATGCATACCTACGCTTACGCAATGAGTAATAATTGATAAATGGATGTTGTTTTCAGATATACGAAAATGACTGTAACAAGGTTAAAACTGCATTTTTTAAATAAAATTTAAGAAATGTGAAGTCTAATACAATAAACATTTCCACATTCTAGACAATATGGTTAAGAAAGGTATGCACTTCATATATGCTTACGACCATATGTACAATACACAAATCAGAGATGCTAATATACCACTCATATGAATATTACTTTCTTTAGCAAGTGAAAAGACTACATTTAAATCAATAAAGTTTAGGTTTAAAAGCAGGGTCTTTGCTAGACCCATGCAAAGCAACTTGAACTTGCAAGTTGCACTGGAAATGGTATAAGCTACCTAAACCTGACAACAACCTTCAGGTTGCACTAGCAGACTAGAAAGGTATAGCAACCAGAATGCGCAAGAGACGAGCTGCAATTAGATCATTATGAATCTCCAACCTCCTACAAAAATGAACCTACCAAAGCTAGAAAGTCTTGGATTGATCATTAAACTTCCACTGTTTAATATATGCATACCAAATTCGTTCTTTTTGAAAACCAAACCTTCAAATCGCTCCAAGCATAAGCGACATGGATATTAAGATACAAACAAGTATAAGTAAACGTATCTCAGGACACAAATTAAACAAGAAAGCGTTAGTCTATGTAATTAAAGCTGCAATAATCAACAGTTAACCGTCATACCGCACCCCCACCTCCCCAAGAAATTGAACTGGCTGTAGGAAGCATAAAACCTAATTTCCTGATAATTACCAACTAATTAATCTCCAGTGAAATAGCTTATATCTCTATGATAAAGTAGGGTTAAACCAAAAATCAAATATAAAAACAAAAACACTAGCTATTAACCGCGTAGGATTTGATTAATCCGATCAATTATCGATCACATGCTTGAACAGCTAATCTCCTTTACCCAAATTATCAAAATCGTAGTGAACTGAATCGATGAACTAGCCTTATACAAACTTACCAGTCGAATCAAATCAAATCTTTATATAATCCCAAACAGAGCAAATCAAATCAGGAGAGAAAAGAGTAGAAGAACAAAAAATTGGGGAATTTCGTTACCGAAGAGAAGATCGCACGTGACCTGGCGGAATGTTACCGGCGGGGAGAGGGATAGAGACGAAAAACAAAGAGAGAAGAAGAAGTAAAGCAGTAGCCGACTGCGCGCATCTGAGCCGGCCGAGCTCCCGCGCCTGGCTTTGCCGCATTGTTTCGTCTTGTTGGATATTTTCCCGATAGATTATTGCACGTGGAACTCACGTGATACTGCGGTGGGTATTAACTTATTTTCTTTAATAAGATAATAGATTACGATAATAGATTACGTTACACACATATATGAGCTGAAAAGATAAAAAAGTAATGAAACCGAATGAAGGCGCCACTTGTACATGAAGAAAATAATTAATCTAACGCTTAGAAGTAATAACGCATGTAACTCTCCTTTCACTCGCTTTGCTCGGTTTCTTTCTTCTCGCGAAGCCAGCGAGAGAAAGAATCGATCGGCCACCGCCCTTCGAATTCTCGAAAATTTCTAACAAAAATTAAATGGAGATCGACGACGACGGTGAGTTCGGCGATCTCTACGCTGACGTACTCCAACCAATCTCAACCGTTCATCCTCCCACCAACACAGCCGCCGGTATCGGCGGTTATGATGTGGACGATGATGACGTCATCATATACGGATCTTCTAGAAAAACTTCTCAGCCTACGCCCGCACTTGCTGCGCAGCAGCAGAAGAGTAACGTAGCTATGGCAACGGCGGGTGATGATGATGATTGGATTCTGGGAAGCGCTGGGGTGGCAGTTGAACAACCAGAAATCTGGGACGATGAAGAGGATGCTCTAGGGATTCCTTCTGTACGGAGGGAAGTTGAAATTCCCGGATTGGATTCTGGTTCGATTAACAAAGCTAGGATTTTGGCCTTGAAAAGTCCTCAGGAGGAAGAAGCTAGGGTTTCTAATGCCCCTGCGGAGAATGCAACAGTTGGAGTTGTAAGAGAATCTGGCAGTAATGATTTGTTAAGGGAAGACGAAAAGATGGGCATCCATGAAGAATTGGACGATGAGCCAGTAATTCCTGGGCTTACGGCCGCACTGGAGTCAACTGACAGGATGAATGGAAGAGAAACAAGGACTTTGAAGAGTGATGAATGGGACAGCGACAGTGAGGATGATCTACAGATTGTTTTAAATGATGAGCACCATGGGCCAGTTGGTGCAGAGAGGAGCAGAGGTATTGGAAGTGACGAGGATGACGATGAAGATAGGGAGGAGTTCGTTATTCTGGCAGATGGAGACCTGCTGCAGCAGCAGCAGCATCACCCTTTACTTGAAGAACAGGAGTGGGGGAATGAGGCTGCTCAGGGGGGTGGAGCTGAAGGGGATAAGAAGGACTCTGAGGCTGGAAAAGGAGCTGTTGCAGCTATGGGCATGGCAGGTGGACCTAGGATCGGGTATAGTGGGTTCCATCCACAGCATCATTCCATGTACAAGGTCAGTTTTATGAGACAAGTCCTGATTGTAATGTTCAGTAGAAAGAATCTAGTGGACAAAGTTTGTGTCATCTTTTATATAATTTTAAGCTATTTGTATGTATCCACTTGTAAATGTGCCAAAGTAAGGAATGCAATGATGGAAAGGAAATTCTCTCGCCTCCATTCTAAATGCTTATCTGCAATTTTCTGGAATGGTTATTTTCAAAAGTCACTCATTCTTATTTCTTGGTAGGGTAACTTTGACCTGGTAGAACTTCTATGCTAGCCCTCTGTCAGAATGTAGAAGGGCAACTGGCGAAAGCATACTGCGTTATTAGGCTCTTGCATAATTGGCTTCCCTTCTACTAATGGCAGTGGATCTACAGGAATTGACTGTATTCACAAATGGCAGCTTTCTGTTCTTATGAATTGCACTTAGAAATTTTGGAACCAGAGCATTGGCGTTCCAAGCTTGTGTGGTGATCTGATGTCTTTTATTATTAGTTCGACAGAATACCAACAAGATACTAGAGATAACCTAAGACCTTCAATTGCAGTATTTAGGTTGGAGCTTGTTGCCAGTATCATCAATCGCTTTGTGGAGGACACTTTAGATCTTTATGGACATCTTCTTATAGTGTAATTGCAATGCATTAATGTCATAGAAGTACTTCTTTATTTATTTGAGCAGCATAGCGAAGTTGATGTTATTTCATATCTGACTAACTTATGCACAATCTCATTCACTAGCGAGTGATTTGTTCCCCTTAATTGATTTTCGCCAATTTGATTGTACTATTGTTATTTGTTGGCATGCAGTATATAAGACCTGGCACAGTGCCAACAGGTGGGAGTTCAACTGTTGCTTCTACTGGCTCTCCCAGTCAAGTTCGCCCCCCAGTGGCCATGGGCCCTCTTGCAGGCAGGGGTAGGGGTGAGTGGAGACCAGCAATGGGAAGAGGCATTTCTACTCCCCAGAAGAGCTTTTACCCAGGTTCTGGTGGACCTGCTTGGGGCGGTAATTCATCCAATCGTGTTTTTGGAATTGGACTTGATTTCATCCTTCCCTCACACAAGTAAGCATCATACTTCTTATTTGGAGTTTCCACCATATGTCTTCTATCTAATCTGATTTTGTTCCATTGTTGGTTGTATGATGCATATTACCCAGGCCATCAATCTTGGTATGTGGTATTAAGCACACAAATACGTGTTTATTGTCAAGTTACCTTGTTATGCACATGAAAATTCTGCGCATCTCTTGGTTTCTGCAAATGGTTTGTCGTATGGTTTTGGTTTTGAGAAGGTGTTTTGTTCTGGAGACATGCTATGCTTTTTCCTATTGCAGTTCTTAATACTGACCTGATGCTTTTGTGCAGTACATTTGCTTGTCTTTTTCAGTTTTCTAGTATAAAGTGATCATTGTTCGATACATACTGACTGTGGCAATGCATATTTAGAAGCATGTAGTATGTATGTACTATAGTACATTTTTAACTATATGGTCACGTTATACATCTACGTATACGATTTGCTACTATATATGTTATTGACATGCAATGTCCTAGCATATACTGTTCTATTTGGTATTTTATTTATTATGCCTTCATCCTATATCTGCTAACAGATTGTTGGTCTTTTCAGGACTGTATTTGACATTGACATAGATAGTTTTGAAAATAAACCTTGGAGACTCCCTGGAGTGGATATTACAGATTTTTTTAATTTTGGACTTGATGAAGACAAATGGAAGGAGTATTGCAAGCAGCTGGCATGTCTTAACATTTTCTTGGCTACTTTTATAGTTAATCTCTAGTGGTGTAAGTTTATTATCTCTTTTACAGGAGCAATTACGTTTGGAGTCTACCATGCAAAGCAAAATTCGTGTGTATGAGAGTGGTCGATCAGAGCAGGTACTCTACCTCTTTGTTTTGGAAGATGCTGTCATCTGTGTGCTTGACATGCCTACAATAAAACTCTGTTTGCTACTAGGACTATGATCCAGATTTACCACCAGAACTTGCAGCTGCAACTGGCCTTCGTGATACTACAATGGAAAATCGTGGAAGATCAGATGGTGGGCAATCTGATATTCCTGGCCAAGGAAGAGGAATAACTAGACCATTAATTGTATGTCTTGGCTTTTCTTTCTGACTTGCTTTTGAGGCTTTAGTTGACTACTCTTATCCTCTCTCTGTTAATTTAATTATAACTGTACTGGATTGTTTTGTTTGCTTTATGTAAATGTTGTTTAGTAGTTGGGTGCATGCCTACTCAGTCTTTGTTTTGAATTCTGGCATCCACCCTTTCGTAGTTTTGTATGTTGAGATCTTTAATTATGGATTTTCATGTTGTTATTAGCCAACTGGTAGAGCAATACAAGTTGAAGGTGGTTATGGGGAACGCCTTCCCTCAATTGACACCAGGCCACCTAGAACTAGAGACTCTGATGCCATCATTGAGGTAAGATTTTAGCTGTTTTTTGGACCTTAATGTCTATTTAGGTTGCTGACCATGATGATGATGTTACATGCAGTTTTATTACAAATGTTGAAATTGGATCCTTGTTTGTGTTTTCCTACTAAATTACCTTCTGGACAGATTGTTTGCCAGGATTTTGCGAATGACTCAGCCGGTGCAGTAAGTCAATCTGAGAGTGAGTTGCATGGGAAAAATAGGAAAGGAAATTATGAAGCTCAAGGAAATAACGGGCATGGTGAATCAGAATATCCTGTTTCACCTGTAGGTCCTAGTGATAGGGGGCTTTCATCCACAAGAACTTCCCTTACACCTGAAAGAGATGTCACCCAGCCATTCCCTTCAGAAGTGTCTCTACACAGCAACTCATCTTCCAAATCGCATGGCTTTGAATATCCCAGTCATCATGAAGGAAGGTATGAGTATCTGTTTTCACTTTTTTTCTTACACTGGTTTCACCTTCATTATACAATTTGGATACAAGGTAGATCTTTGTTCTTTTTTACACATCCCGGTTGCATGTTTTCGACTTTGCAGATATGCCAATGTAGCATAAATGTTCATCTTTGAACTATAAGATGATTTTGTTTGAATGAGATTTCTCGTGACTATTGCATGCCGACATCTCCTTTGACATAATGATTTATAGATCAGTCTAAGAATTTATTATGTTGAAAGGATTCAGCTCATTAAAACCTTGGGCTTTCATGAGCTGCATGTATTGAAATGATCATCTTTGTTTACTTCCATTTGACGAACTCACTTGGTGTTGTTCATAGGTAGCTAACATTGAAGAAGTGTGTTAATTGTAACTTTACGAATTTTGGACTTAACTGGCATGTTAAGAAACACTTATAAGCTGTGACAATTGGAATAAATTCTAAATTACCTTACTCTGAGGCTGTTGAATTATATTCCTCTTTGCAGCAACATGATTTTGTGTCAAATGGGCAAGGGAATCGTGAAGTTAGCCCATTCCCTTATATTTTGCTATTACTGGTCAGGGTTGTTTGAAAGTTTGTAGTGTTATCTTTAAACACATTTCCTTATGTGGTCGCTTCCCTGCTTTTGCTTCTTAGATTCCCGCTGCAAAGCTTAAAGGGGAGACATTTAAGTGCGAGTGATGATAATTCAGTAGTTGCTGGTACCAGCCATAGTGGAGAGGTGAAGAGTGATGACAGTGATCATAAAGCAAAATTTGAAGACAGTACTGAAGGACATTGTGTGCTGGATTTGGTAGCATCACCAGCAGTTGAAAGTGCAAATCCGGCCGTAGAACAGATGGCTGATGGTGGTGACCATAATGAGAAGCTTGCTCTGGTTGAGAGTACTGAAGTAGATGGAGAGGATGTTGCTTCAGATACCCATACGTCACTGGAAACTGCTGGTGATGACAGCTTAGCTCGGTCAGCAAAGAAGCAGAAGTTAAGCTCAAGAGTTCAGCACTCTGTTGTAGATGATCTTAGTGATGAAGAGTTGAGAATCGCCCATGAGGAAGATAATAGAATGAGACAAGAACTCAGTGGAGATGAAGTCAGACCCAATAGTAAATTAAGACAAATGGGTGATGTGCGATGGCATCATGAGGAAGAGGGACATCACTATCGAAGAAAAGAAGAATATAACCGTGATGGGAGGCAAGAATTGGAGAAAAACCGTGCTGCATGTAGAAGGTATGTCAATACATACCACCCTTACCCTCACAAGGACTTGGATGCCAGTTCAAAATATCCCAGAAGAGGCCAGTCTGAAGTGCTTGAGAGGCCCAAGGAGTGTGATGGTTCCATTAGTTCCTGGCAAAGGAGAGAGGAGGAGACTCGTAGTAGAAGGGTAAAAGAAGAAGACATAAGATGGGATTATGTGAAGGAATTAGGAATAAGGCATAGGAGTAAAGCTAGGGTTGGTGAGAGGAAAGAAAGTACTGCAGATATGCATCCCAGGAAACGAGCAGATGATCGTGATCATAGAAGTCATGACACAGAAGGTACATCCAGACAAAGGGAGAAAGAAGATATGTCAGGTCGAAGAGATGACTTAAGTGATCCACTCAGTAGGAGGAGGGAAGAAGAACTTATTAGGAGAGATAAAGTCGAAAAGGATGAGGCGTTGCAGGGAAACAGGCTTAGGGATGACTCTAGCAGAAGAAAAAGGGAAAGAGAGAGGGATGATGGTGGAGAACGAAGGAGGAGAGAAGATGCATCGAGATCAAGAGACAAACCTCAGGATTCTTATGCTACTAGACATAAAGATGACGCTTGGCATCACAAAGAGAGGGAGGACAGTCAGCGGCTTAGGCAGCCTCAAGAAGATGCACAAAAGCAAAGGGAGAGAGAAGGAAGAGGAGCGTTAAGAAATGGTCTAGTAGTAGATGATAGAATTGTCACTGGAAGTGGAAAGAGCAGAGATGAGCCAAAAAGGTCAGATCTTGATAAGGATGATCAACTGAGAGATAGAAGGTGGCAGAATGAGAACTCTCGGCGAGATGATCGAACTTGTGAGCACAGACATCCATATTATCGAGGAAGAGAAGTAGTAGATGCAAATGAGAAAAGAGTGAGTCAAGAGGAAAGAAGCTCAAAGCGTGAACGACCAGGCTTTGGTCATCCTTCAAATACTAACAGCAGCCGCTATGCCAGTCAAGACAGGCATAGGGAGAGTGGAAGGCAAAACAGTGACAATGAACTCTCCGAGGAGAATTCTCATAGCCGCAACAAAAGAAGACATGAAAACCACAGTGCTCAACACAGTGAACAAGTATGTGGATACGTAAAACATAGTAGATAGCTTCTCCATCCAAAATGTATTATGGTCATAAGACTAAATAGTTTACTACGGCTATTTATTTCTTTGTTAGATTCTAAAAAATTAAAATACTAGCATAAAAACTAATCTAAGGGATAAACGAATGCTTATTTGGCACTTCAATCAATCTATTAAAAATAGACATTTCGAGACAATCTTCATATCGTTATGCTTGCACTACTGTAATAATGTGCACATTCTGTTAATTGACGCTTATATCTAGACTTGATTCATCCTTGGTCAGCGAAGTACCTTTGCAACAAGAATATAACTATTTAGAGTAACATATGTCAAATGGGAAAACATTGCATCTTTCCTCTGAAATTTGGCGAATTAAAAGCAGAGCTTTTGATCTAGTAGTTATAATTGGCCATTGCATAGTTGGATAGCTGGATTTCAAGTGAAGTCTGCTATCGTTTCTGATAGTGGAAGCTGCAATAAGATTACTTACTTTGTAGGACAAGACTCGAGCAAATTCCTCGACCTTTAGTTTATATTTTCTTTGCAAGCACTTTTAATAGAAGTGTTTTTTGAAATTGATGAACATTACCACCTACGAAGGGTTCTATACTTCCAAGACACGAAGGAAATATCTGAGCTGTTGAATGGAATTGACAAGGGACAAATTAGGTCGGTACCAGTTAAGGCCAAAAGGAGGGTTGCATTTAAGTGGTTTGCTCATACAAGGGTACCTATTCCATGTTGACTTGGGAATTTAATTTGGTAGAAGAAGTTTCTAGACTCAGTGGGGCCTGGGAAAAGTGGCTGTACTGTTTTTAGCATCAATCAAGGATACAGTTGTATAGGACACAAAGGCATGGAACCATGCCTGCTTTCCACTGTGCACAGTGGTAAAGATCCGGTTAGTCTATCTCTGGAAGATGGAAGGCTTTTTAGTCATAATAACCAAACTTATGGCCTCCCATTGTAGAATAATTTTCATTAAAAAACTGTACTTCGAGTCTTCCATTAATACTGTAATTGGTCATTTATATTGCCATCTGCTTGTGGTTCCTTCTATGAATGGATTCATTTGAGTTTGTTGTTAGTTTTAACGCATTTACGTGCGGCAATGCTACTTGTTATAATATTCTAAGGTTTGGTTGTCTAATGTTTCTTTTATTTTGTTTCTAATCATTGTTATTCAGTTTAGCAGCAGAGGAAGAAGTGAGCATGAAACGGTTTCTATTAGTGTCCCAAACCAAAATCATGAACAAGCAGAACTTCCCCAGACGCAGTCCTCTTTCTTGAATCAAGGAGAAGATCTTGCTTCTGATGATGAATATTCAGATTCAAGAAGAGGGCGATCCAAACTGGAGCGCTGGACAAGTCACAAAGAAAGGGATTATGGTGCAATAGATAACAAGAGGTCGCTGTCTTCCTCGTCAAGAGTCAAGGTGGTCAGCAGCATCACTGCAGACATAGGAGACTTGGTGATCAAAGGTGAAGGTGATGCTACTCGTGAATCGGAACTAAAAGATTCTGATGCAGGACACATAGTTCTAGAGAAAAATGAAGACCTGGATAGGCATCTGGACACAGTTGCTAAGCTTAAGAAAAGGAGTGAGCGTTTCAATCTTCCCATGCCTGGAGAGAAGGACGTCACTGGAATTAAGAAGATGCAGAATGAGTTGGTTGTCCATTCAGATTCTGCTCTGGCTACAAATGTCAAGCCTGAGAGACCAGCTCGGAAACGCAAGTGGACCAGCGGCTGATGAGCCAATGGTAACGGTTTGATATTGACTCTGGCAGTTTCTTGTCTTCCTGATACTTCAGCTCATGAAGGCTTCATATAGGTGTCCACAAAGCAGCATAACCGAGTTTAAAAATCCATGGAGGCTCCTTCAGAATGCTGTCATAATACTGTATTGTACTTTTGCCTGAGGTGTAAATTACCATTGTAATTCATCTTACTTTTGGGGTGGACATTAGTACTTGTATCACAGGAATGCGCATAACCATTTAACTTCGCAAGCGGTCCAATTTTGAAGGTGCATGGTTCGTTCAGGATGCAAACAGCATCAGCTGTTGTCGGAACTTCAGCAGGCGAGCTTCTCACATTCCAGGTGAGAATCTCTTTCTAGACACATCAGCTGCTGGTTGGAGGCTTATTCCTGTCCACGTGAAATGGTGATCTCTTTCTTTTAAAGGAGAGGAGAAAGAATGTTCTGAGTACGTGTTTCTTTGAAAGTCTAATGAGAAGTTTGGAAGTGCTTATTAAAGTGAAGCTTTTCTAAAAAAGAGCTTTTAGGTACTATCAAATTGTAGTTGCTAATGTGCAAATGATTTCCTCACGGATGCGTAAAGTGTACTATGTATATGATTGATTACAGTTTTTCTTTACATATTTAATACACTAGTACTTGCCATGTACGGTTCTTGATTTGTAGAAACCTAAATGAATTATGTACTGCTATTACTGTTCTCCTTCTATGCTGAAAAATTATTCGGCACTATTTTAGTGCCTTTCTAGTAATTTTTGTGAGGTTAGTATTTGTACACTATGCTCACAAGATTTCATTTACATGAAATTGAGAAATTTGTAAGGAAATATGTTTTCACGTCGTACGGAAACGCTGCCAATTGACCAAGGTGATGCGTGAGAGTAGTGTTTTTGAAAAAACAATTTCTGAAATAAAAAATATTTAATATTTAAAATAAATTATATTATTTTAATTTTTAAAAAATAATTAAAATAAATAATAATAAGATTTTATAAAATAAATTTTTTTATATTCTTTATATCTAAAAAAATTTGCAGGATATTCTCGAAACTTAATAAAGAATATGAAATTAAAGATTGAAATAAAAGGAGTTTATAAGCGCGCCAAATATCACTGAAACCTCAATTTCATGTAAACTTTTCATAAGCACTTTCATGTCTGTATATATGCATTGCTTCTGAAATCAAGCTGTATATGCTTTGTAGACAATGCAGTTATAATATGCATGTAAAGGGATGTTTGAAAGCATTTATGACAAACAATAATTTTTAGAATGAAGAATATTTTGTTAATTTTTTAAAAAATAAGTTTGATATTTTTTACTAATATATATAGTTTTTAAAATACTTTTTATTTCAAAAAGTTTTTATTGCATGAACACTCCTAAAACTATCCTTAATTTGATACCTAAGAAAAAGAATCAATTATTATGACTCTTAAACTTGTGTGGTAGAGATTTATCGAGTTTTCCAAAATAAGTTTTTAGTAATTAAGTTGTTGAGAATTGAGTTTGTGGGAACAAATTTTAAATTAAATATAAAAAATCACTCTAGAAGTGACTTTTTGACAGAAGAAGAAAGTAACTTCTGGGTAAGGTAAACTTGCCCTTACGTGCAATATTGTTACTGATATGAAAAGTGTACAAGAGTGATCAGGCTATATTCAACAAATGCGAGAGCAGTAAAATGATACCTAATAAAAATAGCAATAACCTGATCATGTTTATTGGAAACCAACCTAATACATGCAGCAATTTCACACTGCTAAACGCAGTTCAAAGCCTACACCATACTCTGTGGTTGTAAAAGCTGCTCAAGTAACCATACTACGATCATAATCAAAATAACGGTTGCTGCAAAAATTGACATTGTCAATAGAAAATGTTTCTTGATCATGCCAATGATAACTCTCCAGCGGGAACAGATCTTTTCACCAGTTTGGCCCATGATTCATTCGTCTCTGTGATAACCTTCAAGGCATAGTCCTGTGTACCATTAAAAAGGAGAATATACTTAGCTAATTTTTCATGTTAGCAAAAGGTCCCAAATACTGCAGAAGGGATAAGGACATGCAATCTGATGATCTCAGACATTTGCATGAAAATCATATACCGCTGAGTTAAGAGACGGTAATTTGCAACAATGTCCATTGCAAGATGTGTGAAATTTCTGAATCTTGCATGATACCAGATTAAACCCATCCAAACACAAAAAGGAAGAATATCATCATGGTCAGCAATGTACCTTATTTGCTGCCTTGTTGCCAAGACCAAATTTATTGGCAGGTTTCCCATCAGGAATCTTGTAGTCCCGAAACCAGTCTCTTATTGCCGTAAGAGTACCCTAAAGAAACAGCAATGAGGAAAATACAAAAGAATAAGAAATTTGGGAAACTCTTCTTCGGTCATAATATCCATAGCTCTGCAACTTCACCCAACAGAATATTGTTTGTCATGGAATTCTTACCTGATTGGATTGTAAAACCATAATTCAGAAATTTTAAAAAATGCTTATTGCCACAATTTATGTTAATCTGCCTCATCAACTAGATGTGCTCAGTAACAGATCTCTTCGCTTAGATTAACATTCTACTTTCCTTTTGTTTAAATTAAATAGAATGTGGTATGTCCACGTATATCCTCATAATTTACCAAGATACATTTACTCAATAGAGATGCTATAAATAGAAAGACGGTGCAAATTATTCACTCAAGCATCTAAAAGTGTTCCAACAAATTCATGATAGAACAATGGAAAGCACAATGGGTTGAAGTTATACCGGAAAATGTTTTTCCACATCATTTACATCATTCATAAGAGAAGCTTTAGGGTCATCCAGAGATATGGCAACTATTTTCCAGTCAAGCTCTCCCTCATCAATCATTGCCAAAGCTCCAAGAGGCTTGACCTTGAGAATTTCACCAGTCTTTGCCCGTCTTTCACCAATCTCTACAACATCGACTGCAAAGAAAGAACATGCAAACTGAAGAATGCAGCTGCTGCATATACTTCCAATAAGGTGTTGGATGATACAAAACACAGGGAAAGCCCTCAAATACGAATGCAGACATTTAGGATACCTGGATCATTGTCTCCAAATGCACCTTCAACTTCTGCATTTGCAAGAGATGGATCTTCCCAGGTCTGTGGAAGTAATCCATAGTTCCAATAGATGTTGTACCTAGAACAGATATAACAATAAAGCACATAAAAAGATAGGCCATTAATTTCAGGTAAATGAAATCGTAGAGAAAGCAGAAGCTGGATGATGCATCCAAATCAATGATTGAAAAATTATATTGCTATATGAGCCATACGCCAAAGCAATCAGATGCCTAGAAGTCAAACCATGTTTTATGGTCTAATATGTAGAGATTAGGAAGTAAGCTGTAAAGTTGTTGAAGAAAGTTAGAGAAGCATGAAAACCAGGAGCAAATTTAGAAATACTTTGAAAAGTAGTTAAGGATCTTAAAATGCTACTGTTTCAGGTGCCAAAATGTCAAAGATAATGTGAGTTAATCCTGAGACACCAATATTTAATCATTTGATGCAGCTAAATACTTTTTTCGTGTACTTTGCAAGTACTCCTTTAGGATATTTGATATTGCAAAAGGTAGAGATCAAGAATATTCTTATGGAACTGCAGCTTATTAGTTCCTAACCCTAAGACAGCTTATTAGTTCCTAATCCTGAGACACCAACCTGCACTATACTGTCAGAATTTTAAAAGAAACATAATATATGATTAACGAACATATACAAAAGGCAATCCAACAAGAAGCATATATGTTGGTTCTAGATAATGTATTGCTCTCGCATTAAGCATGACCAAGCAAAACAATTAAGATAGACATAAAATCTATTCTTTTGGTGCTAAACATGATATTGTCATTTGTCACTACCAAGATAACCACAACATTGAATTGTATCGAATCAAAGGAATGTATTCTCACGGGTAATATCTCAGCTTGCCCTTTTTGGTATCGTGCTTAATCGGAGTGAACGGCTCTTCAGTAGCCACCTCCATCTTCGCACTGGTATCCTTTGGTATCTCCACAACAAAGTTAAACACTCCTTCCTCCAACTGCAGTGGTATATCGTGCCATGGAGAAATCTAAACAACGCAACAACAAACCACTTAGTTCACCAAGCCAAAACAAACAACAATCTACAGCACTGGAGATACGGAAGAAACAACCTTTCTATCGAATTCCTTCAAATTCAAATGTGAAACAAAGAGTGTGACTCTTCTATACATGAATTACAAAAAGATTGATTAAACTTACTTTCTCACATTTTCTAACAAATCAAAGAAAGAAACCCTATAACAACCGAACCTTTTTGCCCGAAGAATCAATGAAAAACACTCTGTAATCGAGTGTTTCAGGCTGCCCGTCTTCTTTAACCTTAACATCAGTAGGCCTATATAAAGCAGTATACGTCAGCAGATGCCGCCGCCCGGCACCGGCGGCGCAGGTGCTACGCACGTGACCCCGAAAAGAGTGCTTAGTAGATAATGCACGCAAGCCTATGAAGCAAGCCCCGGTTGCGCTCGTGCTCCGCACGTGCATCAACCTCGCCGTCGCCGTCGCCGTTAACGCCACTGCGACCATTGCAGCGTTTTCTTTTGTTTTGTTGCTGAGAGTCACGAGTGAAATGGGCAGAAGACTTGTTTTTGTGGACCGAAGACTAGTGTGTTGCGGACCTTGAGGAACCACCGTGTTGCGACCCGTAATATTCTTATCATCTTCTAAAAGAAAACTTCTATAAACACCCTGCATTAAATTTGATAAACATAACTTTCCATAATGGGCAACTGTTTTCCTCCTATGTTTCACTTAATTTCATAATAGCCCTAGTCTTTTCTATCGGTTTTCTGTATAAAACACCCTGGTTATATACATTACAAAAGAGTTCGTGTCCACAATGAGCAATGTAACCCCTGAATGTTTAATTAGTTGCAAATAGCCCTTGTCTTTTCAATCTATCTTATTAAAAATTGCACACTGAAACTTTTTGTAGTATCAGCAAAATAAACTACAAACAACCCTTCATAAATCCCTTCAACAACTCCGGAGATCACCATGTCCGCCCCCGCCGTTGATCCTCCCTCCTCCGTCACTACCGGAGATCACCATGTCACTACCGGTGACGGAGCTCCGTCTCCATCAATCGATCCTCCCTACACTCTCCTTGAAACACTATCAGGCCACAAGCGCGCGATCTCTTCCGTCAAATTCTCTTCTGATGGTTCTCTCTTCGCTTCCGCTTCCGCCGACAAGACGCTTAGGGTTTACTCCACGTCCGACTTCTCTCTCCTGCACAATCTCACCGGTCACACTGAAGGCGTCTCTGATATCTCCTTCTCTGCCGACAACCGTCTCCTCGCCTCCGCCTCCGATGATCGCACTGTGCGGTTGTGGGATCTCTCTACTGGGACCCACCTGAAAACCCTAGCCGGGCACACTAACTACGCGTTCTGCTGTTGTTTCAATCCTCAAGCTAATATGCTTGCTTCTGGATCGTTTGATGAGACTGTGAGAGTTTGGGATGTTAAGTCTGGCAAGTGTTTGCGTGTTCTTCCCGCACATTCGGATCCGGTGACGGCTGTTGATTTTAATCGGGATGGTACTATGATTGTGTCTAGCAGCTATGATGGGTTGTGCAGGTTATGGGATTCGGCTACTGGGCATTGTGTGAAAACGCTCATTGATGATGAGAACCCGCCAGTTTCTTTTGTCAAGTTCTCACCTAATGGGAAGTTTGTCCTTGCTGCCACACTTGATAGCACACTGGTACCTACTTCACTCTACGAAAGATTTCAGTTTTGTGCTTTCTAGTTCTGAGTTTAAGTTTGCTTCTTCTGTTTCATCATTTGCCAACTTTTATTTTCATTTGGAGTTTGGAGCATTATCTTGTCTGTGTTGTGTTATTTTAGCGATATGAAGACAATCTGTTTTTCTAGTAACTTCATGCTTAGCAATGTGTGCCATAGAGACAATCTAGATATGGTAGTTAGCTATCTTGATAAAGCATCTGCGGCTAGAACGGAAGAACCTGGATTTTTATAATTAGGTAGAGTAGACACATTCTCGTGTTTCTTGTGATCATGTTCTTCATGTAGCATACGACCTTTGCATGTTAACTTTCTTCTTGTTCACTTCTGTGAGCTCATGTATTTATTGAGGTATAGCTATTATACTGTATTAACTATGTTACCTCTGTCTCATGTAACTTGTTTGTTATACATGTTTTCAGAGATTATGGAACTTCTCAACTGGGAAATTCTTAAAGACATATACTGGGCACGTCAATCAGAAGTTCTGCATACCAGCCACATTCTCAGTCACAAATGGGAAATATATTGTAAGTGGTTCAGAAGATAACTGCGTGTACTTGTGGGAACTCCAGTCTAGAAAAGTTGTTCAGAAACTAGAAGGTCATACCGACACTGTCATTTCCGTCTCATGTCACCCTTCTAAGAATATGATTGCATCAGGTGCCCTTGACAATGACAAGACAATCAAGATATGGGTTCAGAAGAA
This sequence comes from Acanthochlamys bracteata, assembly GCA_019914995.1. Taxonomy (NCBI): domain Eukaryota; kingdom Viridiplantae; phylum Streptophyta; class Magnoliopsida; order Pandanales; family Velloziaceae; genus Acanthochlamys; species Acanthochlamys bracteata. The sequence goes on along the minus strand of CM034129.1, from coordinate 1,367,294 downwards.
ATGAGAGCAAGGACTGTGTTGCTTTTTGTAACACACCATTGTTTAAGTAACTTGTGTAGTGGACCCCACTTTCTTCACTAGAGTCTTTTGGTGGTTCCTTTGTATCCCTCCTTAACATATTCACAGGTACTCCTGTAACTAAATTTTGTGGCTACTTTTCCATGGCTAACCTATGAGATTGAATTTTCTTTATGCTGTGTGTGCGCTTCATCTGAGCTTCGCTGTTTGTGTACACTACATGGAAAAGTTTATTTCGCTAATGCTTACGAAAGGTTTGAACATATTTTGGTTCTGATGTGCTCAAATATGATCTTGTTTTGAAAGATACTGTACTCTTACAAGTTTTTAGGGTTGTAGCCTGTGCTCATGAGTGAAAAGGGTTTTTTATTGCTACTCAGTGAGCTTTCATTATTCACTTGCAAGCCAAAGGCTCTCTATGTTCTTCATTTCAAAGAACACAACTATTATATAGCTTTACCGATGTTCTTGAACGAGAACAATTTTTTCCTGGGTAAGTTGCCATCATCTATAAGATACTTGGCATATATATATGTGTGTGTGTGTGTGTGTGTGTGTGTGTGTGTGTGTAAGAATCAAGCACATACATGTAGTGTTGTCAGAATTTTGTATATCGGAACCATAGTCATATCAGCTTCAATCATGATGCTATAGGAATGTGCATGGATTTGATTAGCTCTGGTCCGGCTGATTATAATCTGGATTTGGTATTTGTTTCTTTCCACGTCCTGTATTTTCAGGCTACTTGTTCCTGCTCTGAAAAGTATTTTCTTTTGAAGTGATGGTAACTCTAGAAATCAGTTGAACTTTGAAGAGAGCAAATTCTATGAGCCTATTGATACTAATGCGTATTACTGTTATAGTGTGAATGCTGTTTTGATGTTCTGGGTGCTATTACTACTTGCCAGTGATTAAACCTGAAATTTAATTTTGCGGTCCAGATGATCATATTGTTCATTGTTCTGTCTTTATAGCAATTTCTTTTCTGGCTAGATACTATTTGAAAGTGAATAACGTGTACTTATCTTTGAAGTTCCAGTCAAGATTGACAACTACAACTCATATCCTACAATGGCATGATGTTATTGATTTAGGTCCTTAAGAAGCAGTTGCTATCTAATGATTCATTGTTTATGCTGTTTTTCTTTTTGGTAAAATTACTTTTATCTGATTGCTTTCGGTTCTTATCCAGTATAAATCAGCCAATGTTCACTTCAATCAAGGTTACTTCCCTGATTGTTGGCAGGAATCACAAATGCAGGAGCTTCTAAGTGTTTTTAGCTGTTTAAGTGCTTTCATTTGAATTTCTTGGCATCGATACTATATAAACGGTTAAGCAGGTCACTCTAATTGATACTTCCTGCATGAACTTCTAGGATGTGTACTGTCTTTTTAGGCTTGGTGACAAGTCGAGGATTCACCAAGGCCCATTTCCTACATCAAGTACACGTAACTGTAATTCTGGTTTACTGAGGATAAGTAGATAAATTTTCATTGCAATCTTGCCTGATTCTGATTTTATAAATGTTGAACTTGATCTTAGCTGCTCTACTGTTTTAACTATTACAAACTCAGTCCTCACTTTCATGTTAGTTAGGTTGAAGGATTGGGTCACTAGAGGCAGAGGAGCTCAAAAGATAAAGGAGAGGCACCTGTAACCTATTTTAAACTGTCTGCATCAACATACAAAAATATGTCCTGCTGAGGCATGTTTGATCCTTTTTAAAAGGTGATGACATCTTCATCAGGGCTTAGGCATCTTCAGCAAAGGAGATTATATAGGAGTTGTAGCTGCGATACAGTTGAATCATCTTTGGTTAAAAGGTATGAATTCTTCTTGCCATGCTCGTAGAGTCCTTTATGCTCCTTTTCCTTATTTTCTTTGAGCCACCATGGAGAAACCTTGTTGTGCCATATTATAAATTTTCTTTTGTGGTATAGCTCTTTCTAAGAGATTCTTGGTTGGACATATCATCAGCACCTTATTTGCAAGAACTAAATGAACAATATCGACCAAAACTTTGCAGTGATCTTGTGGTGATGGCTATGTTACATGGTCTATTGAACTTTCACAAAGCAAATGCCTCATCTCCCAAGTTCTTCCAACATATCCACAGTAATAGACAGTAGTGCTGTTGGAGGGTCTGTAGGACTGATAGCAGGGATGAGAAATGGATGTAACAGAAACTTTGGACGCATGGTAGGAGAGAGTTGTGAATCTTCTAGCAAGAAATCCTGGCAGGGTCAAGCTCGGGATCACATTACTGCAGAGAGGGAGCACTGCAAGAAGCTCAGCCAGATGTTATTCTGTCATCTGCTATTCTTCCTGGTCTCGAGAATGTGTAAATTGTATACTCGTTTGGTTCCTATACTGTATTAATATGTTCTTGCGCCTGCTATCTCATTTAGTTGCCAATTCTTCTCTCGAACAACGATTGTGCTATTTTTGATAGATTGCTACGGAAATTTCATAATACTTCACCGATGTTTTCTTTAAAATCAAGAAACAGCTATCGATCTCAAACTTGCAATGTTATTATTTGATTGCAGATTCTTCTAAATGTTTGGTGTTTACCTAATTGTAGTTAATAAGAAGAATTATGTGGAAATTGATGTTCAAGATAAAGTTATATCTTTTTGTTCTTTTTTGATCTTTAAGTAACTAGATCAAAATTAATTCGGAGTTTGATTGATTGATTTGTAATTTGACGGAGTTAAAATTTTGACAATAAATTTTAATTTATAATTTTTCGAAGATTGATTTACAAAGAAAGTACTCCAATATGAAAAGGCCCAATATAATCTTCAACCTTTCACGTGCTTGTCACGTGAATTGCAGCAATTTAAAACTTTTTTAAAAAGAGAATAAACTTGAAATAATAAGAGTGGTATATTACCCGCCCGCTCTCCTCGCTCGCGCGGGAGAGGGAGAGAGAGAGGTGAGCGAAGATCTCGGTAACAAAAAAACCAACCAACACGAACACGAAAGGATTCTTCTCATTTTTTGCTTCGACGTCTCCAACTTTTCACCTCTTGTTCTTCTCCTCCTCCTCCTCCAACAAATCAATCACAGATCGGAAACCAACGATGAGAAAGGAAATCGTTGTGGTGGCAGTGGCGGTGACGGCCATGATCGCCGCCACGGCGGTAGTGAAATCAAGTAGATCGGCAAAGAGGTGGAGGAAGATTGAAGAGATCGTTAAGCAGATCAGAGATGGCGCTTCTGCACCGATGGCGTTGTTGTGGCGCGTGGCGGATGATCTTGCAGATGAGATGATCTTTGGATTGAAACGGGACGGTGGTAGTAGTTTGAGAGTGATTGCTTCGCCAACCATCGCATTACCTACGGGGTTAGTTTTTTGTTGATTTCCAGATCTTAGATTGATTCGCATGATGTGATTGCCTCGAATTGAGAAGGATTTTGTATATTCAATATTTGATTGGTAGCTCTGTGCAGCGGTCTGTCAAATTTTTGTTTTTGACAAGATCATTCTCTTAATTCGAAAATCTGGAATGTACTGTTGATCAGCTGAGTTGTTATCACCATTTCATTGAGAATCAAGATTCAAGTAGCAGGAGTATCTCTTGATAACCTAGTTTTGATGATTATTGAGAATGCTGTAACTGACGTGGATTTGGCTTTGGTTTCTTATATTGATTTGAAAATGGAAGCATATTGATAATTACCTAAGTTCTAAGCACCATTCATGTAGTAGGATTCCGGATAATACAATCTCTGATGATTGTTAAGGATGCAGTAACTGAAATTAAGTGCTATGGACAAGGAGTGGTGTTATAATCTCGTTCATTGTCATTTCAGTGAGGAGGAGGGCTTATTCTATGGAGTTGAGATAGGAAGAACAAAAATCCGTATGTCGCGTATGCAGTTGGGAGGAAAAGGTGTTGGTATTACTAGAAAAACTCTGGCTGAGATTCCTCTGCCTGTAGAGTTGATGGTTGGAACTTCTGAGGTGATGAATAATACACTAACCTTAATCATTGAATTCAAATCGTACTGTGTACTAGCAAGGCATTGAGAAAAATTCGTTTCTTTTTTCTTCTGGCAGGAGTTGTATCAATATATTATTGCGCAGCTAGTAACTTTCATTTTAGGAGACAAGGAGGGTTTAAATGTTCAAGAACAAAGACTAAATGTTGGCTTCACCTTCCCGTTCCCTGTACTATACTCTGAAACCAGTGGCACCCTGGTTGAGTGGTCTAAAGGTTTTTCTATCAAAGAGGCTGTAAGTTTCTGTCCCAGCTCCATCTCTTGCCTTTCTATGCGAAATCAATCTCGATATTTTGTTTAACTAGTTATGCAATGAATGATTCATTGGTTTAAGTTGGAGTGTGATTTTAATATTATGGATGTTTTACATGGAACTTTCACTTATTTAAATGGTGATGTTTTCATGTTTTTAGTTTTGTAACAAACTATGACAACTTAGAAGATGCAGAAGAAGTATGCCTTCATTGTAAAAGGAAAGTCGTCCTTGCAGAATTTAGACTGTGCTGAGTCAAAAGGCTTGCACTGTCTCAAACAAACTAGTATAAAAGGTTGAATTAGAATTTCATTAGAATTTCTTAAAGCAATAAGAATTCCAGTTATTTGAAGAAAGACTACAGATGTCTGACTTTTTTGCTCACTTCAGAAAGCTGCCATCCTTTCTTTGTTCATCCAGAAAGCTTTTGCACCATGTTGTATACCATTTGCTTTTTTTTTTTAACAGTTATCTAATTATTGAACTTTCTTCACAAATCAGGCAGGAAAAGATGCTGTAGCTGGCATAAATGAAGCCATGAAGAAACACCGTCTTGACTTGCATGCTTCTTTAGTGGTACTTCTTTTTATTTTATATTTATATTTATAAAAATCACCTACTACGTTTATAGAGCGACTATCCTTTTACTTCTCAAATTTTGATAAACTAGCCTTTTTGCATTGCTGTTCTTTCTTGAGCTGAATCTCATTGTTCCTTTTTGCATTCCTTTAACCAGGCTAATGATTGTGTTGGAGCCCTAGCTGGAGGTAGGTACATCCATAATGAAACAGTAGTTGCTGTTATTATGGGAACTGGAACAAATGCTACATATACAGAGGCTACTGGGGCTGTTGCCAAGTGGCAAGGTCCTGCTCCAAAGATGGATGAGACGGTAAATGTGATCTTATGTCAGTGCAGTATATGACATGTCCCATTATGTTATAGGTCAACTATTGAAATTACTGGAGCATGCTATCAAATTATTAACGAGCTCAATTTCATGCTTTGCTTACAGATCATAAATATGGAATGGGATAACTTCAATTCATCCCATTTTCCTATCACTGAAGTCGATCTTCGTTTGGATGCTGAAAGTCAAAATCCTGGAGAGCAGGTACTGATTTGTGTATCACAAGATAAGCATTCAGCATTCCTGCTTTAAACCTCTGGAGCTTCTTTTTTCCTTCTTCAGATCTATGGGAAGCTCATTTCTGGCTTATATTTGGGAGAAATTGTTAGAGGGGCCTTGCTGAAAATTGCTGAAGAAACAGATTTATTTGGATGCGAGATCCCTGCAAAACTTAAAATTCCATTTTCTCTACGGTACGTTTTTCTTTCTATTAAGATGTTGATATATTCTGCTCTTCTAAATTCATGTTACAGAACTTGAAATTGCTTTGCATAAATGTCTAAGATTGAACTGCAATTCAAGAAAATAATCATTAGCATGCTAAAGATCAGGCTAGGTAAGAATTGTTTACAAAGATCACACATGCTTCATCGATGAGGCTACTGATATAGTTTTTGAATTTGAGATAGCTCTAAAAGTGCATTGTTCTTTCCGGAGATCTACTTGAGAGATAGCTACTATACTTGGTTACAATTGTATGTTCACTACAGCAAGATGCTGTATTCAAATAAGAATTCTCATTCAAAAGAGAGATTGCTACTACACTTGGTTAAAAGTATATCTTTAGTACATAAAATGCTCTATTCAAATAAGAATTCTCATTCAAAAGTAGAATAATGTTTGAACTTAGTTGGATTCACTGATTGAACTTAAAAAAGACCTAGACTCCTACGGCCCTGATACAAACTTCTGAGATTGGATAGGCATTTGTGAGTTGCTCTCTTCCAGACTTCCATGCTGAAAGTCTTGAATGAACCACGTGCAAGCAAACTGTCAAAGATGTCTTGAATTCAGCTTGACTCTAAAAATAGATGTCTCCAATCAGTCAGATATCATTGTTATTAGCTAATTGAAAGGTCTACTCTGCACCATCGTTAAATGTAGTTCATATAGCAAGCGTTTTGTCTGCAAATTAACAGTGCTGCAGTATGTATTCCTGCTGGAATTTTCAAATTCAATGATATTTCTTACAATAACTGGTTTTTATTTGGTCCACTCCATTCTTCATTCTGATTTATCTGGTTCAATACGACTTTGCAGAACTCCTGATGTTGCTTCAATGCACCAAGATATTTCTGGGGATCTTGAAGTAATTGGTGACATACTTGAGAAATCTCTAGGGGTATGTAGTCCATACTGTTGGTATATTTAGTCTGTTGACCTGCAGATAACATTTTACATTTTTCCCGCTACTTGATTAGCAGAATTGCAGCAGTTTCTTCTTCATCGAGTACTGCTCACTTATGTCTTAGCATGAGTTATGGTATGTTATAAAAGGCATCAAATTGAGTAGATTGTTGGCATTCATGGTAGAAGAAAGTCTATTTTAATTTAGATTAGTCCTTAAGTTAGACACTGCTACTTGTATTTTCGAGTTTGGTTCCCGCTCTAAAGAAAACAGGTGAAGACATTGTTATGCCCTGAGAGAAAATTTCTTCTCTGAAATTGCCCTTATGAGTAAGCATCTGAGTTAGTCTTAATTGATCTCTTTTATTGTCGGCTTCCAATATTTTATTTGATATCACTTTTTCCTATCTTTTCCATCTGATTTCAGATATCCAATACATCTCTGAAGACTCGAGAAATTGTCCTTGAGATATGTGACATTTTTGCAAAGCGCTCAGCTCGTCTTGCAGGGGCCGGTATAGTCGGTATTTTGAAGAAACTTGGAAGTGACGGGACTGATAAAAAGGCTGTGGTTGTGGTAAAAGGCGGTCTATACGAGCACTATAGAGTGTACAGGCATTATTTGCATAGCGCCGTGAAGGAGATGCTTCACGGTAAGCTTTCTGATAATGTTGTATTTGATGACCTGGATGAAGCTTATGGAATAGGGGCTGCATTACTTGCTGCCTCAAACATGGAGCAAGTAGAAAGTTTCTGATAGAAGTATAGTTAGCAGTTTTGGTTCGTCTTGACAAAATTTTTTGAAATGAGCACTGTAGGTAAGTTTAGAAACTTGATCATGTGCTGAAATTTTGCTCGTGTAGCCAGATTCAGGGTAACTTTTTGTGGTTCAGCACCATTTTTCAATTTTTGCCGGCTTTGTGAATTACACTGGTGACATTTGTAGACGAACGAAACATTGCAATCACCACATATTGGCAAATGAAACACTAAAAATGTGTGTGCTAGTTGTTTCTATATTTTATGTTTAGTGTAGTCAGGAACTATATTATTCTGATCAGGAATACAAGGAATTACAATTCTTTCATAGTTACATTGTACCTTAGAGTGCCGCCGGCCAGGAACTGTGTCGACGAGATACTTAGGATCGGCTTGGAGGAAACAGAGCTGAAATTGATTGGACAATTTAACGAAAAGAATAGAGAGGGGAGTTGGGAAGGGAAGGGGTGTGAACTCACGGCTCCTTGCACACTAAGTTGTCCGTAACTGAATTTCGTAAAAGTAAAAAGTGAAAAGTGGAATTTTTTGAAAAATGAGTTGGAAGTGTAGTTCAGTTTTTGTGTTTCAATTGATTGTGGAAGTGGATTGAAAGTGAAGTTCAGATTTTGTGTTTCAATTATTTTTGAAAGTGAGTTGAAAATAAAGTTCAATTTTATATGTTTCAATTGCATTTGAAAATAGAACTAAATTAAATTAAAAGTGATACAATATTATAAAAAAATAATAAAAATAATAAATTTAGCTAATTATTTTTTAGAAAAAATTTAATCATACACCCTATATAAAATTTAATAATTGTATAACCTACTCAATTAATAAAATACTTATATATTGTATACTAAATTTATTATTTAAACATATAATTTTTTAATAATAATAATAATACAAATAGCAAATTTATAAGTACGATTTATAACAAAATATAACCAAATAAAAAAATTTGCAATATAATATTAAATGCCATAAAATATATCAAACTTATATTATGTAATATCATCAATACTCATTGCTAGAAAATATATTACACATGTCTAAAACTAACATCAGAATTGACATTACAATTTGACATACCACATAATATATCATATTTATATTATAATTATATTACAATATACATACCACAAAATATATAATAATTTTAAACACAAATATTATAATATTATATGCCACAAAATATATCAGACGATGTTACACTAACGTTCCATATCTCCTACCTTAAAATAACACATTTCACATAACATATATTTACAAAAAATATAACACAAACTTAACACTTAGGTTTCCATTCAGTGGCCACAAAATATGTCATCCAACTTCTTCGTGACTCATCATCTCTTGCAAGAAACATTCGAGCCTTGATGTCCGTAACTGAGTTTCGTGAAAGTGAAAAATAAAAAGTAAAGTTTTTTGAAAAATAAAGATGAAGTGGAGTTCAGTATTTGTATTTCAATAGGTTTTGAAAATGTGTTGAAAATTAAAATATATAATTATATTGGAAAGTACATAAATAAAAAAGTTGGAACTGGAGTTCTGAATTTTTTGTATAATTGAAACATAAAAACTATTTGGAACTCAAAATTTGACGGGAGAAAATAGAGTTACGGGCATTTGAAACATGCCCTTAGGTGCTTTTGCGAAGAACTTATATAGAATAAATTTTATTTCAAAAAAGTATTTCGTATCAACAAAAATTATAATATTTAAAGAATTTTAAAAAAATTTAAAATTAAAAAACATATATGTCTTATAAATATTATATGATAATTTTTATTATTTTTAAATAAAAAAATAAAACTAATTTTTTTTTTTAAATTAAAAAATTATTTATTTCAGAAATTTTTTTTGATAAGTATTTTTAAACGTGTCTTTAAATAAACATATACTTCTGAAAGAAATTAAGGCTAGTCCAAAGGTTTCTGTTATGTTAATTCATTACAGGCTTGTGTAATCTTTGAGACCAAATTTGTCTAAGCCCTTAGAAGTGAGAACCTGACATGAATTATTAAACTTGACTTGGTCAGATAAAGTCGTGGAAAAGTTTGTGGTGATTTTTTTGGTTTTACCTAGTCAAACTAATGTGAAGATTCCTGGGCAGTTAGAGCAACTAGTGAGACTGAGCCATTGTCCAGTAGGACCAAACCTGTTCAGTTCAACCACTGCATGCACTGTACAATTTGGAACTTACTAACCATGTGAAACAACTGACAACATTACGCTACCAAATTCTTTGCTAGCAATAATAATAAGTCTGTTCATCTGTTCAGTTCATATAGAAGCAAGCAGTGAAACAGCAAGTAACAGTAATGTTTCATGATTTCATTAGTTTGTTCTATATTCATGCAAAAAAATTATTATGCAGCGGTTAAGGAGACCAAGAGTCAATTGACAACGTTTCTAGAATGTGTCCATACAACATGGTTGTTTGTTTCTCTTCTCGTCCAAAGGGCCAACTTAGCAAGGCTCCATTGAAAGAGGACAACATTATCTTCATTCAAGAAGGCTTCGATAGCTACTACTAGCTTTCCTAATATCGACAATCATGCACGCAAACCGAGTGAGTGACCAACTTATTTAACACTAATAAGATATAATATAATAGGGATGAGTCTTGGTTCGTGTTTAAAATAAAACCTGGAGTATTTATGAGTTAGGGCGACCTAAATCAATGATATGGGCTCGAGGAGGAAACCATTAAATATCAGAAATATGAGTGATTACTATTTAGAAAATAATGAGTAAGGTCTCTCTATGGTACTTAAAATTTCTTTCTTCAGACTGACTAGGATTTGAACAGTACTCTCTGCTTGCTGCTGCTGCTGCTGCTGCTCCTGCTCTGCCGATCTGCGTCACATTGGCAGGTTTCCCTCAGTTCTATCCGTGCAAGCATGCTCTGAAAACACAACACAACACAACCCAATATAAATAAACCAAATAAATCCCTGCTCCAAAAATAATAACACAAAAAAGAAAAAGTTTGTAGTTGGAGGTTAGATAATAGTCTTGTTTTGGGCTGTGTTTGGGCTCGGGGCCCAAATATATATCTACTTTTACACTGTATAGTGGTACTGCTCACTTGTTACTGTTATTAGCACTATAAGCCTTTATATTCACAAATTTTACAAAATAGGTCTTAAACGTGGCATATTGTATTCATAGCAAAAACAATTCCCTCTAATCTTAATTAATCATCATAATCAAACAATTGAATCGATCGTTCAAGAGATTAATCTCTGGAGTTAGTAGGTTATCAGTTTATCCTTCTCACAAACAGTTCCCCACCTTCATTGTTTGTTCGCACGTGCCAACGTTTTGTACTTCGCACCACAATTAATAGAAGAATTTCAAATTACAAAATTTTACAGCTGTTACGCTCTTATTATACAGTAAAACAATGGCGCCAAAATCCATAACGTTTTATGTTTTATGTTTTTGTTCCAAAAAAACATAAATACAAACATAAATCAATAATTAATATTACAGTTTTTATTTTTTATTTTTTATTTTCTACAGCACCATAAAAATGAAGCAAGCAAGCAAGCAGGAAGCAGAAGCGTTGCAGTGGGAGAACAAGATGGAAAACAGAATGTTGATTCTTTCCTTCTTCTTCTTCTTCTTCGTTTTCTTTGCTCGTTCCCCGACGACGTCGGCCGTCGGCGAAGTTGAAGCATTGATTTTGATTAAATCTTCACTAACGGATCCATCGGGTTCACTCTCTTCTTGGAATAACAGCAACAGTTCATCAACATCGAGCAATGGAGACGGTTTCTGTATGTGGGCAGGCGTACGGTGCGACTCACTACATCACCGTGTGATTTCACTCGATATTTCAGGATTCAATCTCTCCGGCACGCTATCACCCGCCGTCGGTCATCTCCGGTTTCTACTCAACTTCTCTGCTGCAGCAAACCAGTTATCTGGCCCGATTCCTTTAGAAATTTCTCTGATTTCTTCGCTTCGGTATCTCAATCTTTCCAACAATGTGTTCAATGGATCTTTTCCATCTTCCTTTGGTTCTCTATCCAATCTCCGCGTGCTTGATCTTTACAATAATAACCTTACCGGACCTCTTCCCCTTGCTGTTGTTCGATTGCGTCAGCTTCGTCATCTCCATCTTGGGGGAAATTTTTTCTCCGGCACTATCCCTCCTCAATATGGTTCCTGGTATGATTTTTTTTTTATTTTAAATATCAAATCCTTCTTTGTTTGAATGATATTTGGGTATATATCCTTGCTTATTTCTCTGTTTCTCGAAGTTGGTAGTGGAGTTTGATCTGTTTTGAAATTTGTTTTGCCAATGTTGTTTAGGCAAGCAACTGTTTACAGGGCATTGAATTTGATTGGTAGCTCTTTTCTTGTGATTGTTTAGAAAAAAAACACTTGTACACAAAAGAAATGGATTTGATTCGTGTTCTAAGGTCTTTCTGACATTTTTGTGATCGTTGATCAGGGAACAACTACAGTACCTGGCAGTGTCAGGGAACTCACTGGTGGGGAGCATTCCGCCGGAGATCGGCAACCTAACTACACTCAGGGAGTTCTATGCTGGATACTTCAATAGCTTCGAAGGCGGATTACCGTTGGAGATTGGGAACTTATCCAACCTTGTTCGACTTGATTTGGCGAACTGTGGGCTCTCTGGTGAGATTCCTCCGGAAATGGGCAAGCTGGAGAATCTTGATACACTATTCCTGCAGGTTAATGGAATCTCCGGCAGGCTAACCCCTGAGCTCGGCAAGCTTCGTAGCCTTAAATCGCTTGATTTGTCTAACAATGCACTAACCGGTGGCATCCCTCCGACGTTTGCTGAGCTCAGCAATCTGACGTTGCTCAACTTGTTTCGAAACAAGCTCTACGGATCGATACCGGACTTTGTTGGAGATTTGCCCTCCCTAGAGGTGCTGCAGCTGTGGGAAAACAACTTCACCGGGAGTATTCCCCGCCAACTTGGAAGAAATGGAAGGCTGCAAGTGCTCGATCTTTCATCCAACAGGCTTACTGGACTTTTGCCGCCTGACCTCTGCTACGGCAACAATTTACACACTTTGATTGCTCTGGGAAATTTCTTGTTCGGGCCACTTCCTGAATCACTAGGCAAATGTCAATCTCTTAGAAGGATTAGATTGGGAGAAAATTATCTCAATGGGTCGATACCGGCAGGCTTGTTCAACTTGCCAAATCTGGCTCAGGTTGAGCTCCTGGATAATCTCCTCACTGGTGGGTTCCCGAACACCGACCGCTCACCGGTTTCGGCTAATCTTGGACAGATTAGCTTGTCCAACAATAGGCTATCTGGCCCTCTGCCTCCGTCCATTGGAAACTTTTCTGGGCTGCAGAAGTTGTTGCTGAACCAAAACAATTTCTCTGGTCTCATGCCGCCGGAGGTTGGGCATCTACAACAGCTCTCCAAGATGGATCTCAGTGGCAATAGCTTCTCAGGTTCTATTATCCCAGAAATTAGCAAGTGCAAGCTACTGACATATGTTGATCTTAGCCGCAACAATCTAACAGGGGAGATTCCTGGAAAGATTGCTGCAATGCGTATACTGAACTATCTGAATTTGTCAAGGAACCATCTCGAAGGTGGAATTCCTTCATCCATATCTAGCATGCAGAGCCTCACAGCAGTTGATTTCTCCTACAACAACCTCTCTGGCCTGGTGCCAGGTACTGGTCAGTTCAGCTACTTCAATGCAACCTCATTCGTTGGCAACCCTGGGCTATGTGGCCCTTACCTTGGTCCCTGCCCATCTGGTGTAAGCAATGGCTCCAAGCAAGGTCATGGCAGCAGCTCCTTCTCAGCACCATTCAAGCTTATACTCGTTATTGGCTTGCTACTATGTTCTATTGTTTTCGCCATTGCCGCAATCATTAAGGCTCGATCATTGAAGAGAGCCAATGATGCCCGGGCATGGAAGCTGACTGCATTCCAACGCCTGGACTTTACAAGTGATGATGTGTTGGATTGCTTGAAAGAGGAGAATATTATTGGCAAAGGAGGGGCTGGTATTGTGTACAAAGGAAGTATGCCCAATGGTGACCAAGTAGCTGTAAAGCGGCTTCCTGCAATGAGCCGGGGTTCGTCACATGATCATGGTTTTACTGCAGAAATCCAGACTCTGGGAAGAATCCGACATCGACATATTGTCCGGCTACTTGGTTTCTGTTCAAACAAGGAGACCAATCTTCTGGTTTATGAATACATGCCTAATGGAAGCTTGGGTGAGGTTCTACATGGAAAGAAGGGCGGCCATTTACACTGGGATACTAGGTTCAAGATTGCTATCGAGGCTGCCAAGGGCCTCTGCTATCTTCACCATGACTGCTCGCCATTGATCCTCCACCGTGATGTTAAGTCGAACAACATTCTACTGGATTCCAACTTTGAAGCTCATGTAGCTGATTTTGGGCTGGCCAAGTTCTTGCAGGACTCTGGCACTTCGGAGTGCATGTCAGCGATAGCTGGATCTTATGGCTACATTGCTCCAGGTAATGCTCTTCTCCCTTTATTTTGTGCCTAACTACTTCATAGAAACTTCTTCCTGTGAAGTTCCAACTTTATCGCCTACCACTAGTCCACCTCATCATGATTCTCCATTACAATGACCAATTTGTTCTGTCATTATGTTTAACAAGGTTGTTAGTTGCATTCCAACACTTGGACTAAAGTTTCCTGTTATACTATGCACTATAAGTTTTTCTTTTCCTCCTTTGCACTATGAGTAAGCATATCTCATTAGCAGCATATCTCATCTTATTTGCAGAGTATGCATATACCCTGAAGGTTGATGAGAAGAGTGATGTGTATAGTTTCGGGGTTGTGCTGTTGGAGCTGATCACAGGAAGGAAGCCAGTCGGAGAATTTGGGGATGGTGTTGACATTGTGCAGTGGGTTCGAAAGATGACAGATTCAAACAAAGAGGAGGTCATGAAAATACTAGACCCAAGGCTTTCAACCGTCCCTATTCATGAAGTGATGCATCTTTTTTACGTGGCAATGCTTTGCGTTGAGGAACAGAGCGTTGAGCGGCCAACAATGAGAGAAGTCGTCCAGATGTTAACCGAGCTCCCCAAGCCTCCATCAAAACAAGGCGATGAAGATCCTATAGAAGCACCTTCTGATGAAACAGGCGAACATAAGCAACCCATATCAACTCGATCACCACCAGCAGACCTTCTCAGCATTTGAAAAAACCTTCTGGAAAGCAGAGGTTTTTGTTTTGTTTAGTAGTCCGCGGCTGCTTTCTGTGTTATGAATCCTCTTTGACTCTTTCGAAGTTAAATCTCTTTGATGCTTAGGTAGTCACCCATGTTCTTAAATTTTTGTACAGCTAAAATGGTGGGGGATTGGTTATTGTTTCTTATGTTTCCAATGTTTTTAGTTCTGCTGATGTCTTTGACTGTTGTAAAATCAAAGTACTAGTGCTCTTCTTCTAAGTATTGAATTGAATTGCTGCTTCTGGCATTGTTGAGTTGTGAAAGGTTTTATAAAGCTGATGAGAGGGAAGGGAAGGTTCTTTATGATTATCATTGGATACCTAACTGCAGCTGCTGCTGCTTCCGCTTGTGGCTGGGTTGACAAGTACATGAAGCCTAATGGATTATGATGGTTGGTCTTAGAGGAAGCAATAGTTTTAAACAGTTGTCTATCTTGATAGAGATGCTTTTGAGAAACCAATAGGGCGTTTGAGAGTACTTATAAAATAAAATTTTTTAAAATAAAAAATATTTTTATTTTTTTTAAAAATAAATTTTTTTATTTTTAAAAAAATAATAAAAATATATAATAAAAAAATTTTATTTTGTAAAATTTTTTTATATTTTTTAAATTTTTAAATAAATTTTTTATATATTTTAAAAATATATATTAAAAAATATAAAATAAAAAAAAATTAAGAAAAAATGATAAACAGCTTTCAAATGCAGCCCCGAACAGCCTCAAAGAAGCTTTCACTCACGAGTCAACAAAGTCAGTATGAACTATGAATGCATATGTAGCTCTAAAAGGCCATGGAGCCTATAAAACTATATTCATTTCTGTATCCTATTAACAACAATTCAGCGACTAGTGAAAGCGAACTGATACCTGAATACTATAAAAGAATAGATTAGAAAAAAATTCGTAAGTTTGAGATAAATTAAAATAAAAACTAATTTAAATTTAATTCTGACTGAAAAAATTGAGTTATTTTTAATTAAACAACTCGTATAACAACTACGCGGCTACCCACGCATGCTTTGTTTGTTTTGCCCTCAGTAACTGACTCACTTTGCAGGGTTCTGTTTTTGGTACGTAGTGCTTTCTGTTTTCCTCACAGCGTGAATCGCATGAGCAGGTGATGAATGATGAAAGACCAACTGAAGAACTAAAGAAAGAAGAAAAGAAGGAAGGAGAAGAGAGTGATTTTGAAGAAGGACCATGTTTGTTTTGCTGGTTTATAGAAAATTAATTGAGTAGGTCAGATCTCTGTTCATGTTTCATCATAGTGTTGTTCCTGGGATGATGAAAAATGAATTGAATGGATTGATGAGTTACTGTCTTTTGACAACAATTTTAATGCTTGAATTCATGGTACCGCCATTGATTGATTCGAATTCGCAATAAAAAACTTCAACTAAGAGCTTGACCTTATTTATTGTTTTACAATTATTCGGCCTATTTAATATGCAACACATAAGCTAAACTTAAGTTGTAAATCCACATAAGAACTATAAAAAACACAAATCTAGTAGTAGTCTTAACATTACTATTTAGTTCATCCCCCTTCACCAAAATTTACAACAAAAATTGGAAAGGGAATGGAATGGTTGGAGTGTTAGATTATAGCTATGAACATAATGCCCTAGATATATGAATAGATTAGCTGAATTTTGGAATTACATTTCAATTTTTTTATTTCATTTTTTAAATAAATTTTTATAATATTTTATAAAATATTTTTAAAATTTTATTAAATTTTACATCATAAAATTTTACAAAATATTTCTAAAAAATATTAGAATTTTTATTTATAAGCGTTTCTAAACATATGGATCATCTTGTTTAAGGACCATTGTAGAGAAGAACTTAAAAAGATAGAAAACTTTAAAAACACACCATCTATGCATCTACCTATTGATGTGTGATTGCATAGCTCCTCCTCCTTGTTCATCTTGTAGAAGTTAGTAGCGTTTGTAAGGTTTTGGGACCATGAGATTCCCACTAAGTAGTAGAACACCTTTATTTAGGGTACACTTTTTTGCTTTCTTTCTTTTCTTTTGATTTGTTTTTTAATTCAAATCATGGAGGGCCAAAAGCATGCAGCCTCTAGGCTGCAGCCTGCAGGCTGCTTTCATATTTGGAATTGCTCTAATTTTAATATAGATAGCATTCAAATTCATACAAGATAATTTTATAGTTTTCATTAAAAAAATTGTACAATATAAGGAGCTGAAGACATTGGAGGTTGAATCTAAAAAAAATGTGGAAGGGAGTAATTTTACTTGCTTAGAAGCGAGTTTTTTATTAATAAATTTTTTAAATTAATGAAAAATTATTATTAAAAAATAAATTTCTACAAATAAATTTAAAAAATAAATATAAAAAGTTATTTAAAAATAATTTTAGTTAAAAAAATTACTTTTTGATTATATATCGTAAAGTAAAGAAGTACGAAACCAGATATTTCACTCAATATATTTTGTTTGAGCTGAAAATAATATGGAGTTACTTGGTTTTTCAAACTTTGATAAGGGCCTGTTGAGCTTAAGATAAACTCAATTCTCTAAATAAAAAATATTTAATAAAAAATAAATTTTCATATTTATATTATAAATAAATTTTTAAAAATAAAGTTTTAAAAAATAATTTATTTTAAATAATTTATTTATTTTTATTAAAGATGAAATTTAAAAAAAAAAGTTTGATGAGTTATTAAATGAGGCCTAAACTAAGGTTGAGAACAAAGCCAAAAGAGAACTTTAGACAATAACGCAACTAGAACCAAGTAGTAAGTAAACACCTTCAACTAAAACAATTTGTCATTTACTCGAAATCAGAAGCTGCAGAATTCAGATAACTCAGTAATTAAATGAATCCATGGGGACCAAAAACATCACAACAGGATTCAATCAAGATAAACATTTCTGAATGAATTAATTTAATTTAATTTAATGTAAGAAAGAAACGATGGGCTTGTCTGTTTTAATTGATAGAAAATAAATTTTGTAAAACTGAAATTAATAAAATTAAATTCGATAAAAAATAAATTAAAAATATACTCAGTAATTCTGAAATAAATTAAAATATAAAATATAAATTTGAATATAAAATCCTATCGAAATAAAATAAGTTCGGTCTAATTCAAACAAAATTATTTTAGATGTGTTTATTTTAAAATTAACTTAAATTTTTAAATAAAAATATTTGATAATATATATATATATATATAATTTTATATTAATATTAAATTTAAAAAATTATTAGATAAAAAGTTTTATTATAAATTTATTTTATTTTATATTAAAAATAAATTAAAAAAATTTAATTTGGGTTTATGCTGGCAGCAGTATGTTTATGCTGGCAGCAGTACAAGAGAAGACAACAGCATTGAAGTGTCCTAATCAAGACTGAACCCAATTTAAAAGCTGGTTCAATTGAATTAGATCTATCTGAGACCACAAGAAGAACAACTCAAGTCCAACCATGTATTGTGGTCCATTGGGATGGCACTCACTAACTCAAAGCTTTCAAATAACATCCCTTGTCTTTTACTTCTAATAACAATACTATGCATCTCATTTAAATTAGTAGCTCAATATAATCATTGATTCATATACAGAGCGTTCTTTTGAGCGCAAGTGAGTTTTATTTTTAAAAATATTTATTTTATTTGAAAAAGTAATTTTTATTTATTTTCTCTAAAATAAAATAATAATAAAATTTACTATATAAAATATTTTTATAATTTACAAAATTTAATAAAATATTAAAATATATAATAAAAGAAAATTTTGAAATGGAATAAAATAAAATAACAAATAATCTCTATATATTTGAAGTGGCGCCTGTTCAGTAGAGTAGTGTTAAATTCTGATAGCGCCGTTTAACTTCCAACTCATCTTTGCTTTCCATGTACTTTTCTATTTTTCTTCGTATATGGACTACTGATCTAAAAGCAAAGGGAACGCAATCATTTAAACGCGGCCCATGCAAAGGGTGCAGTCAATGCCATGATAAATAATTCACATATAAAAAAAAAACAAGCTAGAGAACTTCTTGTCAAAAGAAGAAAAAAACTCTAAAGTGGAATAAAAGGCACATCACCTTTTCATGATGCTTTACAACCTAATGCGAATATAAGTAAAGTAGTTCGACAATGTTATTGCATAATTCACATGAAAGCGAAACGGTTTTCGATGTAAGTGTCTTTTCATAAGTTATATTGATTATAGATGGCATGAAAATCTTCAAATAATATTTTACCTTTCTCACGTTTACAAGAAGTATTAAGAGGAAAAGCTACAACGGATTACCTTAAACTTTGTTTCTATATTAATAGAACGTTAAGTCATGTATTTATTTGGTTAGAATTTAATTTTTTCATCTAAATTTTATTTCAAATATTATTAAATATATAAAATTATTTTGAAACTAATTTTTAAATTAAAATTATTTGATTCTTTTGTAGATAATTTTTAGAAATTACTTGATATACGTCCTTAATGAAGGAAACTAGGGTAACTGATGTTGCTTTAACAAACAGGTGCATGATTTACGTGACATCGGTGCAACATTGCTAGTAGCAAAACTGTGTACATATTTTATCGGACATGCTAAGTTGTCTTCAAATGAAACAACAACAAACAGATAAATAGAACAAGAGGAATATGTGAATATGATGACATTGCCATTGACAATCTATCTACAGTAGTACTACCACTAATGTATTATAATATGTTTTACAGTAGTTATTGTTATTTTTCAAAATTTTATTTTAATCCTTATTTTAAATAAATGTTTCTATAATATTTTTAAAAATTATAAATAAATTGTACAATATAAAATATTATATTCAAACGCTTAATGGTTTAATTTAAACTTTTCTTAAAATTGAAAACAAGAGTCCAAATCTAATGAGAAGGGAAAAGAAAAACAGAATTACTGGTAGCTCACCTGCCTTGATTGGTGAACTGTGCTTTTGTTTTCTTGTATTTGTTGTTGCTGCATTCCGCTTTCAAATATTATAACCAAAAACATGTTGAAGCAAATATTAACACAATTGAAGTCGCAGGAAGTGCTAACCAGAACAAATTCAAGTACATTAAGGATTGGGCTGGGCTATAAAATATAAACAATATATGGCCCATATACGTATATATTGTCTCTCTGGTTCGTTTCCAGAGACCTATTTGAGCAATTTTCTAAATTAGTTTCTCTCCTTCCTGGATTGTTTATAGTTGCATACATTAGCTGGTTGATGCTTGATGCATTATCCAGTTAGCTAGGATTCTCATGAGCATTTCCCTTGAATGTAAAACTTTCTCAGAGTTCCAAAAAACTTTTGCTCCATTGTTCAGGAGAAGCTGCAATCTTCACCCAGAACAGATTTCATTCCTTATTTCCAATTGTCAAGCAACTGGATACTTTCAATAGTATAATTCTGAAAACTATGAACACAAAAAAATAAGATGGTTTCCCGAAGATGTCAACAGAATGTTGCACGGAGATTCAGTACAAGCAAATATTAGTCCATATTCTACAACAATATCCCACGCATTCCTTGGAAGTAAAGAAAGAAAGAAACCGCTTACTGTCACTAAACAAGAAGGCATTTTACTAGCACAACTATAAAACAATACGGCAGCACCTAGGTAGAAAGTATTTCTTTCTCCAACTTGCACTAGTAAATGGTTCGAATTGTGTATGCTCAGAGATAGTTTCACGTATATGCTCAGAGATGGTTTCACGTAAATATATCATTGTATATGCTATCACTTTGGTATATGTCGAAGTTACAAAGATGGCAAAGAAATATAAATAGTAGTACCATCACTTTTTTATAAAGGAAACACCCTTTTGAATGCTCTGTGCCAATTCTTTCTTTGCTTTCTCCAATCCAGCCCTGTCATTCACCCAAAACAAACAAAAAATAAAATAAAACTCAACCCCCATTGAAATAACTGACAAGGAAAGCAAACTACTTGAAATTGCACAAAATGAAGGAAGTAAATGCCATGTCAGAAACCTCTCAAACTCGTTCAAGGGCCCGAGTGGGAAAACTTCCTCCGCACCTCCACGGCCTAATCTCACTTTGGTTGCAAAGAATGGGAGTTCAGTCACCTAAAATACAGCAATGCATTGGTAAAATGCATAACTGAGTGCAAAATTTTCTTTATATTAACAAGCCTATGATGCTAAATTGCACCTGAGATTCCACAAACGAGCATTCCACAATACCGGCATCTCCATGCAAGCCACGCAAGCAAGAATCTGCAAATTTAGCAGCAGCGTATGCCTGAGAGATTTTTGTCCAAGAAAATATTAGGATTAAAACTTTTCTATTATGATATGCTAATGATATTAGCATGGTTAACAATAGGAAGCTGACCATTGACAATGTTGCAGAGCCGGCACCAGCTTTTGCCTGCATATACAAATCAGATTTCATGAGGGCAACAAAATATAGCATGATCTAAGAGAAAGCTATACCCACCAGAAATGCATGAACAACCAGATCCACTACATCAAGGATCCAAGTTGGCCACTGTTTAACCTCAGAATTTTTGTGAGAAAAAGTCAAAACACTATGAAATTTATGTGAGTTTGTGATTAATCTCAAAGCAACACTCACGCACCAACAAAGTGACTAGATTGATGCGGCAGAGATAACACCGAAAAAGTGATATACCCATATGAGCTTTACCTCACTCACTACACATGTCTGATGCTTCATGCTGATCGATTGGCATAAAGAACGTGATCCCATACTAATATCAGAAAGTAAAAGATGGGAATGCAGTGCTGCAGTTGCATATTTTAAGCATATTTTTCAATCTCCGCATAGTTTGCAGCTGAATGTCATAGATCTGATGTCTGTTTTGAAGTTTTAACAAGAACTTCCACGTTAAAGAGAATTACTTACAAATTTCCAGGATAACTAGCACAAGGATTTACACATCTACTGCCTACATCTACCACACATACATGAATGGAACAAATTTCTTGTTTAGTACAAGTTCTTGCCAGAGTACCTTCAAAATAATAATTTGGAGAACGAATAAACTAAGGAGGGATGGAATGTGAGATCTAGAAACAGATGGCTGGTTAGACTAACCTCAACAACTTCAGTTCCCCCATTTTGAATGCGATTTGTGAGATAATTAATTTCTTCTGGAGTAAATGAGCATGGAGGCTTCACCTGCAGAAGATTTTCAAACCATCATAAATGTGAAATAGCTTAAACGTCCATCCAACAATTTACAATGTGACAATAAAAGAAAATCTCCCGACCTGTGAAAGGAGGGGTAGTATAGTAACTCCTGCATGACCGCCAACAACAGGAACATTGACTTCCCGAGGGTCAACTCCAAGCACTTCAGCCTGCAAATTCAAACCTAGAGATGAGGAATTACTGCAACTAGTAATAAGAGCTGCATCCAGGCATCAAAAGATTGGTTAAACTATTAATACTGCTTAGTTAGCATTACTAGGATTTACTACTAATGTATTAAAAGGAAAAAGAAAAGTGCAAGAAGCATACCACAAAAGTATTAGCTCTAACTACATCTAGTGTAGTCACTCCCAGCAGCCGTTTTGGGTCATAAACACCGGCTTTCTTGAAAACCTCTGCTGCTATTGGCACGGTGGAGTTCACAGGATTGCTGATCAAATTGACGATAGCCATAGGACAGCATTTAGTAATCCCTTCACAAAGCGTTCTGACGATTCCGGCGTTAATGTTAAATAAGTCATCCCTTGTCATTCCAGGCTTCCTTGGAACACCAGCGGGGATTATGACAAGATCCATTCCAGTAAGTGCGCTCTCCAACTGTGGCTGCCCTAAGAAGCCACGTACCTATAGCATAACAATAAGAAATGCACATTAACAAGCTTAGGCATGTTGAATATGCTGCAAAAATAAGATCCATAAAGAATTACTCTTATTATTCAGGATACTGATAAAAGCTCAGTTGAAACCTAAAACTTGCTCAAATTTTATGACCAATTTTACAGATCAGCACAAAGTTGCAAGCATTATAAAACTATCTCAGGTGAATCCTCTATCATTATTTATAACGTAATTTTTTATAATATAAGAACTAGAAGTGAATGTTCTCAATCTCCATACAATCTCGCTTATGTATGACAACTAAAATTGCCAGCTAACTGAAAGCAACAAAATAAACTCTTAAAGTCTATACTGAAGTTGCAAGTAAGTAAAATTGAGCAGACAGAAGAGTGTTGTTACCACAGCACCAGTGTCCATATGGCTGATATCTGCAGTTACTCCCGGGGTGTTGACCACATCATACAGGTGAAGAACTGATACTAAAGGGTTCATCTTTATGAGCAATGACAACGACTGGCCAATTCCACCAGCAGCACCGAGTATAGCCACCTTAAATCCAGGAGCTCCGCCCTTTGCCCGGCAGTTTTCACTACTTATCATGTGGTTCTCCTGCATCTCCAAGCAAGTAATATAAAAACAAAGAAAATTTAGCACAGACCTTCAAGTTGTTTTCCATCTTCAAACAAGTACTTAGCATGATATATCAACTCTTATCTTCTAATCTTTGAAGTCATCGTCAATTTTTATATAGTTGGTTGTTCAACTTATTGCACTGATCAGTACGAGGAAATGTTGGGTAATTACAAATATGTGTCATCAATCTTTCGATAGATTATACAACTCAAGTAATTCACAAGCAGCTAGATCAAGCAAGCCGGTATGCAAAGGATCAAAGTTTATGCTTGAAATTGCGAAGAAACTGATAATACAAACATACCGAGAAACCATAATCACAAAATCTCAACAAAAAGCAGTATATTATCTATGATCTCAATCAAATTTCACATCCAAATAGAAAAACGACGAAAGCTACAGAGAAACGGAAGAGGAATTGACCAGTTGTTGAGAGGAAGGATTAAGGTGAGCAGAGATCCTGGCGATGCGTTCCATCTCTCTCTCTGTGTGCTTGGTTTGCTTGCGCGATTCAATCAAGCTACGAAACTTCGTTCAAGAAAGAGAAAAGAAAAGATAAATATAACTATATAACTATATATACTGCTAGTAAAACGGCGCAGGAAGACGTTAAAAAGAGAGTGAAGTATTGCGATTGGGAAGCGTGCGTTTGTGGAAGAAGAGAACTCTGATCCTTATCCTTGTCTGTGGCTCTCAGTTTTGAGAAAAAACTCTACACAGAAAAATTATTAACAGAAAAAAATAATGATTCAGAAACCAGAAATGGATCATGTCATTGTAAAGAGAATGGATTTCGTATAATGTTCTGTTTTGGTTTTTTAGTAGGGCTTCGCTGCACTCTCTCTAAAATTCCTCATTCCTTGATATTATAATTATTTTTTTATAAATTTGAGATTTGAATCATGATATATAATGATCCAAATTTTGACAATATTTTGATAATTATACCACAGATTTTTTTTTAACTCAACAAACAAATTTTTCTCAGCGCCAGCACAGAGAGAGAAGCGAGAGAGCGCGAACGAGAAAAAACTGACCTACAAGCGCGACAGTTTTTTTGTTCGCACAACCTTAGTGTAGTGTTATATAAAGGGCGGCTCCGATTTAATTTTAGGCGCATCTCACGGTTGGTCATTTGTTAAGAGCGAAAATGTTCAAAACACATGGATATATGATCCACAAGGGGAGTTTCATTAACAGGCCAATCAGCCCGTTTAAAATGTTAGGCTAAACGTTTGGGCTTTTAGCACAACCTTGTCTTGCGATTAAGAAAACGATTGAAGTACTTTTAAATTAAAATTTTTTTAATAAAAAATATTTTTATTATATTTTAAGAAATAAATTTTATTTTTTTATTTTAAAAAATAAGTACTAATAAAATTTTATTATTATTTTTTTTATTTTTTAAATTAAATAAATTATATAAAATTGAAGAACATGAAATAAAATAGAATTTTTTAAATGAACGACAGACGCCCTCTTAGACAGTATAGAATTTATATTAAGAAGCTGTTTGACAGTATTTTCGAAATTTTTATTCTATTTTTATTTCATAATTTTTAATAAAAGTTTTATAATATTTATAAATTTACTTATAATATCAAAATAAAAGAATATATATATAGTAAAAATTTATTATTTTTTTTAAAAAAACTAATTTTGAAATATTTAAAAAATATATTTTAATAACAAAAAGTCATAATGTTCCCTGAATCTTAAAAAATAAGAGAAAATTTGGAACAAATCCATCAAGTTGAAAAAAAATCCAAAGATGGAGCTGTTGTTCTGGGCCCAATTAAATAAATGGAATCTTCACTTCAGTCAACAATTGTGACACAATAATGGGTAAGGGGTTTGTGGAACAAAGCACTGCAGCACTAGGGGCCTCGACAAATTTAAATTGCTGAAGAAGACCAGAGTGAGCGATGGAAGAAAATAACTAGAAGTTTGTTATCTATTGACTCAAATAATTAGTTCACTTTCTACCATTTTTAGTCAAAATTTTGAAGGAAGAAAAATCAGTGGCAATCACTCGAGTCTTATTGCGTGTCTCAAATATATGTAATTAAGTTTCGTGAAAGCAAAAACTAAAACATAAAATTTTTTAGAAAATAAAGTAAAAATAAAATTTAGTATTTATATTTTAATAGATTTTAAAAGTATATTAAAAATTAAAAAATATAGTTATATTAAAAAATGTGTAAATAAAAAAATTGAAACTAAAATTTCGTATATGAAAGTGTTCTGAATTCGTTATGTAATTAAAATATATGAGCTGTTCGAAATTTAAAATTTGACTAAAAAAATAAAATTATGAACATTTAAAATACGCCCTTATCTAAAAAGGTCACATACAATTGATTACGTTTAAATAGATGTTTGAATTACTTTTACAAAATTTTAATTATTTTAATTATTTTTTTTTAAAAAAAATTTTATTTTTTAAAAATTAGTTTTTTATAAAGAATAAGAGAAATTGTATAGAAAAATTGTATGATATATAATTTATTTATTTAATTAATTTTTTAAAATTTATTAAATACTTATTAATAAATATGAAAATTATTTTAAGAATAAAATCAGTGCTACAATTACTTAGAAATACTCTAAAATGCTATGTGAGCATGAACGAAGCATGCAGAGACAGCAGAGTGACTAACTTTTAAAAGCATTCAACAAAGAATCCCTACTAATAAATACTAATCTAATTAACGATATGGTCTACTCAATGTATCTAATATTCAATAAACTTTCCATTTGCCAATAAGTTAATTAATTAGATTATCTCATATCTAGATGGTCAAAAGTTTCATTATTGATCTACTAGTCTTTGTGATTCCTTTCGGTTAAAAATAATGTAGTTTTAAAATGCTTAAAGTAATTATTTTATAAAATTATTTTAAAAATTAAATAATAAATTTATCTATACATATTATAAAAAATTATTTAAAATTTTAATTAAAATAAATGAAATAAACAATAGAGTTCCACACGAAACTGCAGGAATTCTGAATTGCGAAATATATGCATGAGAAATTACTGCAGTAACATCTCGCAAATGGACATAATAATTATTTTACCGAACCAAGTGTGGATATTTATGCCTCTATCATTTTCTTTGAGTTCAAACTTTATGTCAAAAATTAAATTGGGTGTCACTTTTTGTGTATCAATTTCGTTGGAAGTGAGTCAAAAATAAGTCGCACATCCCTGATTCACTTTTAAATTATTTCTTAGCTGATTTATTGAATGATCAAAAATAAAAAAGCTATTTTAGAAATTATCTTTAGTACAAACAAATACATAACTAAATTTAACTTTTTAAAAACTCATGACTCAAAAAATTTATCTTTTAGAAACTCTCTTTATTAAACTAAAAGTAATGTTAAGAAGGTTCTAATGACAGAATCAGGTTCGTAATTATCTCTAAACAACCCTTATGATGTTGTGTTCGTATGGTAGTATGGTACTCACTGGACATTTTATGAGTGTATATAAAAAATATTTTTTGAAGTAAAATATATTTTTATTTTATTCAATAAATAATTTTTGTTTATTTTTTAAAAAATAAAATAAAATATAATAAATTATCACAATATAAATTTTTTATATATTTTAAATTATTAAATAAATTTTATAAAATATTATAATAATTTATTAAAAATATATAATTTAAAAATAATAAATATTTTTCTAGAACGCATAGCTAAAGCATATATGAAGTAAAAATGATGGCACAGTTTTGACCGTGAGTTTAAATTTCATTTTTATTTTTTATTTTAATTTCTTTTAATAATATTTTAATAAATTTCAAATTTAGAAAATATAAATTATATATCACAAAATTTATTATTACTTATTTAATTATTTTTGTTAAAATAAAAAATAATTTCAAAATATTTAAAATTTTTTTATTAAATAATCACTCTAAAACCTTCTCATTATCTTCTTCAGTAGTTGTCAATATGAATTCTAGGTCGGCAAGAAGCTATACCTAACGAAAGAGGAATATTAAGATTCTGAAAATTTCTCATTGGTCGGTTTCCTAAATTGTCGTATTTAAACAGTTTTTTAAATAGATCATTTGTTCCCTGAACAACTACTAATTATGTCCTTCTGTGGATGGAAATAACAAGTCATGAAAGTGATTTATTTGTTTTCTACTTCCAAACTTTCTACAGGTGTGGTACATTTTTACTGGAAATAAGAACTAACTATGTTTAGTTGTTTACTTTTTTTTTCTTCAAAATTGTACTTTCAACTTTCTATGACTAGAAATCATAGATTAGCTCGTTCAATATGTTGAAATTGTAATTAGAACCGATCAAGATGTAACATGAACTCATTATCTGGATCACAAGTTCTAGCCAAAGCCATTATAGATAGAATCATCAATCATGTAATTCCTCTTTTTTTTTTAACCATACTTTTTCTAAGTTTTCTTCAATGTATAAATATGCTATTTTCCCTCATAGTTAACAAGTATGATGAAAGTGTTTTACATACATGTTGTATCCATTTAAAAGTTTAAACCAAAAATAAAATCCATAATAACCACTTAACACATTATTAACTACGTCTTACTAAATTGATATGGTAAGAATAATATCCTACTAATAACATCCGCAGTTGCATAAAAATGTTCATCACGTTTTCAGTCAACACATCGGCACTGATGTCAAACTGGGCGGCTAAACAAACACGAGAGCCATGTGGGCCCCAGTCAGCTATCTGCTAAAGTCTTCGACTTCCCGCTTCCTCATATCCATCTCGCTTCTTCCAGTTCTTCTTCTTCGTTCAGCGATCAATCATTGATCAGAAAACCAAACCCAAACTGCAACCCTTCTTCTTCACATTTCAATCCCAAAATGCCACCTCCGATCATTCCCAAATTACCCTTTTTGTTTCTTCTTTTCATCCTTCTTCCGCTTTTTGAGATAGCTGCTATTACCGATCTCGAGATACTATTGAACCTAAAATCATCCTTTGGAATCACCAACTCCACGAAAGGTTTGGAATCATGGTCGCCGGAAAACACTCCATGCTCATTCACTGGTGTTACATGTCAAGAAGGTTCAGTGACAAAAATAGATTTGACAGATAAGGGCATTTTGGGAACCATTCCATTCAACTACATCTGCCAGCTTCGGGCGCTCACTAGTCTGTCAATGGGTTCTAACAATCTCACTGGAAAAATAACCCAAGACATTCGGAGTTGCACCGAGCTTCGAAATCTTGATCTCGCATCCAATTTACTCACTGGAGTCGTGCCGGACTTGTCGACGCTGGTTAATTTGAAGCAGTTGAATTTGTCGGATAATCGTTTTTCCGGAAAGTTTCCGTGGAGTTCTTTGAGTGGGTTGCAGGACCTTGAATATCTTAGTGTCGGAGATAACAATAAGCTTGATCCGAGCATGTTTCCAATGGAGGTTGTGAATTTGACAAATCTTCACTGGCTTTATCTCTCTGTATGTAATTTGCATGGAAGAATCCCGCCGGAGATCGGTAAATTGACGAAGCTTGTGAACCTTGAGCTTGCTGACAATTATTTTGAAGGAGAGATACCGCAGGAGATCACCATGTTGAAGAATTTATGGCAGCTTGAGCTCTACAACAATTTCCTAACCGGAGAATTGCCGGAGGGCATGGGACGTTTGTCGAATTTGGAATACTTCGATGCTTCTGAGAATCATCTAGAGGGGAATTTGTCTCAGCTCAGAGGGTTGAACAAGCTTGTTTCTTTACAGCTGTTCACTAATAATTTTTCCGGTGAAGTCCCAGTCGAGTTTGGAGAGTTCAGGCAGCTTGTTAACATTTCTCTCTATGTGAACAAACTCACTGGAGAGCTTCCGCAGAAACTCGGCAGCTGGGCAGAGTTCGACTACATCGATGTGTCGACGAATTACCTCACCGGATCGATTCCTCCGGACATGTGCAAGAAGGGGACAATGCGGAGGCTGCTGATGATCGAGAACAACTTCACCGGAGAAATTCCTGCTAGTTACGCCAATTGCTCCAAGCTTATACGGTTTCGAGTAAGCAATAATTCACTCTCCGGTAATGTTCCGCCGGGTATTTGGGGCTTGCCTAACGCAGAACTCATAGACCTCGCTAATAACCAGTTGGAAGGTTTGATTAGCCCCGAAATTGGAAAAGCCAAGTCCCTTAATTACCTCTTGGTTGCCAACAATAAATTTTCTGGCATGATACCGCAAGAGATCTCCGGAGCTTCTAACTTGGGCACGTTCGACGCATCTCTGAACCAGTTCACCGGGCAAATCCCAGCAAGCACAGGCGAACTGAAGCAGCTTGAAAACCTGATTCTTGAGGGGAACTCATTCTCTGGCCCGATTCCAGACACGGTGGGCTCGTGCGCCAGGCTAACTACATTGAATCTTGCAAGAAACTCGCTCAACGGGTCAATTCCTGCAAGCCTTGGTAGTATTCCTATCCTGAATTCAATGAATTTATCCGACAACCAGCTCTCCGGAGAAATACCCGAGAGTTTGACTGCACTGAAGCTCAGCTTACTAGACTTCTCTAACAACCGTCTTACTGGCGAAGTCCCATCAGCTCTCTCCATAGACGCCTACAGCAATAGTTTCATGGGAAATCCTGGCCTCTGTGCTGATAGCAGCCGAATTCTTCCACGCTGTTCATTGTCTGGAGGCGGCAGTTCATCAGACAAACTCCGAGTAGCAATCGCTGCAGTGTTGATTGGCTCAGCCCTTGTCATGGCGTTTGTCGGAGTGTTTCTGTTTATCAAGAAACGGAAACTTGAAGAGCAAGACAAGTGGCGGAGGCGTTCGTGGGACTTGAAATCGTTCAGACTTCTCAGCTTCGACGAACAGGAGATCATCAACTCAGTCAAGCAGGAAAACTTAATAGGCAAAGGCGGATCAGGAAATGTTTACAGAGTGGAGTTGGCGAGTGGTAAAGTGGTCGCCGTGAAGCACTTGTGGAACAATAGGAATTCGAACAACAGGCGGCAGCAGGAAACTGCTGCAATTCTTGGTGAGAAAATGGCGAACTCCAAGGAATTCAAAGCGGAAGTTGGAACATTGAGTTCAATAAGGCACGTGAATGTGGTGAAGCTTTACAGTGCAATAACCAGTGAGGATGCAAGCTTGCTGGTTTATGAATACTTACCAAATGGAAGCTTGTGGGAGAGTTTGCACGGAGACGAAGGGGAGAAGAAGCGGTTAGGTTGGGAGGAGAGGGTGGAGGTGGCGCGCGGAGCTGCGAAAGGATTGGAATATTTGCATCACGGCTGTGATCGTCCAATCTTGCACCGGGATGTGAAGTCAAGCAACATACTACTTGATGAGGAGTTGAAGCCAAGGATTGCTGATTTTGGTCTTGCCAAGATTCTCCATGCCCATGCTGGAGCTGGAAGGGAGTCATCTGCCCATGTCGTTGCCGGCACACACGGCTACATAGCCCCTGGTGAGCATCTATTCACTATTTCCTGTCCCTTGACATGGGCAACAAATTCTACACCAAAATGATTAAGCTGATCATTTCCCTTATCTGAACTGTATGCAGAATATGCCTATACATGGAAGGTGAACGAGAAGAGTGATGTCTACAGTTTTGGAGTAGTTCTGATGGAGCTAGTGACTGGACGGCGGCCCATTGAACCAGAATATGGTGAAAATAAGGATATTGTCTACTGGGTCTCTGGTAGCGTGACAAGCCGTGACAGAGTTGTTGCCCTCATCGATGCACGTATACCTGAGTACTACCATGAGGATGCTGTCCGCATGCTCCGCATTGCAGTGCTCTGCACGAACTACCTCCCCACCATGCGCCCACCAATGAGGACTGTTGTCCAGATGCTTGAAGAGCTGAAGGTTGGCCACTTCATCTCCATCTGTGATGCAAAGAAGATCGACACTGGTGATTTCACAATAGAAGTTAAGGAGAGCAACCAGAAGCTTAAAGGGAGTCCAGGATCATGATTTTGTTCAGAGCTTCCCTGTCTTGTACATGACTGTGATCTGGAAGGAGGTTACCAGGCCAGCTGCTCAGGATTGTCAAAAGGCTATATAGAACAGAGTATTTAAAAAGCCGAGTGATAAACAGATTCACTATGTAAGGGACTTGTATAAGTAGCACAGGCAGATTCACTTACTTGGCAAAACCAAATGAGGGATTTTGGTGATACAAAGAGGTAGCTGTTTATACCTAGAATTTTACTGAAAGAGCCATCTACTAACTCTAGAGGTAAACAGAGCACCTGTTACCTTGTGTTATCTCATATATCCCTTTTATGATCAAGCCCAACAAGACGGTCTTTTTTACTTGCAATGGAGCTTTCCAACCATGGTAAGAAAAGAAACTGAGCAGCTGAATCATGATTTATCGGAATTTGAATAAAGGCATTCCTCGCTATGTGCATCTTATATAATTCAGTACAATATATCTTTTTTCAGTTAAACTGTCAAAACTGAACGTATGTGAAACATTTTCACTAAGGAAGTAAAGGATGTATGACTTACTTTTTTCTCTTCGACCATGGCTCTCTATAATTGTAATTGCAGTGGGAATATACAGCTACCGCAAGTGAACAGAAATCCACAAGAAAAGGCTTCAAACTAGAATTACCAACCACAAGATTCTGGAAAAGTGATGAAAGAGTATCCTAGCATTGCAACTAAACATACAACATAAAATTCTCTCACAACCAAAATGCAATTCATAAATGAGAACGTAGCAGGACATAACGGCTATGCTACACTAGAATAAAACATTTTTTCACAGGAATGCTGCCCTACAAGCTAGATTAGGAGAGCCCAAAGTGCACATAATACTAATGAATGGTGCAAATGACATCGTAAATTCCAGTGAAGAAATGAGGAAAGGAGAAGCAGAGAAGAAAATGTGGGTGCATTGAATTAGTGCCTCAAACTTTGCAGCAATACGCATCAACAGTTTGTAAGAGCTTGTATCACTAAGCTTCAAGAACCTATCTAAAGAGAAGATAAGCTAAGCATAAAGCCATATATCTACACATCGTCATAATTCAACATGCTGCATATGATATCTTATACTAAAGAAGCAGAGAGGACTTGGACAAGACACCTGAGAGAGTCAAGCAGACAAGCACCAAGGATAGGCTGTCATCTCTGGAAGGGGGGAGGTTGTGGCATAAAGTTTTGGCAGTGCTGGACCAAAAACTGAGTTAATAAGTATGCAAAAGAACATCTTAGCAAGCATGGAGTCATCACTTGAAACAAGTATTTTGTGTGGTGATGAAAACTAAAACCATCAAGCCTGAGTTATAAAAGGGAACAAGATTTAACAATATCTACATGATTTAGTCCCATCCAATCCTGCCAAGGAACACTTATAATTGTGTTTAGAAAAAAAAAGAAAAATAAAAAAGAGAGAGAGACTTTGAACTAGCATGGAATTTGAATATTGAGGCTGTCTAATGAAAAAAGAAATAGTTACCACAAAACAAGGTGAAGAGAAAAATTCAACTTATTTCCCAAATGTAAACAACATATAGCATCATAAGGAAATCTACAACACCTCATAACTACTGGTCCTCCTGCAATACATACGGGAAAGATGTAACCAATTGCAATACTACATCAAAGATATTCACATGTACTACATGGAAAAAAAAGAAATTTTAAGTCAAACTCATTTTAGGCTCAAATTTTAACCGTGAAATTAGTTCGAGGAAAAAAACAACCATATCAGTAGATATAATTTTAACTTACTCGCCGGATTTTGGTGTTAGTCACCACCGCATGCAGCAACAAAGAAAATCAATCTAATCTATCTCAGATAGCAAATTTCTATATAGTGCAGAGCTTAATTCTAATTATACAGTCCCCATTCCAAATCAAAGAGCATGTTGCCTACTATAAATTCAACCAATAGCAGCCGAAACAGAATTGGTTCTAATTAATTCAGTCACTTTATAAAGTAGTTTCCATTGAGAGAGAGAGAGGCTCACCAGATACGCGAAGAAATCTCTTCTATACTCCTGCTCTAATGCCTGGCTCCAACCTGTTTGCCTACACCACTATCTCTTACATTAACTACATTGACCAAAATACTCTTCGCGCCGATGGGAGAATCTCAAGAGATTCAAGGGCATCTAGGAAATTGATCGAGATTTATCGATCTCCATTAGAGAGAGAGAAGAAGAGGCGATAGTGGACAGTGGAGTGAAGAGAACGACGAACGAACGCGAGAGAGACCACTTTGTTTGTTTTGTTTTACTATGGCGAAATCGGGCCTATTATATTCACATTAATTAAGTTTATCCCCCATAAATTGTTTTATCAAAATTTGACTCTTGAGTTTTGAGAAAAAATAAGAATAATTAAGAATCGATGCTCATCTCAAGAAGTTTAGAACAAAATATGAGATAGCAAAAGAGAAATAATAATAAAGGATATCGTGGTTTTTAAATGTGTCGCAAATGGACAGCATCAAAGCGCATTAAATTTGTGTCTAGAGGCTTAGCTTAGTTAGCTAGTTAGTACACTTTTTCTGCAATCTAATGAGTGAACGAGGAAGTTGTTTGACTTTTCATTTCAATCACAGACAATCTCCAACCAGACCCATGATATATTTGGTAGGAAAAAGATAAAAATTCCTGCCGTTGGGCCGTTCGCATCAAAGAGCCAACCTGTCCATTTCAAGCACACCTCACAAAGTCATATATTATATTGACCCAACGCATGATATTCATCCAACGGCTGAGAGTAGTCATCCTTTTCCCCACGGCAACCGTTGAAATCTCAGGGGTAACTTTGGTAAATGTTAGAAGTAACTGTTGGCCGTACTTGAGAATTCGAAATAAAGAAACGGGCGGCAAATAAGGCAAACGCCGTTACATTCTAACCGCGGTTAACGCGCATACAGCTTGTAGCGTATTTTTCTGCCGTTCATTTAACCACGGTTAACTAAACTAAGGTTAGACGGAAACCTAAGGTCGTTGCTGGTGCTCTGTATAAATTGCCACCGTGGAAGAAGTGCCTGAGAGATAACGGTAGGCGTCTTCACACACGCCGGCGATTTCTTTTGCTCTTTGTCATTCTATCTCTCTCTCTCTCTCTCCCTCGTTCTAATTCTTTGTAGTCAGAAGAATTCGATCTAGTTTTCATCCGCGAAAATGAGAGAGTGCATTTCAATTCACATCGGTCAGGCCGGAATCCAGGTCGGCAATGCCTGCTGGGAACTTTACTGCCTCGAGCATGGCATCCAGGTCTGGATCTAGGTTTCTTTTTTATTTTTCATTTCCTGTTAATTAGATTTTTATTCTGCTTGCCATTGTTAGATTTCGGTTGAATAGTATTGGATGATTTCTGGTCTATCTACTTTGATTGATTGTTCTGAATCTACGAATCTATTAAAATGTTGTGCTGGATCTGATTTTACCTCTTGTCGTTCTGTTGCATACCCATGAATGCTTGCTAAGATCTTCAGTAATGTGCTAAAATTTACGATAATGTAGCAGATTTCTGTTAGAATCACAAGATCTGGTTGATAGACTGAGTATTCTTGTGATGCCTTTACTCTCAACTTTAGATCCGTCTTTCCTGGTGGATCGTATCTGAGTCTGTCAATAACTTCTTAGATCTGTTCTGTTTTGCACTCTTATATATGTAGATCTAGGCATGTCTTATCATTTTACTTCAAATTTCTGTATTGTCTAGCTTAGGGACATCTTCTGATCAACGTTTCTTAACATTTTTCTATCAGCCTGATGGCCAAATGCCGAGTGACAAGACGGTTGGTGGAGGTGATGATGCATTCAATACCTTCTTCAGTGAGACTGGTGCAGGCAAGCACGTTCCCCGTGCTGTCTTTGTTGATCTTGAGCCTACTGTGATTGATGAAGTCAGGACTGGTACCTACCGCCAACTCTTCCACCCGGAGCAACTCATCAGCGGCAAGGAGGATGCCGCAAACAACTTTGCTCGTGGCCACTACACAAGTAATATTCTATTCAATTGTTGTTTTATTTGTTATCAATTGTCTAGGAATTGGTGATGATTCTGGTAATCATTGTTTCAGTTGGCAAGGAGATCGTTGATCTTTGCCTTGACCGCATCAGGAAGCTTGCAGACAACTGCACTGGTCTGCAGGGATTTCTTGTCTTCAATGCTGTTGGTGGTGGCACAGGTTCTGGTTTGGGATCTCTTCTACTGGAGCGTTTGTCTGTGGACTATGGCAAGAAGTCCAAGCTTGGTTTCACTGTGTACCCTTCCCCTCAGGTTTCCACTTCTGTTGTGGAGCCCTACAACAGTGTTCTCTCCACCCACTCCCTCCTTGAGCACACTGATGTTGCAGTCTTGCTTGACAATGAGGCTATCTATGATATTTGCCGCCGCTCTCTTGACATTGAGCGCCCAACGTACACCAACCTCAACCGCCTTGTCTCTCAGGTTTTTGTTCCCTCAACAGTTATTCCAATTTTGCTAATCTTTCCAGTCATTGATGTCTAATATGTTCTGTTTGGTTTCAGGTGATCTCTTCCCTGACTGCATCCTTGAGGTTTGATGGTGCCCTTAATGTTGATGTGACTGAGTTCCAAACCAATCTGGTCCCATACCCGAGGATCCACTTCATGCTTTCCTCCTATGCTCCAGTGATTTCTGCAGAGAAGGCTTACCATGAGCAGCTCTCTGTTGCTGAGATCACCAACAGCGCCTTTGAGCCTTCTTCCATGATGGCCAAGTGTGATCCTCGCCACGGCAAGTACATGGCTTGTTGCTTGATGTACCGTGGTGATGTTGTTCCCAAGGATGTCAATGCTGCTGTTGCCACGATCAAGACCAAGCGCACCATCCAGTTTGTTGACTGGTGCCCTACTGGATTCAAGTGTGGAATCAACTACCAGCCTCCCACTGTTGTTCCTGGTGGTGATCTTGCCAAGGTGCAGAGGGCTGTCTGCATGATTTCCAACTCCACCAGTGTTGCTGAGGTCTTCTCCCGCATAGATCACAAGTTTGATCTCATGTATGCCAAGCGTGCCTTCGTGCACTGGTATGTTGGCGAGGGCATGGAGGAGGGGGAGTTCTCCGAAGCACGTGAAGATCTTGCTGCCCTTGAGAAAGATTACGAGGAAGTTGGTGCTGAGTCTGCTGAGGGTGAGGATGGTGACGAGGGCGATGAGTACTAAGTTGTCTGCTGTTGGTTGTGATCTGTTTCTGCCAATTATCTCGTTAGTTGTTGTGGTGTATGCTTCCGTCTCAATGTAGTCTTGTCACTGTGCTTGTTTCATTTGCTTAATTAACTCTCTATATGTTGGTTAGCGTTTGCCACTACTTTTTCCTTTGTGATTTATGGAAATGGTTTTTAAATGAAGTCGTTGATAGTTGATACCAGTGTTAATCAAAATTTTTCTTAAAATAAGTAGTTATATTAGTTTATAGAAATTAAAAACTTCTAAAAATATATTGCTAGTTATTATGATATCTACATAAGTTCACCTTAATTAAACTTTTGTGCCATAAAAACTAATAATTTCTTTTATTCATATAGATAGTTCAAACTAAAATAATGCTCATTTTGTTCGGATTTTTTAGTTCTTAAAATACGTGTTCAAGGAAATACAATTACTTGCAAAAATAAAAATTTACAAGTTTTCTAGAAATAGGTCATGTTTAGAATCTTTAAAAAAAAAGAAATTTTAAATTTTATACATATAATTATTTTATTTTCATCTACATTTTTGTAGAATTAAGGTGGTCTATTGTTAAGAGGTTTTTAACTGAAACATTCATAAACAACTCTCAAAAATTATGTCAAATATAACATATTTATATAATATTTAATTAAAGCTATTTTAATAAAAAAGAATATTTTTAAATATTATGTTATTAAAGTTTAAATGCAATTATGGAGCTTACAATATAAGTTAAACATGGAATGATGCATTCTTTGCGTTTATCTTAAAATAAACTCATTTTTTAAAAATAAATTTTTAAAATTAAATTAAAAATATTTAATAAAACATAAATTTTTATATAAATTTTGTATTAATAATAAATTTTAAAAATTTTTATTTATAATATTATAAATAAGTTTAAAAAAAGTAAAACTTAAAAAGTTGATAAACACGTACATATTAATAAACTGGATATTGTCTAATGTTTATTCTTAGTCTTTTTTGGTTATAAAACCTTAAAGGCCCTCTTCCCCAAACTTGTTAAAACATATTTAGAGAAGTAAAAGATTGGATGCTCTCGTTGAGAGTCGAACTCAAGACCTCCCGCTTACTAAACGGGTGCTCTAACCAACTGAGCTACGAGAGCTTGACGGAGGTAGATGTTGGACGCTAGAAATCTCTGTCCCCTGGGTTCCTCTCTCCCGCACCATCAATGACCCAAAACTTCAATCTGCCATCTCTAGCTTTCTCTCGCCGGCCAACAACAACACTTCAAGGAGTGCAGTTCCAGTGACGGAATGCTCGTCATGTTCCACAGAAGAAAGCAAAAGCAACCACATGAAGACTCGTCCAAATAAGACTCAGCCGTGGGAACGTACGCCGTAAGGGACCAACCAACTACCCTCCGCTTCCTCCTCTCCCACCCGACTGGTCCGTTGCTGATTCATCCTCTTCATCTACTGCTGCCGAGGATGGTGCTCTCCAGCCGGAACAGGCTACCGCACCGGCAGTTTGACTGGTTGTTTATTGTGAGTTTGTCCCTGCTTACGTTTATGTCATTTTCTTCTCTGGTTGCTGCAACTTAGTTGTATTTGTTTTGTTCCCAAGGTGTTCGAAGAAATGCGCAAGTGAAACAATTTGATTCAGATAATTAATTATTATTACACTGCTTGTTTTGTGTCATTGTTCAGAGTACCATGGTCTACATAGAATGAAAGACTAGTTGGATTAGAATGAGTTTACACTTTGAATTTTGTTCTTCTGCAACTCCCTTCAAAGCCAAGGCTTTGATTATAAGATGCAGGCATATTACACTTGATATAAATACTAATTGCATTTTAACCTGTGAATGTAAATCTCATTACTGAATAGAATTATAGCTAATTATCCAAGACATAAATTTATATTAGTTGGTTTATAGATGAACACCATATATAACAGAATAAATAAGTTCATTTCAATACTTGATTTGATCTTTCCTTCCATTTCTTGTTCTTAGCCCCTTGCTTTCTTTTATCTTTCATTTATAAGTAGAACGTGCTGCTTAGTTATTGATAGTTAATTTTCTTTGTCCAGTTTAGTTTGTGTTGATTACATCTGAGTTGGGTTGAACTGTAAAATGAATTATCGCACCATGACAGCTG
Organism: Acanthochlamys bracteata; assembly: GCA_019914995.1. Classification (NCBI taxonomy): domain Eukaryota; kingdom Viridiplantae; phylum Streptophyta; class Magnoliopsida; order Pandanales; family Velloziaceae; genus Acanthochlamys; species Acanthochlamys bracteata. Next base: position 1,329,015 of record CM034129.1, on the reverse strand, counting down.
AGAGCTTGAATTTGTTGTATTCAATAGCTTCAAAATTTTATTTTGCAGTCTCATTTGTGTAGCGAGAAAACTTTCTCTGAGTTTTAGCAGATATTCCGACGAAGTGTAACTGATTAATTGTATTCATTGCTGTTTAGGGTGTGTTTCTTTAGAGATATTTTTTTAAATAAATTAAAAAAATAATTTATAATTAAAAATACTTAATAAAATAAATTCATATATTATTTTTGTATTAACAATAAATTTTAAAATTAAATTTGAAAAAATGATAAAAAAGTTTATTTTAAATTTTTTATTTATTTTATATAAATATGAGTTTTTAAAAAATTAGAGTTTAGATGGTAGATAAACAAGACCTAATTGTTTACTTGCATTTGCCTTCAATTAGGACTAGTGTATGATGTTATGGGCCGTCTTTTTTACAACAATATAAGGATAATATTTTGCGGCACGTTTCGCAGTCTCGTCTAGCGACAGCGTTGTATTTAGCTGTTTTAAATTGAGTTATAACGTTTATAATCTGTTTTTTATTAACATTTATGATTTGTTTATGTAAATCAGACGTGCTTTTTACGTTAAACTTGAATGGAATATCGAGTCGAATATGAGACTAAATTCAAATGTTGGACTACGGTAGATCTAAATTGGAATGGTGCAGTTAAGTAAATCAAACATTTCGTACATCATACATTAGAAAGAATTAAAGAAGATGAATGAACTCCTGATAAGAAAAAATGGCTACATACATACAAGGATGAACCCGCAGAATCTAGCAGTTTCAAACTGCCGAGAAAAGCGCTAGACACTCCTTCAACATCTACATACTATATAATGCATCTGTTTTGCCGATAGGCTTCAACCTACATATAGAGCGTGTTTACCTAAAAAATAAACTCAATAATTTGAATTAAAAAAAAATTAATTTAAAAATTGACTTAAGAATATTTAATCACAAATAAAATTTTATATTAATATAAAATTTTAACGAAAATTTAAAAATTATTTTAACATAAAATATTTATTTTAAAATATTTATTTATTTTATATTTAAATAAAATTCAAAAAAGTGAAATTTGGGAGGACAGTAAACACACACATTATGCATCTGACAAAAGCTATCAAAAACATAGAATGATTGCACGCATCCGTTCCTGCAAATAATAATTCAACTATCTCTAGCATTCACCTTCCTAGTTAGGTGAAAATTTTACACAAACATATAGATTACTCCCTCATGTAAGGGACCAAAACGTAGCTACATCGGTAATGTGATTAATCCGAGACAGGCTTATACACATTGGACTTGTGAAATTCTAAGCTCTACATAGAGCAAAAAGAATATTACCGGCAATCCATAAGGATTACTTTGAGCAACAAAATTCTGATTTCTACTTAACGTAGGGAGCTACCTGAGAAATCTTCTCATCCTCCAAGAGAGTGTAGGGATCAATATATGGAGGTGGTGATACTGACATCTTGCCAGCATCATGCACAAAGCTTGGACCGAAGTACTGAACAAGAATAAAATATAATCAGAAAAGCAAGTTGCTTAACAAGAAATGCGCACTTCTAAAGAATAAACGCAAAATAACAAAAGCTATTCCACCAGCATATGTGATTACATCAAAAACCTTGCTACTTATGGTATCACATACTCAAACTGGATATATTATTAGCCCTATCTTAACAGATGCAAGCCTGAACGATGTGTATTAGGCTAGAGATCACGGGTCACTATGTGGCAGCCACTCCAATGACTACACTGGATCCTATCTTTCTAAGCAATTAAAAAAGCCACGGCAATTTTCATAAGCATTGAGGATTTAGTCACATGTATCATTACACAAAAGTTCTCAGATTTATAAGGATTGACCAAAACACCAGTTACAAGATACCATGTGTACATATAATCTAATGAGAAAGGAGGAATCTTAATATCCAAAATATAAAATGACCCAGGATTCCACAAGTTTCTGGACTCATCAACAAACATCAACACAACCTCAAAACGCAACAAGGTAACAAGTCTTTGCAGAATTCACATGTGAGTGCTCAGATCATCAACGTTTTTATACACATGACAACACCATTTGCCACAACCAGGAATACAACACATGCAGGTGCATCATCTACATCAGGAAAGATGTAAGTCCAACTCAAGGTTATCCTATGTGTTGCCATCCATACACTGTGGGATGCTACTCAGCTTATATTCATAGTGTTGTTCTATTGGATCAAATGCATGCTCAGACCAATCTAACATTCATGATGACTGTGTATACTTCAAACTTCCTTTGCAATGACTACTCCAATGTATAGTATGACAGTGAAATGGTATTCTCTATCCTCATTCATGATAATTGACGTATAGAAAGGAAGGACTTAAGAAAGCAGTTTAAAATATGTAACTTACAATGTACAATACCCCAAATGCAATGGATGTGATTAGAATCAGAGGCCAAAATCCAAGGAAAAAAGTTCCTCCAATTGTCAACAGCAACTTTGCACGAGGAACTAACCCCTACATCAACAAAATGGTAATGAATGAGTTCAGCAATGTTTAGGCAGAGATGAAAATTCGCTGCTCAATGCACTGACCAGAAAATTGGCCAAACAAATTCTTTCTGCAATTTAGCATTTGTTTGTGATTATTGTCAAAGGAAATGATTAATAAGCATAGATTGGAAGTATGTATAAGAGTGACATGAATTTAGCAAGTGAGAACTCCCAAATTAACCAACTTCAATCAGGTATCAGTTATACATTCATCCTTCAACCTTCAAGCTTTAATCCAAGCTAACTGAAATATTTAACCTTCAACCAGTATCCTATTCCATAAAGTTACAGCATTAATCCTGCAACACCCACTGGGAACATCTGATTGCATAGATATTCACTAGTATAGGAACTAATTCCTTTAGCAGTAATCAGCAATTACTCTCTCATAAAAGGCTATAAAACTGGCAATTTGTCCAAACGCAAAATATAAGTCACAAAATACCATATCAGACACCTTGACCACCACACTTAGAACCAGAAAACCATTTTAATGTTTATTCCATCACCTATGCAGAGCCATCTATAGCACCCCCTACCCCTTTGCAAATTATGCTAAATTGATGGACAAACAAAGAATTTCTAAGTCTAGATTGCTCTACATAAATGTCATCCCTGTGAGCTACTGGCTACTAAAGATCCTCACCTAGCTAATGAGTAAAATAATAGACAAATTCTAATATCTCAAAGTTAAAGTGGCTACTGCTCCAAAGACAATTTGCAACCTATCTACAATGGTATACTATCAAATCCATTTTCATTACAAGGACAGCATCAATTATGCAATTACCACTTGTTGAATTGCTATGTTGTATCACAAAGATCAAAAGTTACTTTCCGACTGCAAATTTATTTTGGGCCTAATGCATCAGTAAAGTTACTCCAACCTTCTCAACTTCAGACCTCTAATCACCACAAAACTTGAATATTCCGCCATAATTCGAAGTAAAATGGCTTCTATCTCAAAACTACTTAGCAAAATCTCCAAATCTACCAAACTAAAGAGCTAAACTTTCAAGTACACAGACCTCAAGGCCTTCGCTGTTCAGAGACATGGACCGTTCCCGCTGGCCATCAAGCGACTTATCGTAGTCAGCAGTCGAAGTAACACCGCTCCTCCGTCTCCGAATTTCCCGATCTTCTTCTTCTTCCTTGATTGATTCTTCTATCCTCTCTCTTTCTTGCACCGCCGATCCCGGCGACATCCCTCTCCGTCTAAGCTCCTTCATAAACAACGATTCTGGCCTATCCTCACCTGCTCAATCACCACCATCTCATCAACAACAATTCGGAATGACAACAATCAATAACAGCTATAACTACTATTGATTGCTAATTATTAGTTTACCTTTGGGATTGGACTCTGGGTCTTGGAGAGCACATCGGATTGGAGACGAGAAGCGGTGGCGGTGAGGTAAGCCGGTGCGGAGGGCGAGCGGAGGAGAGAGAGCTGATCTCGAGATCTGAAAACAAGCCATCTAAGCTGTTGGTACCAAAATATTATCTTCTTCTTCTCCTAGTTTTCTGTTTATGGAAGCTGAGTCGCGAAACCGGCGGTGAGTACGGAGCACTGGAACAGGATAACAATGAACGGGAGAGATCGATTCGTGGTGCCTAGAAAAAGCTTCTATACTCTTGTTCTACAAAACGCAATGAATACTAGCCATCAGATTATTGCCACGTTAGCATCCATTAATTGTACCCAAGCGTGCGCTGTAATACGGATGGATCGTGTGGCCGGGATACACAGTTACAAAACAGCACTGCACCCCGCGAAATAGTTCTAGTAGCTTACTGCTTAGGGAACGTTGATTTTCTTCAGACTCCATTAATATATTAACTAACCAGTATATCGTACGTGTCAATCATTGAGATATTGTCAACACATAAGTCTGAGAAAAATCAACAAAAATGCAAAGGAAAAACCTGAGAAAATTTTCAACTTATTATATTACTAACTGGAGTCTCACAGGTGCAAAAACATCAACTGCTCTCATTACATTTGAAAATTTTTGCAAGCATACATGAATTAGGCACGTAACCAACTCGTATCTAAAACAGAGACGACAACTACACAGTCTATGAATTCACAATGCAAACTAAATACCACAAGTGCCATGCAAATTACGACTTCTGATCAAATAAAAACAGAGACGTCACGTTTTATTTAGTCACAGAGTTGCTACCCTGCTTAACTAAAAACAAAGTGCAGCGTCGGTTTGTTCCCCTGTTCCCAAGCTCTGTTCTTTAGCTTCCTACCGTACAGCAAATGCAAAACTACAGAAAGAAGAGGTATTGCTCTACTTACTTGTTCTAAGAAATTTTAGAAAAGCAATACAAGACAACGAGCTATGATCCCCAATCTCGTAAATGTTTGAAAATAAAAATGGCCTCCAACGTTGGATTGCTGCATTGTGATAGCACAATGGTTTGGTTTAGCAAGAGATGCCATCAACAAACGTAACTATACAAGGTTTGCTGAAGCTAAAAGAAGGCATACATAAGTATGTCTTAGCAATGGCTAACAGTATCTACTTACGTACCTCGATGAAGTCAATCTCGTTGGCATTATTTCAAGCTCTTTCTGCAGCACGCAAGTCCACATCAACAAATTTCAGCAGGTGCATCTCCATAAACTCTGCTGCGATAGAAAGAATTTTCAAATTATTGCCAGAAACAGCTTGCAAAGGAACTGGAATCATCAGCACTTCAACACCGAAGAGATTAAACAAAATGGATAGCGAAGCCAGGTAGAACTTACCTAAGCAAATAATCATTGGTCAAATAAAGCATTCCAATAAGAAGAGTTGGAACCTTTTTTATTTCTGATTCTTGATTAAAAACTGCTTTTTACACTGGTTGACAAATAAACGTATAAGTCGAGCAACGAACACATTTATAATCATAGGCAAAATGACAATGTGTTTCTCTTCAGGTTATCAACAAGCAAGGTTTAACGTCAACTTTGACTCCATTGCAATTACAAACCATTCCACAAAGAAAAGAGCAAATAAGGCATGAAGTACACCCAATATAACTCTTTCGTGAAAGGTCTTCCAAGGCATGCAGGAACATATCACCTTGTAAAGTAACAAAGGTAGTGTGCATTAACGTTCAAGTTGTCGTTGAAGCATTTTAACAATATTAACTCAATATTATCCACCCTAGATAACTCAGAATTTCTGCGCAAAGTCTACTAACCGTCCAATACAAAATCATGTTATCCCTCTACGATGTTACCCTTTTTTCCAGATATTGAATCAACCAACATATGTCCACAGGAATCAACCAACCTTCAATTCAACTACTCATCATTCGCAGCTAACTTAAAGAACTACAAACATCTTACATTTCCCAAAAACACCGAACAAATCTTCGTCTAGTTAAAACAGATCACGATTAACAACACAGTTAAATCACACGCACCAAAAACCAAATAGAGCAAGGTGATCAGATCAACTACCACTTACCAAGCCCTGAATTTCCACTCCAGTACCGTAATTCTTTGAGGGAGAATTCCACACGCGCGACTAACCATCTCGACTAATACCGGCAGCTTCCAGAAGTTTCGTACGAGCGCGAATACAGAAGCTTTGTTTCTCTCTCAACGTTCTGTTCTCTCTCCCGTAACTAACTAACAAACTCAGTTGCACTGCCGCCGACTATATATACCCTTCCATTTCTCTGCAATGAAACCAAAAAACATTTCATCCGGCTACTCTTGCTTTCAACACACAGCGGGAGAGAGACACACAGAGAGAAAGCAGGCGACTGAACAACAATGGCGGCGGACAGGGACTGGGAAGAGAGAGAAATCTACGAGTCTGACCCGGAGAAGGAGATCGCATGCAGAGCTGTCGAGAAGAAAGATTTCACCATTTCTCAGGAGCTCGTTCTGCAACCGGAAATCTTGTTCGAGCCTGATCTCGAACCTACAGATGAAGAAATCATTAGAATCTTCCTCGAGAACAGGTTCAACAAGGAAAGAGATTCGGCTTTCGATAGAATGATCAATCGTATCGTTGTTGTCCCGGACTTCTACGAACGAACACCGCAACAGTTAGCAGGTAATGCAATTTCGTATCACGAGTTCTACAGTGAGCTTTCTTTAGGATTCATTACAGTGTTTGTTGGAGTTTGTACTTCGTCTGTCCCGATCGTCTTACTAGTGTTTAATTCTCTTTGATCGATATTAGAATGTGCAGCGAGGACATTATTAGCAGGAATTTATCGTAACCATTCAGTTCTATCCCGTTCTCTTTTGGTGAAGTTTTAGATTGAATGTTTAATTCGCACTGGTTTGGTCAAAAAATTTTCATCTAGTTGGAAAATTTTCATAATCAGTCTGTTCAATTTGGTGGAATGTATTTATATTCTTTAGGTAACAATTTGTTCCTGTTTAGAAAAGGTTTCATCCCGCATGAATTTCAGAATTTCATAAAAAGACCGATCGTATCGTTGTACTGACTGTTCAGTTCTGTTCTTGTTTTGCGAAAATTTTGTACAACCAAAAATTCTTTTCCTAATAATTCTGTTTTAATTCTATGTAATTAATACATAGGCTTGTCAACGTTTTAATTCTGTTATTTTGGTACTTGGAATTTGGATTACTTATGACCCTAAGTAAAACAATTACAAGTTGTTCTGATTACTTCAAAATAATTCACCATCAATCATGCCATCACAATCTGTAAAAGAAAACTCAAGTCTTTATACTAATTCTGATAATTCTCCTTTCTCTTTTTCTTTTGTTTTTTTTAACAGCCTTCGATTTTCTGTTTATTCATGTCTCTGTTCTTGTTTGGTGATAATCTTCAGTTTCTTAATATTCTTCTACCAATATAAGCAGAGGCTGCAGTGGCACACGGAAGTACAGGAAAGTCTACTTGGTATTTCTATGTGAAGAAGGTTCGCATGAAGAAAGAGAACCTCTGGAGTAGCTGGTACGCCCGGCGCGGGAATGTGGGATTATGGGTGGTGCAAAATGTTTCCGGTGACCCTGATGGTGTGAAGATCATGCACAACTCAAAGACCATTGGTGTGAAGAAGTTCTTCCGATTCAAAGAGAAAATGACCGGAAGAAGCAAAAAGACATTCACAGATTGGGTCATGGAAGAATTCGACTACAAGGCGGTAAGTTCTGTTACGCTCATTTGTTTTCAAGTACTGCAATAGTTGAAATTTTGTTTTTGTTAAACATATTGGCCTTACATTTCGTTCATTAATTTGCAGGAAAAAGAGTGGTTGTTTTGCAAGCTCTACCAGAGGGACATTAATGACGCAACCTGGCCACCTAAGCAGCCGGACAGCAACAGAGGCGGCGACGGCGACGCTGACGACGTGCCCAATCCAAAGTAGGCTAACTGAGATGGCAATGTGATGGAGATGCACGTACTGTGGAGAAATTACAGAATGGGTCGATTAATCTAGTTCTGTTTTCGTAATTCTTTAATTCTTTGCATGTACCTAGTTCGGGTGGCGCAAGCTTTCTCTGCCACCACTGGCTCGGTCAGCCTCTTCGGCCACCCTGCCGCACTTGGAGTTGTCATTCAGAGTGTGCACAATGCTCTGTAGGTGTTTTTTCTAGCTATCTGCACTACCGTTTCTCTTTTGTCTGCTTTCAACAAAGTGAACTAACTAGCTATGAACTGATCAGTGTAGTTGTCTGCTTTCAACAAACTAGCAAGCGTCTGGTTTGTTCAATTTTCCTCGTTAGATAGACTGCTGAAGCTCGCTCACTTGTAGGATGGATGTGCAGTTTCTGAACTTCAAACGCTGTCAGAGTTAAACGGTTCGATATTCATTCGGTTCTTTTTACCATTTCTAGTTTGATTGATGTTTTTGTGAGATGAATAAGATTTAGGGATTTTAGGTTGTATCAATTAATTACACTGATACATATACTATGCCTCTTTGCAAGCTTGAAATCATACAATTTTACATGATTAATTCCTCTCATAAGATCAAGACAACCAGAATAATACTCGGGGTTTCAAAGACCAGCCACTCCAATAAAGCTGGCATAAGCGAGGTACATATTCTGAAAGAACACAAGTCTCTTTAACGGAAATCTTAATTGAGATGTAAAGACACAACTGTCGCTAGAAAGAGCAAAATTATCTAATAGACTAACTTAGCAATACAGCAAAAATTTCCGCATCAAGCATTCCGAAGTACTCATTATCTAGTAAATCTACAATATCCGAATTGTAATCTTAAAAAAAGAACAACACAATATTTCGAAGCAAATACCAACTCAAACTGCATAACTAGGACAGGCCATAACACTCAGCATAACCGAAATCAAAACATCATATATAATCATCGTCATCTTTTCAAGCATATAACTAATTAAAAGATCCACATCAATTATGGAGCAAAACCATAGCACAAACAATTGCATCACTTTTCAACTCAAAGACATGTCCAGAACTGAGCATAACAAAGGCAGCAATCTTATATTGTGAATGATTAATCAACTATGAGGCCATACAACACACACCAAGCAAAATCATAGATACTCAAATAAACTGAAAAGTACAGCATCCGATATGTGCTCCAAGTCCACAACATCAAGACAACAAAAACATCATTTTCTATTAGCTCACTAAAAATTGTTCAGTAGCCCTAAGAAATTAAACAGCTATTCAGCATTCGTTCCTCTGCTCCCAAGATATCTTCCTTAGCTCCTCAACGGTACTGCCAAAACAAATTACAAAAAATAGCTATTGTTAGATTATCTTGTTCAAGTACAACATTTAAAACACTTCTAAGTAACAGAATATTGAGACAGATACATGTATTATCCTCGGTCTGGCAAATGATGAAGAAAAGAACAATTTTATTTCTAGATTAGTATATCATAAGCTGAACAATCAAGTCTAATAGTTTTATTGTTCTAGGAACAATTAATCCTGCATATTAGCAGCACAATAAAATAAGTATAATTAGTAGAAGAATGAGAAGCTTGAAGCAAGAAAATATGACTTGGAACTAAATTCTTCAGAAGCACTGACAAGTCCTATGAGGTGTGTATACCTTGATGAAACCAATCTCCTTGGCATTGCTGCGGAAGCACTGTCTGCAGCACATCAGTCCATACTTACGAATTATGGCATGTACGTTGCCACAAACGCGGCTACAACAGAAACAAATTCCAAAATCGTGTCAGAAGCAGCTAGCAAATCAAAAGAATCATGGCTAATTGCCATCAAACATTCACCGCTCATAAACCAAATTTGGAATGTTAAGCCAGGTAACAATCTAAGCAATTAACCATACACATTCTCATATGACCAGTTGGACAACTTAGTTTAAGACCAAATACTGCTGGTAATAGAGGTTTACCGTTCATCTTATAATTAAAGCAAGGAACACATCCATAAAACACAAACAACACAAACTCCTCACAGGTTTAGGGCTATCAAGGGTTCATATCGCTTCAAATAATAATAGTTTTACAAAGCAAGTATTCAACTACATCATGTTCCAAAAAAATGCGATGAGAATTGGACAACCGAAACAACTCTTTAAAAAGGTTACTGAAGCATGCAGGATTATATCCCTTTAGAAAATCTAAAAGCATTAGAAATAAACATTCATGTTGGTTGTGATTAACATTTTCATGAAAAGAAGATTAAGGTAGAAACTGGTTATCATCCTAACAGATTACATAAAAAGTATCATGCGCCCAACAGTTCTGATTAGATAAGTAAGCAACTCAACACAATACATGTCTATTGAACATCCATATCAAAACATGTTTTCCTTCTAGAGTGTTGTGAGTTATATATCCATACAAACAAGTTATTATTACACAATGTAAGCACAAACACTTGTTTAGAGCTAAATTAATCACCAAAGTTCAAGCATCTCAAAAAATTATGTTAGATTCAACTACTCATCATTTACAACTAACTAAACACAACAACTACTAACACTCTACATTTCCAAGCACATCAAGATAATCACTGTATAGCAACAGATGACCAGAGTAGAGTTACACGCAAAAAAAAAACAAAAAAAAAAAACACAAAAAACTAGAGAAAGGCGAGATCCAATCGCTTACCAAGCTCTGGATCCGGGACCATGGTTCTTCGGGTGAGAGTTCCACACGTTCGAGTGACCCATCTCGATCGATGGCTTGAAGTTGTTTCGCTCCTGAAAAATCTAGCTCTTGGAAAAACGGCGAAAGTAAATAGAGAAAAATGAATGAAACCCTAGGCGACTTATTTACATACAAAGCGGTGGAGGGAATCAGGATATCAAACACATCTCCACCGTCTGATTAATTAATCAAACATGCCAGCTAGATCAAGATGTGGCCTAATTAAAGGCCCAAATAATTAATTAAAGCCTACTCTATTTCAAACTGGCTTAGCCCACTTTGGCCTTTTGTTTCACTACTCCAGCTTCTGATAGTAGTAATGATTGTGAATTTCATGTTGATAGACACATTAATGATCATTTGCTTCAGTCGATTACCAAATTAGAGAGCTACAAACATTAAAGCAGCAATTCCTTTTGTCGTAAACTAAGGCTAATTCATAAACTGGTATTAGAAACCTGAAATTGATGAATGGCATTCGCATAAAATCAGAGTTATGCGCTTGCAAATATGCAGCAGAGACGGAATTGCATTCTAGATCTAACGAAGTGTTTTACATAAGAAAAACATACTACTGATGATAGACAGCAGAGAGCTGTTCATTCCAGTAAGCACTAAGCAGTCAGTCTGCACATTTGCTACATCAATCAGTTGGATCAAACTACATCAGCCTAAGAACAATGTGGAACACTACATTGCAACATATTGCTAGCTATCTCTCGGTGTCAAGGTGAAGTAAGCTGCCTGATTCTGCTGGATCGCCTCACTGGAGTAACTTCGCCTTCGTCTCTTAGTCCCTGTAATGTCAAGAGAGTAATCGTGTCAGGAGTTGTTACATGCATAGAACGAAGGCGCATGAGACAATTCAATAAACGAACCGAATTACCTTCTTGATAGGTAGTCTCTCATAGGTGGTGAAACTTCCGTATGAAACAGAAGAGGTCACTGACTCTCGCCTCTGATTTCTCTCAAAGCTTGATGGATCCTCCTCGGTTGCTTTCATCACTCTGCGCCGACCGCGAGACGAAGTTGTGTGCAAGCTGCTGCTCATCATTGAAGGGCCTGACTGACCCATCATCTCCATATCTTCTGGGTAGTCTTGATGCAGGGGCTTCTCACTGCTTCCAAATACCAAGGATGTCTTCTTCCTAGCTTGTGTGTTCTCAGGTGAAGGTATAGGAGAATTCTTCCACTTGTTGCCAAAAAAAGCAAATGTTCCAGCAACAATCGTCGTTGCAAGTATTATCCCAATTGCCGTAGATGTTGAAAGCTTGTGCTTCAGACTGGATTTCAAAGATTGAAATGGCTTCACACTCTGAGAGACATGTCCCCCATTGCTTGGTTCAAGAAGGTCACTGCTCAGGTCACTGATAGGTTCACAAAGACCACTGCTAAGATCATCAGACTGACTGCTGACAGGATGATCGAGCTTAGTACCACCTTCCTTAGCTTCAATCACATTGTCATCAGACAAGTCTTCAACCACTATTTCAGGATTCTGCATAGCATGATTAGGATGAGTTTCTTCTTCTAGAGCAGCTACCGCTGCAATTTTTTTCTGAATGTCCTCCATTTCCTTCTCCCTTGCTGAAACATGTACTTCAGAGTCTTTTGATGTAGGTGTTGAAAGCTTGTCCTTCAGACAGGAATTCAAAGATAGGAATGGCTTCACACTCTGAAAGACATGATCCCCGCTGCTCGGTTCAAGAAGGTCACTGAGAGGTTCACAAAGATCACTGCTAATGTCATCAAACTGACTGCTGACAGGATAATCGAGCTTAGTACCCTCTTCCTTAGCTGCAATCACAATGTCACCAGTGAAGTCTTCAACCACTATTTCAGCATTCTGCGTAGCATGATCAGGATTGGTTTCTTCTTCTACAGCAGCTACATTTTTCTTCTGAATTTCCTCCATTTCCTTCTCCCTTGCTAAAAGATGTACTCCAGAGTCTTCCTCTGATTTATTCACCGCAGTTGTTTCCTCTTCTTGATCTTGCCTGATATCATTCTGGACAATTGGTTCCAACTCATGCACCAAAACCTTGTTTTTCTCAGGTAGATCCGCATCGACAGGATTGAAATCTACTAGCTGCTTCACTGCACAAGCTGTTGTTAGGTTCGGAAAGGAAATCAAAGGAACCTCCCTTTGCTCATGGACAGGTGACACAGAAGTGACAAAGGCCGTGGGATATGGCCAATGCTGAAATCGGTTAGCAATCTCCAAGAACTCCATTTTAGCAATATTGGCAGCTTCAAATAGGTGGTCTCTGAAGTTGAACTCGTCAAAAACCCTCAGAGTTGAAGAATGAACTTTCTCCACTGACTGATAATTGATCAGGGAATCCTTCACTTGGACAAAGAGGCAAGCAAATACTGGCACTAACACAAGAAGACAAACCGCAGACCTCGAAAATGTTGCCTTTGATTTAGGTCTTGCTACATGAATCCCTGCGTCTTCTTTTTTCTCTATTTCATTTGCTTCCTCAACCACAGTGGTCTCCTGCACCTCAATCTCTTGAAAACAATCACTCAAAGGGTTTTCCAAAGAACTCTCTTTCAGAGAGCTTCCGTCAGAACCATCCTGCATCGATGACCTGGTCTCCTGACTCTGGCTGAAGGCATCCTCAGAGCTCTCAGAAGATAATGAGCCATCTACAATCTGAGGCCCTGCAGCTCTCAGCTCGAACAGATCCAACTCTTCTTCATCCACTTCTTCCTCTCGCCGACGGTAATGCTCAATTCTAGGGTTGGGCCTGTAGTGAAGATACCTAGGTCTTGGCGAGAGGTAGTTAGTCTTCGGATCATAAGGTGGCAGAGAAGGATCTGCATCGAGGGGCGCGATCGTCGCCACCGGAGAAGAAATCGGAGTTGCAGAAACATATTTCTTCACCTCTTTCTTCACAACCATGTTATCTTGACTACAAAAACCCATTTCATGCTTCGCAGCAATCTCTTCAGAATAAATTTGCTGACAATCAGAAAATCCGCAATTCAAACTTCTACTAAAACAAAATCGAAGAAATAAAAAATATCGAATTTAAATTTTGTGAAGAAAAAGAGGATTACCTCGTTTCTCTCTCCGAGAATTTTTCTTCTTGGAGATGCAGAGACTGATTTGGAAGAAGCAGAGATTGTCGGCGCCATAAAGTTCTTAGTGCCATTGACGACCGGGGATCTCGTCGCCGGTTTAGGACCCGAAACTCCCTTCTCTGTCAACAAAACCAAGATCAATCAGAACAAATCGAATGAATCAAACAGAAAATGAAATATAATCTCGATCTGTGATTAGATTTCACCTTGAGGATTGTTTGAATGCTTTGTGGAAAAGAGAGGGCCGCCGCCGGTGCTTCTTCTGAGAGGATTCGAATTCTCCGGTGTTCTTGGCCTTGTGTGATTCGGTGAAGGTGATCTTGCTGCCATGGCGAATCTTGCTTTCGTCTTCGATCAAGCTCAGCTGTAAGGGGAATGCACCAGAGAGAGATGGAGAATGAAGGGATTTGAAAGCTTGATTTGGAAAGAAACAGGAGGCTTTATGAAGGAGATTTGAAAGAAGGGATATTTTCTGGATCCTGAAATGTTTCTTTTGTGCAACGGCTAATAGTATTCTTTCTTACTGACCGTTGCGTTGTTGAGAAAATTTTGAAACAGAACCAAACAGTTTGTTTCAAGAAAGTTACCGTTGCGTTATTCAGATTTTATAATTGTTCAGGAACCAGATTGGGTTCCCAGATACTTAACCAGGAACTAGCTCTGGATTGCTGATAATTGCATGCAGCGAACTCCATAGCTACTATAATTGGACTCATTTAGTTCAATTTAGAAGCACAGCGGAACCAAAGATTCAAAGAACAATTTAGAAGCACAGCGTATGTAACATGCAATCTCTGAACTAGGAATTCTTGTGTTTTGTTCCACAAGACAAAACTATCCATTTGCTTCAAATAGACAAATCTTGATCCAGATAAATGAAGACTATTCAGCGTTGGACACATACGCAAAAAGAATGCAATAACAGCATGCTGCTGCCTTCCCCAGAACTTCTACAAATTATCATCTTAATTCCTATCTCCAGTAATGGAATCATGCCTATAAGCTTATCCGTTCTCAAAAAAAGCATGCTGCATTACAAGTTCTACAAGTCATCAAGGGACTACTGATTTCTACAAAACTCTGAGCAGAGTAGTAAGTTAGATAGCTGGAGATCCGAACTTGTTTGAAGATTATGATATGTATCCCTCTAACAAAACACTTCCCTTTGAATTCCTGGAAAACAAATCCCTGAGCTTTAATGTTTGACTACCAAATTTCAGAACAGAACTGTTGTCACTTCCTGTCCACACTGGGCAAACTTCGATCACAACCTTCTGTACCAAGCTCTCCTTAAGACCGTCTTCAAGAAGTTCAGCAAGAAGTCCATCATCACGTCTGTAATCCACTAACATACTACACAGCCCCCTTTTTGCACAAGAAGCTAGAATCGAGCTTATGTTCAATTTTTCTAGTACAATTACCTCGACACCTTCTACCTTTGAATCAATACTTGTTTGCTCTGTGAAGATAACCATTTGGGCCGAGTTACTGTTTGCAAGAGTAGAAAGGTCCAGTGAAGCATCCAAGTTTCTATTTATTGCTATAAGTAGAGGCTGATTGGATCCAATTTCATTTGATTTCGGAAAGTTTATTGGCTTGAAGAATGAGCTGCCTGAAACTACGACACCATCATATTCCTGAAGAAACCTTGAGTAGTATCCACCTGAGGCTTCTGCTCCATCACCAAGGTAATTTAGAACCCTCCCATTAGTTGAGAGAGTGTACCTGTTATAGACAATGAAAAAGAAGGTATCAGCAAACCTCCAATGCGGAAAATCAGCCATCCTTCAACAATGATTCGTACGACTCATTTAAGTTATTTAAGAGGAAGAAAACCTCCCTGCACAAGAGCAAGAAAGAGTCCACAAAAACGCATAATGACGACAATGTTGTGCTGTATGATAGGGCAATAATCTCTTGATTGCAAGTTACTTGAAACTGTAATTCGTCAAATAAACTTTTAATGTATCTATAGCATCACTGTTTAGATATTCATCACCTTCTCTACTTTTTTTACACAAGAATGATCCAGTACTGCTTTCAACTGACACCTTCTATAAATTAATTCTACTTATCACATCTGATAACAATGACATTTGGTTCCAGTAGATGTTTTGCAACTCTTAGACCACAGTGCTACATTGTTGTTGTCATTCCTCAAATTTATTTGTGAAAGAATCTAGTAACCTCTATAAAAAAACAACCTTAGCTAATCAATTTTCTACAGTTGTTAATCATCTAGAGAGCAACGTGGAGTACCTCACACTATAAGTACACTATATAGCATTTGCATGAGTTGGCTATCGCAGGAGAAATAAAATATACAAACAATGCATAGTCAACTATTGCTATTTTATGATTCAAGTATAGCACCTGAAAGAGCTGTTTACAAGTTGGCTCTTCCTCTATGGCTAGTAATGGACGTAAATAAGATAGTCGCTTTACCTCAAAGTAATAAATGGCTTTCCTGTAAGCATTCGATGAATGTATGCCTCATTAAGCTTTCGGCACAGCATTTCTTCCACGCCCACAAGAACATCTATCCCAGATTGTCTGAGCCTGTCTACCCCTTTTGAAGCGACAATTGGATTTGGATCAACCATACCAACTACCACACGCTTCACTTTTGCATTAATTAGTGCTTCAGAACAAGGCGGAGTTCTCCCGTAATGGTTACAAGGCTCTAGGCTTACATAAGCAGTTGCATTCTCGGCTGAGGGTCCAGCATCTCTTAGAGCAAAAACCTGCAGATAGCAGCAAAGGTAGAAGAAAAGGAAACAACATCAGTTACTACTCTGCTGAGTACTTTAAATAATAGGACTAGCCATGTACTTATGCGATAAGAAGAACCAACGATATACAAAAATAGGATAAAAACAGGAAATACGAAGTGGATACATATTTGCTCATTGGAAGAGTCAACCTACATGCATTTAGAAAAAATAAAAGCATGCTACCTCTTTTATCCTAAATCTAATGCCCCAGTCACCTGCTAACATGATAAAATAACTCCCATAAGGCTAAAGTTAAACATGACCCACAACTGCGATGTAGCAACTATCAGATAAGATCCCATTACTCCCTAATTGACAGGCAGCGATATCTACTACATTGATCAATAACTCAAAGTATGAAACATGTTCCAACTTGGATACAGATCGCAAGTATCAGTAAAAACAATTATACTTCATTTGAGTTAATTATGGCAAAGCACAATGTAAATTTCAACTCTCCAAACTTCAGATTCAAACATCAACAAAAATCAAGCAACAGATGTTAAATCCCGATAGACCATAACCAAATTAAGAAACGGAAAGGACAACCAGGAAAAAGAGAAAAAGACATAAGTTAAATCGAATACCTCTGCATGTGGCTGGCCAGCTTTGGGATGAAATCCTTCACCAACAATCTCACCGTCTCTAACAATAACACATCCAACCATTGGGTTAGGGCTAGTGTGACCAAGACCTTTTCTCGCTAACTCTACAGCTCTTCTCATATAAAATCCATCGTCCTTCAATTCACACCTGAAACCACTTGAAGCACAACCATTTTTTATCTTAATCTTCTTCTTCAATGTAGAAGAAAACCTGTTGTCCAGTGGAAAACTTGAGTTGAAGGAAAGATTCCCTTGAGCTGTTCGTGATTTAAGTGTTACAGGGGAGGGAGAGAAGGAGATAGACATTAACGGAGGTCTTCGCTCTTCAGTGAAGCATCAGAAGAAATTTTTTTTTCCTATTTTGTTTCGTTTTTTATAATATAATAATGTTATAAACAAGAGCGGGCTCTTCTGGCAACTCCAACTAAAAGCCCCAGTTAATCGGGCTGGGTATTTAATCAGATCACTCTCTAACAAACTAGGAAAGCATAGCGATGCTGATCACAAATGCCCAGAACTTGTTTGAAACTTGAAACAGGATGCGTTCGAAATTATTTATAAAATAAAATTTTTTGAAATAAAATGTATTTTTATTTTTTTTAAAACGAATTTTATTTTTTCTATTTTAAAAAAATAACAAAAATATATAATATAAAAAATATTTATTACGTAAAATTTTTTTATATTATATAAAATTTTAAATAATTTTTTAAATAATTATAAAATATATATTAAAAATTATGAAATAGAAAAAAAATCAAAAGCAGAATTTCAAACGTTAAAGCCAAACGCGGCGCTGAAACAGATCAAACAATAACTGAACAGAGCTATCATAGTTAAGGGCGTGTTTATTTTGTGGGTGAAATGAATTTTTTTGAAACTCACTTCATCCAAATTAAAAAATCAAATAAAAAATTAAAAATATTTAATAAAAAATAAAATTATTTATTAATAAAATATTTATAATAAGTATTAAAAATAATTTTTAAAAAAATTTATAAAATAATTTTATTTAAATTTTTGTGTATATTTTATGGTGAAAGTCAGTTTCAAAAAAACTCGCTCTGGGGTGTTGGTAAACACACCCTAAAAATCAAACCAATACAGGTTGAGAACATAACTAGATTGACTGATTAATTTATTTATTGACTAACTGACCAAGTAATTCCTCTACTAACAAGAGATCAGAAACCATGCAAATCAAAACTTACACGAGTGAGTTGGATCGAGCTCGACCGGAAGGGAGAGAGAGCCGCAGCGCTGCGGCACGGGCCGAATCCGGCAATCGAGAAGAGAAAACGAAAGAAGAAAGCTTTAGCTCCGCCGATGAAGCTCTTCCTCCGGTGATCGCCGGAGAATAATTAGATCCCAACGAGATCTTCGATAGAGTTGCCATAACCAAATTAATATGAATGGTGAATACATCTGTTTCATGTTTGGGAGCTATATATATAGTTTATCTAGTAGTTGAAACTCCAAAGAAAAGAATGTAAAATGGCATATCCAAATATTTATCTATTATATTGACTGTCCAGAAATTGTATGACTTGGTAATGTTATATACTTTTGGACTCTCCTCCAAAGGAGAAGTAAATATTCAGCAGAAAGGAAAGCTTGATTTGAGAAAGGTTGGAGCACTACTTGAAAGTCAAATACTTATAGACAATCTATTTTCTACAAGATTCTAGTTCGCCTCAATTCTCTTTTAAGTCTCTTTTTCGTGGATGTGATAATAATGAAACAAAGGATCTTTTTTCTCATCTGTTGAAATCTCACAAGATTTCACCGCCCCCAATCACGATCAGAATCTTCTCTATTACGCTGGAAATTCTTTCGATCATTTATCAATCTCTCGATGACCATGAGAACAAGGTGTGGGATCGTTCGTTCTTCTAAATCATGGTAAAAGTGTTCTTTTTGTTTATGGTTTGGTTTATTAAGATTGAAGTGACATTGTTAGATTTTGACTACTTCTAACTGTTTTGGTATGTTTTGCTCTCTAAATTTAGGCTAACAGATCGTTCGCTGTGATTTTGATGAAAAATATTGCTCCTTTAATGTTTCTACTAAAGAAAATTGCTATGTAGCTTTAATGTTAATCACCCTTCTTTGAATTTTGAATGTTTTGGTGGTTGAATATTTTGCTAGCCGAGATTAATATTACTCAAGCAGGGAGCTATTAAATGGTTGCTGTAGGAGAGAGACGTTTACCGTGTGATTATTCTTTGTAGAGGCATTGCGTAAAAGTTGAGGAAGTTTATGTATTCTCAAAGCTTGTTACTGTAATGTTTGATGATTTTGAAAAGTCACTGAATTTAAATCGGAATGAGCTATCTTGTATTGCAGCCAGCTTGCTAGAATGCGTAACTCATCATGACTTGCAATCTTGCCTTCTTGGTTTTCAAGTTCTTCGCCTTGAAAGTAGATTGGTCGGTCTTAATGCTTTTTTCTTTCGGAGGTTAATAAGACTATCTGATGGATGCATCTTCCGTTTGCTCTACATGGAAGTTGTTTCATCTTTCCAAGCTTAGTTGTTTCAAGAGTTTATAGTTTAGCCAAGTATTATATATTTATATATATATAATGTTAGCAAAGATTAAATAGACTTAAAGAGATAAGTTTCTTAAACTCATTTTTGCAGCCGTGTTTATATGCACTTGCTGCTATCCATGAATAGGAGGCAGTCATAGTTTTCTTTACTATATGTAGTGATGCTTCTCTACTTGCATTTTTTTTGAAAATATGTTGTTATTGTTAATTTTGCCATCACAAATGCGGTGAAGCCTCTGAAGTCTGGTTCCTGCATGCACATTAGTTATTTGCTTTCTGCCATATTTGTTCCTTTTAGTTTCCGGCTGATTTTCTTTAAGTAACAGAAATTAACATAAGAACTGAAAGACTGGCATCTCTTGCGTGCTTCTTAAATTTCAAGCAGGTTATTGTACTTCTCTTGCCGTTTGTTATATTTTCAATGTTCAGATAGACCATTAAAACCTGTCTGTCCCTTCTTTGCCATGTTTATGAAACTTGCAATAAACAATTTAATCTCCAGCAGCAAATTTATTACTTTTGTTGCAGCATATGACTGGGGGAATTATGGACATCCTGCAAAGTATCAGGTTTTGTGCGTTGTGGATTTTTCTCATACAAGTAAGTTCACCACTGTCCTGTTTAGAGTTAGTTCTAAACAGTAGAAAGGTTTTTACTTTCAAAGCCGCCTCTTTTAGAGGTTTCCTAAATATATCAATGGTGCATTGATATCTATTCTCTGTGGACCAGTTTACAGATGGCATTGATATCTTTAGCATATAAAGCCCTGTTAATAAACACCTTGACATAATATGTTGTAGGTGGGCAGTTTAATTTAGATGCATTTTAGTAGATCATTTTGAATGATTTGTTGTGCACTATCAAACTTCAGTAGATCATTTAGACTGATTTGTTGTGCACTAGCAAATCTACTGTGATTCAACCATTGCAAACTAGATCATATAACTTGGTGTATCACTGCTGATGGAAACTTGTTTACAATGTGGATATCAAATTAGGTACATATTGTAAATGATAATGAACTGAGAGGGCAATTAAGCAAGTTGTTTCAGAAAACAGCATGGTAGCCTTAATTAACAGCTTTCTATCCTGAAATTTGTTAAACTGTTACTGTTTGTTATATAAATTAATAAAATCTTATTCAAGTGTCTTCGCAAGTGTGATATTCTGTTTGTGTTTTTGTGCTTGCATGCATGAGTGTGCTTCACAGATGTATATACACATATACTTTATGTGTATACAGAGAGACTCAGGATTATGAGAACTCTTCCTATTGATAATGTTAGTTTTTTTACTGTTAAAAATCTCATTTGTTATCTTTTGTATGAAAGTGTACCTCATTTGAACATTGTCCATGAAGTTTACCTTCTTTCTTGAATATTTCCAAATCAGGTATTCTACTGTAATGTAGCTTCTCTACTGGTTATAAGAAAAGTCACATAGGAAATTTCTCAAGAGCCTAAACTTACGAGTTTGACATATATTGTTATAGAAACTAAACTACTGTTCTGCTTACTTCGAGAATGTAGTGACAGAAAGAGAAATCATTGATAGGTACAATGATTTCCCCTTTCTCTGTTTATCCATGTCAATGAATACTGCGTAGCTTATCTGTGATTTTCTTTGCTGGAAACTTATGATTTATTTTGCCAATCATGTAGTGACAGAAAGGGACATCATTGAAAGTTCAAAGGTTTCCTTTTCTCTGTTTATAAATTCAACGAATACCGGTTAGCTTATCTGTGATTTTCAATGCTGAAGAATAATGAGTTCCAGCTAGCTTATCTGTCATATACAATTATACAACAGATTCATCGAAACTAAAATACTTGACTCAATATATTATAAACCTACTGCTACTATATATATCAAGATTATTGTACTCATCAGTTGTAACTTTGTATCACCATGCCAAGGATCAAGAAAGCAGCCTCTGGCAAGAAGAAGATTGCTATAGAGAAGATTGAAAATGAGGACGCTCGGGACATTTGCTTCTCGAAAAGGAAGTTTGGACTCTTCAAGAGGGCTAGTGAGCTCTCAACTCTTACTATGGCAGAAACCCTAATTGTCCTCTTCTCACCTGCAGGCAGGGTGTACTCATTAGGCTGCCCAGAAGTTGAAGTGTTGATCAATCGCTTCCTTTCTGGAAGCAATACTCCTCCAAGTGCTGTGCTGCAGGAGCAGGCTGGAGGAGGAGTGGTTCAGGAGTTGAACAACAGAAGCATGCAGGTGGTGCACCGGTGTGAGACTGGAAAGCAGCAGGAGCTGTCCCTGAAGGATCGCCTTGATCAGATGGCTGCGAAGAGCCAACTGGTCACATGGTATCTGGCTGACTACAAATCTCTTGGGTTTGCTGAGCTGCAGCAACTGGCTCCTCATATGCAGATGTTGAAGGACATTATCCTAAATAAGTGTGAGGCTCTCAAACCTGCAGGAGAGGGATCCAGCTCTCAGGGTGTGCTTCATGCTCTGCCAGAGGGTATGTTTTACTCTTATCCTCTCAACACTGGAATGGTTCCCACTTCCCAAACTATGCTGCCTAATCTCTCACCTGCAGGACAGGGATCCAACTCTCAGGTTGTGCTTCATGCTCCACCAGAGGGAATGTTTCATTCGTTTGCTCTCAACACCAGAATGGCTTCTGCTTCCCAAGCAATGCTGCCTAATCTCTCACCTGCAGGAGAGGGATCCAGCTCTCAGGTTGTGCTTCATGCTCGGCCAGAAGGAATGTTTCACTCTTTTGGCCCCATTGCTGGAATGGCTTCTGCTTCCAAGGCAGTGTTGCCTGATCAGCTTGCAGGGATGTTGAATGCTTTTGCTCCTAACACTGAATTGGCTTCTGCTTCGCAGGCAGTGTTGCCTGACCGGCTTGCAGGGATGTCAAATGCTTTTGCTCCTCCCAACACTGGAATGGCTTCCTCTTCTCAGGCAGTGTTGCCTGAACAGCTTGCAGGGATGTCAGATGCATTTGATCCCAATACCAGATTGCCATCAACATCCCATGCTGCCCCTCCAGCTCCAGGTGGAACTGTGCTTGATGCTGCTGATCCTACAGCCAACTCAAGTTACCCATCTGACGATGATGACATGGGACTTGGCTCTTGGTTCTACTGATGAATACTGAAGCTCTATCCTTTGTGCGTATTATATAGCACTATTTAGGTTTAAGAGAAGTGAATAAATAAAGAGCGGGCAATGAATTCCAATTAAGTTAATGCATCTGCGTCATATATGCTATAGAGCATTGACGCTGTTATATCTGTTTGCATCTATTTAAATACGCATTTGAATGTTGCATTGGAGTCTGTTGATTTTTCTGTTTACATATGAATGAAGTTTGCAATTTTGGATTTCAACTATTGGTATATATGTTAACTTTTGTTCGACAATGTTGTATGGTCTACTATCGGACCTGGTTTGAGGAAGCTTGACGTGGAACTGTTTCCTGCTGTAGTTATCCAGCAATATGTTTTGCCTGGGAATGGAATACTGCAGAACATTGAAGTTCATTGGTATCCTGTGAGAGTGTTCAGCACATTATACTTTTCAATACCTGGTACCGGCGCAGAAGTTTTGAGTGTTTGTTTTGCTTAGTTTGGGAACATGTTTGATCGTGTAGAGACTCCAGAAATTTGGTTATGCACGTATCTGGACAATGCTTGATTGAAACTTTGTGTTCTGTATACATTAAAATGGACAAAGGCAATGTTTAAAAACTAGATCTTTATAAGGATGTGCCAAACATTCAATCTAATAAACTATTCAATGTAACTTAAAAAGCCATCAAAATTTGAATTATTTCGATCAAGTTGCATCGATGTTTTTATCTTCACAACTTCAGTATCGTGGCAAGAAACAGCTAGACAATTGAATAACTATGATATCACTGTTTCTCTACTTCAACTTTCCTATACAAAGGGTGGCAATCATTTACAAAGCAAATTAATAGGTAACTCAATCAAGGTTTACCTAAAAAAAGAGTTCCGTTTTGAATCCATAGTTCATATCTTCACATTTCAATTCAGATAAGGTTCATGGGTTCTACTCTCATCTGGAAAAGATAATCTTTAAAACAGCAAATTATATATGTCTATGTTGGTGTTCTTTCACTCTATTCCACATACATTAACAACGAATATTTTTCAAAGTTTAAAATACTTGCATTTGCCAGCCTATGCAAATTCAATGAAGAACAAATACATTAACAAGTTCACTAAAAGTTAATTCTTACTTCTTTCCTATTTAATTAATATCAATTTTTGAATTTTCAAAATATCAAATTTAAATGCTTTCTTTCTGAGCATGGATTTCCAGAAACATAAAGAATTCAATGAACTTTTTTTCTGGAAGATAAAAATCATTGAACTATAAATACAAGTTCTTGTGACGATATCCATAAGTCACAACCATGGTTAAGATACCAAGACGAGCAAGTGCAGGAAGGAAAAAGATAGAAATCAAGAAGATCGAAAACGAAGACGCCCTTCATGTCTGCTTCTCCAAGCGGCGAATGGGAGTCTTCAAGAAAGCCAGTGATCTCAGTACACTCACTGCGGCGGAGTTATTAATCATTATATTTTCTCCTGCAGGCATGATTCTATTTACATCTTGCATGAGTTTTAATTTCCATATTTGCATGAGAGCAAATGGTTTTATGTCTAAATCAATTTGTTCTGAACTTTCTTTCTTTGTTTTGCTATCAGGGAAGGCATACTCATTTGGTAGCCCAGGAGTAGAAGAGATCATAGACCACTTCCTGTCAGCAAATCGCTGCAATGTTTCAGCAGGCAGTGCCCTGGAAGCGAACAACCGAAGTAATGCTGCTAAAATTCAAGAACTGAACAGAAGATTCATGGCACTAGAACAACAACTGGATGCAGAACAGAGGAAGAAACTAGTTTTGGAGCAAAAAGTCAAGGTATTGGCTGATCAAAGCAAGTTGTTTGCATGGACTATGAACGCAGACTCACTACAGTTAACTGAACTTGAACAAGTTATAGAAGCAATGGAGAATCTGAAGGCTAGGATAGATTCTGCAACTGCTGTCGTTGCTTCCTTGTCTTCGTCTTCTCATCAACTGCCCCTGATCGTACCTCATCAATCTATACAGATGGGAATTCTGAACCCTTTTGATCCAAGAACCATGGCTGTTGCTAACCAGTATTCTCTTAACAACATGAGCTATGGGCTGAGGTTTTTCTGATTTAATTATCGTGGTAACCTATTTCTTGTTTCTAGTGGAAAAACTTTCCTTGTATGCAAGAATATCAACCAATTAGTCGACCAAAGGATTCAATATTTGTAACTAGAATAACTTCTCTATATGTTGTTACTTCATGCAAAGAACAGTTGAATAAGATTCTTTATTTGATCTGCATTATTGTTATAGATATACGAAATTTGATCAGTTTCTCGTTATCACGAGCTGGAAAGCTTTAAATTTTAGCGACCGCAGAGCTCTGCAGCCTCGTTCATCGGCGGAGGAATACTGCAAGCTGAAGGTTTTACCAGTGTTAACTAATGTTTCCTCTCATCGCCAAATTGATTTTGTAAAAATTATTAAGTTTGTCACATAATATCAGAGCAACCGAATCGGATCAAGATATACATTAAGTCTAATTTTATTATCCATTTTATTTAGAACTTTTTTAGTCCCTTTTATTAAAGAGTAATACACCGCTTTTTCAGAACAGATAAACTTTTTCATTAAAGAACGATTGTTCGTTTTATTTTATGGCAAATAACTTACTTTATTTCAAGAATAATAACCGCTTTATTCAAATTTATTATAGGATAAGTAATTCGTATCAGTTCACTAAAAAAAATATCTCCACTCAAGAACAGACGTTAAGAAAGATTTTAGTTTCATATTGTTTATCAATAGCTCTAAGATTATATTTTGATAAAAATTTGAGCTCATTCTTTTTGTCGTCAGTTAGTCTTCGAGAGTAATCCTATCTTCGTTAGAATCAGAACTAGTCTATGAGAAACTAAGTAGGACAGTCTGGGGGATCTATGTGCTCCATTGTCTGCAGAGCGCCGAAACATAAAGAAAGAATCAAAGTAAGGAAGATACAAGGCTGGGTAACTTTTTCATTCTTCCACCACCGTAACTTCTTATTGTTCAATGCATTATTTCCATGGTTTGTTGCTTACATGTCTTGTTGCTAGAGGGACAAATATAGACAGGTCGGGTCGATCCGATCAAGCCCGTTCGGGCCAAATAAAGTGATCGAGCCATCTCTCACTTTCGGATTGGTTTAGCCCGGCCCGGGTGTATTTTTATTTATTTGATTCGGCTAATTTATTTATTTTATTTTTAATTTTATATAATAAATAAATAATAAATATTTTTATTATCTAAAAATATTTTTTTATTATATGTTATTTTGGTCAATGATTAATGTTAACCAAATCAAAATTTATCGTTGATCGGTCAATGTTAACCAGGTCGACGTGTACAGTGCTGAATGGAATGTCGGTATGATACTGTCTACTGGATCAAACCGAATTAGTCCGATCATGTTGCTGTTCACGAACCGGACGAGCTAATCACACGCCATTTTGCCGGTCATTTAGCACGGTCCGAATTTGCACCTATATACTTATTGCTTACACCACCCTTGACCTAGGCGCTGTTCATGGGCCGATCAAATTCGAGGAGAACAAACTCAATACAACATAGAGGAATTTGTTTGAAATTATATAGGAGATGTTTCGAAGTCCGTTTCGTATTACTTCTTATTTCAAAATAAATTTATATTTTAAAATAAAATCCTTATAATATTTGAATTTTTAAAAATAAAAATATATTATATATTATATTATAATTTGTCATTTTACTATTACTAGTAAAATTATATTATTTTAAAAAAATCAAATAAATTATATTATAAAACACTTTATATTTTAAATATTTTCAAATGTTTCTATGAGGACGCAAAGCACGGTTAATGCAATATAGAGCGTATTTCAAACGCCCGTAATTTTATTTTTTCTCTTCAAATTTTGAGTTCCGAATAGTTCATATGTTTTAATTACACAAAAAATTTAGGACTTTAATTTCACATGCGGAACTTCAATTTTAAATTTCTTATTTGTATACTTTTCAATATAATTATATTTTTTAATTTTCAATATATTTTTAAAAATTTATTGAAATACAAATACTGAACTCCACTTCTACTTTATTTTTCAAAAAACTATAAGTCTTATTTTTTACTTTTACGAAACTTAGTTACGGATATTTGAAACATGCTCATAGTCAAATATGGTCAATGTCAACCTATATAAGCTTACACGCCGTACCAGAAGGTTTGGAATTCAGTAGTGTATCAAAGATTACCCATTACTAATGAGTCATCATTGAATTGGTTCAGTTTCAATAGATGCACATCTCTCCGGTAGTTCAAACAACTTCCAGTCGCCATGTAAAAAATATATATATAAAATGAAGCGCAACGGCTTCGGACGTGTTTACTTCGAGGTTAAATTATTTTTTTAAATAATTTTCTTAAAAAATGAATTTGATAAATTAGTAACAAGCCCTTCCTGCTTACGAATCCTAATTTCTCAATACAAAGCTTCTACTTTTCCTGGGATGCAGCTTCGTATCTACAGAACCTTCAAACATTACCTGATATTGATCAACAACGAAGTATCAAGTTGAAACATTTCAAAACCATACCAAAAAGAGTTTTGCCGCATGCTTTCCTTCCCAGTTCCCACCCAATTTGAACGAAAGGGAACAAACATAAAACTTTCAGAAAGCAGCCTGCAGAAGAGTACACTATCCAACTGGCATCCAGCAAAACCCACGAGGATTTGGGACCCTTGATAGAAAGATCCAATCTAACTCACGCCTTCTGTGCTTCACCGTCAGGCCTAACAGCACGCTTACGCTCCCTTTGGATTATGAATAAGTATGGGAAGTCACGGTAAAATTAACAGATTCTCTATCCCTATTTATATTTGTTAAATCTTCATTAAAAAAAGTGATAAAAAATTGTTACCTATTATCTTCACTATTCGATAATTAAATATGTACCCACCGATTTGATGAATACACATAGTGACACAAAAGAAAACAAAATTGTTTCTCCTTTTATTTTTTTACTTATTTAATTTTTATCTAATTTAATATTTAATTTAATATATTATAAAATTTCAATTTATATTTATTTTTATTTAATATTTTTAAATTAATACATGTTATTTTTTATTATATTTAATTTTAATTGATAGATAAAATAATATAATTATATAATTATTTTTTATATTTAATAATTAATATAATTTTATATTAATATTAAAAATTAATTTAAAAGTTATATAAAATAGATTTTATTTAAAATTATATTAGTAAATTAGTTAAAATAATATAAATAAAAAGCGTATTTGAGTATTTTATAAAAAAATTATTTTTAATACTCATTTATTTATCCATCTATCCAAACATAATTAATTTATTATCTTTATCATATATCCAAATATCATAAAATCAATTAATTCTCTTATTATTTTTTTTATTCGTATTTTTACTTTTATTTTTTACTTATGAATCCAAATATACTCTTAGCAGCTCACTCTCTTTATCTTTTCTTTTAACGACCAAATCCTGCTTTCTCTACAGCTAAGCATTATCATATAAATAATAAGCTGCTGAGAAACAAGTCGTCGTGCGTTGCTATACAACAAATTATCAGCTTTGTTGTTGCCTGCACATCTATCTACACATGATTGAATATTGAAAACACAAATGAAACTTCATTGATTATAACAGAGAAAATAAATTATCAATAACAAGGCTGCTAAGCTTAACTCAAAAAGAAAAAAAAAAAAAAAAAAAGAAACGGAAAAGCTGCTCACAATTTCCTCCATTTCTGGCAGACCGAAACTGCCCACAATCAGCATCATTGCAGCAAACAAGGCATGAAGCAATAACGATCATAATTGTCAGACCAGACCGAATATCGTATCGAAAAATTATTCAGATTACGAATTTCGTATTGACACACCAGATCAATCGTCGAATCAATAATATTAAAATATATTAACTAATAATAATAATAATTATTATTATTATAGTAAAAATTTACTGTCATTATGGTAAAGCATGAAGCAATATCGACTTCCCAAATAATAACTTTCACGACTTGGAGTTTCAGTTGAGCCCTCATTGATATGAGGCGAAGGGTAGCGGAGTTAACTTTTTCTTTGGGTTAGTCACATTAGTTGAATTTGGAAAAGAGTTAACTAAAACTATTTATCCCAAAAGAATACGTTTGAAGGAATTGAGTTGATTGAAATAAAATAGTTAATTTAGTGTTCTTTGAATATCTTCAGTTTGGTGAGTATACATATTTACCAATATGTACTTATTTTTAGTTTACAAATTTTGACGAGTAGATGAATCGATATGAATAAGCATAAAACCTAGGTTATTTTTTTCTCTTTCTTTCTTAATTCGTGTTTTTATGGATTTAAAGAGAGTTAAACCATTAAAAATATTAGAATTTCAATAGTGTTGTTTTATAGATCTAATTCTGTTGAAATAATCAAGTGTGCGCGATTATTCATAGACATAGGAAAATATAAAATATATGAAATAATTTTACGTAATCAATACGAAAATTGAAAAAAATAATAAGAGAAATACGAAGACAAAATATTTACGTAAAAAATAAAAACTATTATAGAAAAAACAGACTAATCTTAAAAACATCATTAAGTCAAAATAATATTTTATTTCAATCTCTCAGGCTTGATATTGTGAATAATATGAATGATACTTCAAATACATATTTTTTATCTATATATATAGTATGTCTAATAAAACTCTTGAATCAAACTATTGTTATTCAGTCTTTCTATTAATTATTTAAATTTTTTTGTTTTTCATCTTTCAAAAAATATTTAAAATTATTTAACGGTTATTAATTTAACTTTTTAAGTGATGGTTCATTTTTCTTGACTATAAATATTTTTATATAAATGCATGTTTAATTTATTACATTTAATGAATCAGTATTTATAAAATGGTTTACAAAATTTAACAAATTTTTCAATCATTTGCGTTCGTTCAGGAGTTGGTAGGTTAACCCTGCACAGCCAATTAATTTATATACTGTCAACGACGTGATAGCAACTACAGAATGCACAAGCAGATGCAAAGCAAAACTTTCAACTAACACAAATGGAGAGCAAAGTTAGCAAATAATTAAAATCCTATGAACCACTACGCAAGCCATGACCGCAAGTTATTGACTAAAAACACGACGGCAAGTTTGAACTTTGAAGTAATCAAAAAGCAAGACTCATACCTTGTTGTCAGTTAGACAATATAGATTAACACGCCGAATTCGATTCAATCTATACAATTTAAATTTAATCTATATATTTATATAAATCAAAATCATAAAGTTTAATTTATTTAATAATTAAATCAAATTTAAATTAATTTCTTAAATAATTAAAATTATTAATTAAATATATCATAAATTATTTAATTTATTACATTAATTCTGAATTGATCCAAAATCAAATCAGAATTAAATACATTAAATTCGAAATTCAATTTAATTAAATTACTTTGGAATTAGAATCGAAAATTGGGTTATATATTATCACTCATATATGTCCGGTTCTGTTTCTGTCGCACAACCCATGTGGATTTGGGGCTCTAGAAAGCCCCAGTCCCAGCCGCACCATTGCTGCTTCGTTTGCCTTTTACGTTTCAAGAGCAACGGTTATACAGAAAAGCAGTAACCGCAAAATGCTGCCAATAACATGAGACTAATAACAGGGACAATTTAACAACTCTGTTGTCTGCACATTTCCAAAAATGTCATAAATCAAGAATTGGCAAAAAAATAACAAGATAGATCCCCGCCATCATCATGTAAGCAGAAAATAAATCTATAGATAAACATGGGCAAACACTTTCATATGACCTACATTTTATCCATTTTTGGGACTGAAAGTCTTCTTTACGGCATCAATGAAGCATGAAAACGAAATCACTTTTAGACAAATCACCGCAACTTGGATGTTGCTATCTCTTGATCAATTGGGAAGGACCAAAAAGAGTATCAAAAGACAATACAAACCTGCTATTCTATAATACTACTAACAGCAAACCTGTAACCCAAACAAAAGAATTTGCTAAAAATAATATCGAAATTAGAGATCAATATGGAAGACTACTAAAGGACAAACAACAATTTCAAGCAACAGATTCAATGGGAAAAGATAGAGATAAAGTAGTAAAGCACACCCGGATTGAAAGGATAATAGCAGAAACCCTATAAACATGAAAACATCGATTGATATTTGTTTCAGTTTTCAAATTCTTCTCACAATCACCAAGCACAAATCCTTCATCCATACAGCAATTCTACCACCTAATTCCTAACTATCTTCTAGCTTCAAAAAACATCTAGAAGACTAATCCACAATAGTTGGCAGAATCACTCTCAAAACTCACCAAAAAGAAAGATAAAAAGAACAAAAAGAAATTTACTCATCTGTACAATTGAGAGCAACACCAAGCACAAACATGAAGAACTCAGTCCAGATCTAAACTCTACCTAATCTCTCTCATCAGTCAGTAGCAAGGATCTAAAAACGCCCAAATCAAAATCTCAAACAAAGAGACTTAACACCCATTACTGATAGCAGAATTTCTAACTGATGCATTCAAACTCTTTCTTTAATCGTTGTGAAAACAGCCGGCAAGCATCCATGCTGAGATCCATAGCTGCAGCAAGAGCAACGAATACTGCAGCATCCTCAGCGCAAGCGACATGCATCACTCCGACCTCCACAGACGGCCTGCTGCACTTCCCGTTGCCTCCCACAGTCGACGACATTACAAACCCTCTGTAGCTCATAAATGGCCATATTCCATAATCACCGCTACCCCTTGGACTACACCCTGGAGAAGTTGATCTGGAATTCGAATTGTTCCCTGTCCCGCTTAGATCAATAGTGAATTTCCCGCCCTTGCTAGTACTAAGGGAACTCTCAGCAATAGTAACACCAGCAAGAGCGCCATCAGGTAGCAACTCAAACTTATAGCCTAAGCCATCGGACGTTCCACCACGCTCTCTCCAAGCCTCAAGCCTGCCCCAAGGTTTCCACGTGCCTTCACCAGGACGAAGAATAAGCCAAGCGCCAGGATTAGACCGACTGACGCGATCTGACCCAGGTGAAGCAACGAAGGGGGTCACCATCGACGCCATTGCCACAGGAGCTCCACAGAGATCATGCACTGTTATAGACCAACCCTTCCTCTCTTTCGCCGGCCGCTCCTTGTCTGAACCGAACGAACCTAGCCAGCTTCTCCTTGCTCCATTCCCCTCCGTCGGCATAGATCTGTCGCCATTGCATGAAACAAATCTTTACAAAACCTATTAATTGTTCTTATAGAGAATTTGTCAAAAAGTCCACATGCTTTATTACTGACCGAGAACGAAGAGACATATCCGAATTGCTGTGGTGGTGACTTGTGTTGCGGCAAGAGAACTTGCAGGTGAAGACGGGCTGACGAGTAGTGCCGCTGAGCTGGAAGACCTGCGGGCTACACTCCGGTTCTCCTCCAAACTCGAACACGAATCTCGGATCAGGCTCGGCTCTCACAGCTAAATGAAGCTGCGCAGAGGCAGAGGTATCCTTACCGGCGGCAGCGAACTGAATCCAACCAGAGTGAAAAACAACCGGCCGATCCTCAGCGAGTTTGAGATCCAACGAAATCGAAGTCCTACCAAGCAATCTTCCCGAACTAACACCGCATGTAGTTCCCCTTCGCCCAGTATAAATTGCTAGATAAAGTTTCGGTAAACGTCGGCGAGAAGAAAGCCGGCGAAGGTCAGAGAGGGAAAGATGGAATGTAGCAGACGGGAACGGGTCGGAGAAACTCGTTGAATCAGTAGGGAGAAGTTGAACAGCGGCAGTTTGGTGTTGTTGTTGGCCGGAGAGACGAAGGCGGCAGTAACACGGTGAAGTTGAAGGATGAACGCCGGAGCGCGCAGGTTTTGAAGCAATTGGAAAGCGCACGGCGAGATTTCCAATTACCACGCGAACGAACGGACAAGGATCCATTGCCCCCGCCGCCGCTGCCCTCTACTACGCTAATCTTGTTCTTCTTCTCAGCTTTGTTGTTGTTGTAGTGCTGAGGTTTTTAATTTGTTGAAGTACTGTAGTTGTGGTTGGGGGGAGTGGATGGAGAAAGAGGGGAGCGGTCAGAGAAGAGATTATAATTTATATTTATAGAGAGAGGGAAAGCTGGGGATTAGCTTGGATGGTTGGAGAGAAAACCTTGGGAAGGGGTAAGAGAAGAAGAGGGTTCTGAAGGAAGGAAAGCATGCGATGAGATGGGGCTTCTGTGGATCTTCCCCCACGTACACCAAAAATATTAAAATAATACCCACAAAAATTTGTTATACTACCAGTAGTTGTTAGAAGTATTTGGTTTTATAATATTCATATCGGGAGCGACCGAGCAAGCTGTATGGAGAAAAATCTGCGGTGATGAAGAGAGAGAGATAGGGAGAAGGTTAGCTGGGTACAGGCTGGCAAAGGACGGGATTAAGAAGGTCTGGAATCCGAAGGAGAAAGAGTGCGGACCACCAAGACAACCCACCACTGAAGTAGCTAAGAGTATGTTAAATGTTTATACAATAATTTTATTACTTTTTTTCGGATTCTAAGTTCACTCATTTAATAATTCATAATCAGTTTAAATTTTACATTTATTTTGTATCAAATTTTCAATTTTATCAAACTTAATTTTAAAATTTATTTATGTGTTATTACTAACATTCGAATTTTTTATTAAATTTTACTTTTTATAAAATTTTATTTTTATCAAATTTATTTTATATAAAAAGCAAACTGTTCGGCAGAGGCAGTGAAAATTTTTTTATATTCTTTATGTTGAGCTTTTATTACTAGAAATGAATGGATGAACTCGTTGTCTTGGTTTGAGTTCATAGGATTCGGCGATAGGAGCGCAGACGTTCTAGATTAGTGATTATCCGTAAGCATCGTAGCTCGAGTTGGGGTTTTTGCTTTTAATAAACATCACGCGGCAAACGATCACGTTCAAATTTTCAATAGTTTAGTATTATTAAACATTTAACCACACATAATTTGAACACAGTTAATTAGGAAGAGCTTGCTTTTTGCTGGATTGCAGATAAACGAAATGCAAGCAGCCGTTGGTTTTGGTTTTTTTGGAACAGAAGGTAGACAGCTGGTCAGAGTAAAGGCTCCTCTCGTGGTTTGTGCCATATAAGGTAGAAGCATCAGGCTCACGCTTACCAACTAAACCATGCCTGACCCAGCCAGCCTTATTAAAATTTCACTTTATTTAATGTTCTCTACTCTGCAAAGATTTATGTTTTTTTCAAATTTTAATGACAGTCTGGACTCTTTGGATCAGGCTCACTCTTTGGATCAGGCGCCTAAATTAATTTTTAACTTTTTAATATATATTTTTAATATATTTAAATAAAATTTTAGAGAATTTTTTAAAATTCTAGAAATATTAAAATTCTATATATTAAAATTATTTATTTATTATTATTATTGTTTAATAAAAAAGTATAAGATTATTATAATATTAAAAATTCTTTTATATATAAAATTTTCAAAAGTATTTCTCAACCGGTTTCCTCTAATTTGAATGCTTTGGCTAAGCATTTTTCAAAATATTACTTTAATACTTTATATTTAACATAATATTATAGAAAATTTATTTAGATATGTTTTAAATTATAGAAAAAGTTTTGTAATAAATATTTTTATTTTTTTATATCAAAATAATAAACTTATTCATAAAAAAATAAAATAATTTTATTTTGAAAATTACTTTCAAAAATTACTTTTAAACACCCGAAAGCTCTCGCATCCTGCGGCAGACTGGACTTTTAAGTTCATATACCTTGACCCACTAATGTTCGTGATCCTTTTTGGATAGCCCGGATAGCGTGATAAAGAAAATTAATTAATTAATGAACTATAACCAAATAATTAGTTTGTTTTACAAAAAAATTAGAATAGAAATCGTTTTCTTTCTAGAAAAAGATTTGAACTAATCATTAAAAAGATTAGATGAATTTCTCTTACATGCTTTTAAAAATAAAACAGAAATATCCAGAAACAACACCTCAATATCTCATTTTGAGAAAATAGACATTTGAATATAAAATACGATCACAACTGGCGATGGTCAAAGTTCGTGGAAACGCAAACAGTTTTTACTTATTAGCCTATTAGGCTGCGATTAAGAAATAAGTACTAGATCAAATATAACACTATGATTTTATTATAAAAATATTATGGATGAATGCGGTACAAGTTGGACATTCCGGTAGATTTCAGTTAGGTTGCAATTTCTGACTGCGAATTCAATCATAATCGATTCATAAAAGTTAAATTTAGATCAAATCTTAATTAAATTCGGATCCTATTTGATTAAATTAAAATTAATTTATTTAATTTGTATAATTATTATATAATACTTATTATTTAATAAATAAATAATATATGAAATAATATATTTAAATTTATTTGTATTAATATTTTTCTCAATTATCATAATTTAATTAATTTTATAATTTTTATTTTTTATTATTAAATAGATTATTCAGAATTTAATCTAATTATTAATTGAACTAAAGTTGATAATTTAAATTAAATACAAATAAATAGATCAATTAGAATTAAATAAGTTTAGTTTAATTATTATATAGATTGGTCATCATAATTATCACCCAAATTAAATTTTAAAATATAATTTAAAATAGTAAAATTTTAAGGAGAAGTATAATTGTATTATGAAATTTAAAATAATAACTAAAACACATAGAATAGATTTAAAATAAAATTTAATAGTAAAAATAATATAAAAATAAAATTTGAATTCATGACTTCTTATATATTTTTAAAACTTTATATAGGAATTTATAAATTTTTTTTAAAATATTTAAAAATATATAAAAATTTATATATTATAAAAATTTTATATTTATAATTTTTTAATATTTATAATTAATAAATTTTTTTATTATATAAGTATTTTCGAAGGTCCACTTCATCCATACATTTTTTATGGGAGTGTACATGGAGTGTTATTAGTGTACGTCAAGCAACTTCATAGATAAGTATATGCATTATTAGTAGTCTCAATCAAATAAAGTTTAGAAACAGCAACTCCATTAACTCATTTATAACAAACATTTCCAATCAGACAACAACATTCTGGTGTGAGTTCAAATTTCCAGCTATTCAAGATAATGACTTCCAATCCAATTGCACATGTACTGAATAAGTGATGTCCTATTTGTCTGTCTTTTTGTTGGCCGATCATTTTAAAAATTTCTAACTCCTATTAGAAAATATTCCAATATTTTTGATTCTCAGTATACACGTTTTGTCTAATCAATACGAAAATTAAAATAAAAAAAACAGACACAAACACAAAATTTACAATAAAAAAAATTTACGAAAAAATAAACTAATTCTAAAAAGTTATTAAAATAAACTAATTCTAAATTCTTATGCTATACTTAAGTGAGAACTTTTAATAAAATATTTTACTTCTATCTTTCGCGTTAGATAATATAAGTGATATAAATGATGTTGCTATATTTTAAATTAATATCTCTTATCCATATATATTGTGTGTTCAATACAATTTTTAAACTTTCAAACGATTATTTTTTTATCTTGTCATTAATTATACAAGTTTTTTGGTTTTTCATATTTTAAAAAATGATCAAATTTTCACCATTTGTTTTATAACTTCTTGAATAATAGTTCATTTTTTTTAATTTTGGCATTCTACTACAGTTTTTTTACATTATAATAAAACTTGCTAATATCTAACATAGTAACTTTACACTATGTAACAACACGTACTATCTGTGAACGGATAGATAGCTGTAGTGAACTATTTCGTTCTGCTAGAATGAGTAATGAACACCGTAAAAAGAACCAAAGTGATTGTCACTCAAATAAGAGAAGAATCCAATAAGCATTTATAGATTGTGTTAAGAAGGTAGGAAGCAGTTGATATCAAGCAAGATCGCAACGCAATTGCTTCTTTGTTTTGGTTTCGGCTAATGAACATTTATGCTTGGCTAGCCAAGATTGCTGGAGACAGGAACGACAAGAAGATGCATACCCAGATCCAGTTGACAATGTTTCTATTCAGAGCCTATTCAATTCACCGGTCTCTTCCGGTAGATTTAAAATTTTGATGAATTCATATATTTTAATACTATAAAAAACTCAAAATTGTGGTTCTGCGTTGATCTCTATTTTCGCTTGAGTTTAGTCTTTTCATTTCCACACTCTTCGAAACAAAATTTATTCTCTTTATTTTTAACTTATTTTTAAAAATAATTAAAATAAAAAATTTGAATTTTAATTACTTAATTTAATTCAAAAAATAATTAAAATATAAAAATTAAATTTTATTTCTAACTAATTTAAAAAAAATACTTTTATTTTTTAATTTTATAAAATTTATTTACGAATATTTAATATACGCTCTCGTATGACTAATGATAAATCAGCAACATAAGTGTAATATAATCGAGGTAGAAGCATTGGGTTAGAATCTAGCTTATGGTTACCCAACCAAAAGTTTTTGCCACACAAACGAAGCGGCCAGATAAAAGTTACGTTTTTTATTTTAACCTCGTCTGCTACATTGCTTTCATTGATTTCAGTAAGCGATCATCAATCAGGTGGTGTGACGGCTGGCGATGATAGAACTGGAACATGACTGGAGAGATAATCATTGTTTGCCTCCGCGACGAAAGAGTGGTTACTAAGAAAGCAAATAAAGTTTTCTTTGGATTGGTTATGTGAGTGAAGAAGAGTCGGGACATCAATCAATCAAAATCCTTTTATTTCATCAAATAGAACAAAACATCTACAATTCAAAACAAGAAATCATGCACTGATCATCTTACCAATTTAATAAATTCAATCACGAAGGTGCCTAGGTAGTATCTAAATTCTGACTCAATGAAATTCAAGCATAACTGAAGAAGCCTATCTCGTCTCCTCTAGTATAGATGCTGGCCTAGTAAAGGTGTATCAGATCCATTTGGACAAAGAAACTATGGCAGACTTTGAATGTTAGGCAATCAGCACATATAACATATTAGTTCAGAAAAAAAAAGCTAAACTGCATAAGCATACTACAGAAGTAGTTGGTTATATTTACTTGAATACTGAAAGTAAGATCTACACTGAAAATCAGAGTACGAACTAAAAGTAAAAAACAAAATAACAATACATGTAAAAATTGCCTGCAAAAGAGCTTGATAGATTTTCTGAAGTTATGAACCCCATAACTTTCCTAATAGACAAATCCATGAGGCAAACCAAACCATAGCACAAACAACAACATGTAGTAAGAAACAGAAATTCACCATTAAAGCATGCTAGGAAGTGGTAACATGAATAGACACCGACAGTAACTAATAGTCAAAATCACCTGCTTTACTTAGTAGTACTATGCTATCCCTCAAGAAACACAATTATAAGATTTTCATCATACCATTACAACGTAACGCAATTACAAAATCATAATACGAGATCTTGAAATTCTGAATCACCAAATGTTTTTCAACGTAACACAGACAACAGAAAACTGAAATCAATTAGAGACAGTTTTCGAGAATCGTCCTAGAACGACAAAGAGAACAAGCAAAAACCTATTAGAATTAAAAAAGAATTAATAAAGCACAAGACTAATTCCGCACCTGCAATCGATTTCATTCGCCATGCGATCAAACGATATCAAGATCTCGCTCGCGCTCCATAGCGAGATCTTGGGCCAATGGGCTTATTCAACTGCTAAATGATTGTCAGTTTCAAGAGAGTCAAGGCCCACGTTGGCCCACTGAGAGTCTGAGAGAGTGTCGGACCTTGTTTTTGTTTTGCAGGATACGGTCTGTAAAATTGTCAAAAGCTATGTTCTAGTTGGATAGAACATAGAACTCACTATCTGTTTTTTATTAAATCCAGTTCTACCAAATTTAATTTAACAAAATTTACTTTATACTAATTAAAAATATTCAGTTATCAATTTGATGCACTCAACTTTTTTGTAGAGCTCGTATCAATTTAATTCAAACTTACCTTTTTTTGTTATGAATTCACATCCAAATTCAGTTTCAAATATAACGAAATATAAAAAGTTCTTCAGACTCAATTTTAATTATGATTAATTGAAACTCACTCATTTTCAAACCTGTTGTTTTAAAAATATTCATTTTTATAAACTCATTTACTGCAACTTAAACATTTATCAGGGGTGATAGTGTTATTTTGTTCAAGTGCAATCCTGCCAATAGAATAACCAACACATAGTCACACACCAAAGAATAATCTGGACCATTTTGGGATCAATGCAGTAAGATTTTAATTTGTGCTGGACGAATTTATAATGTCCTCCTTCCACCGAGTAAACAAGTCTGTCCAAATTCCAGCCCAACAACACAAACAAAATTTAGCTAAAACTCATGCATTATTTCCTTGTGCCAACTTTTTTGCATGAATAATTGCACTAAAATAAGCGGTTATGATAAAAACTAATACTTTGTATTTTATTTTATTATATTGCGTTTATTTTATGTTCTATTTCTTATATTATTAAAATTTAAAAGATAGATGACAGTGGGATTGAACGTAACGTACAACAATATTAACGAAATTGAAATTGGATTTGGTAATTGCGTGGTGTTTGAAGTGCTTTTCGGATCATTTTATTTCAAATTTTTACTTCAATTTTTATAATATTTCATAAACATTTTAAAATTTTATTAAATACAGAAAATATTTAATAAAAATTTATTATTATTTATTTAATTTTTAATAAAAACTATTTATTTAAAAATTTTAAATATTTTTTGTTTCAAAAATTATTTTTAAAATTATTTTTAATATATAATAAGTTTCAAGATATTTGTAACTAGCTTCAGAGAGTGGTTAGCTGATTATAAATTTTAGAGGGCTGCTTTTGCAAACTTTTAGTTTGTTTTGGTGGAGCTCCTGCGCGTTGCCCCAGAATAAGCAGAGAGCTTTCAGAATTACTTGTTTGCGACAGCTACTTCTCAATAATATAAATAAAAGTTTTAAAAATAAAGTAAAACCTTTCCTGTCACACCACTCGCACTCTAGCTCGTTCTCTTTCTTTCTTCTTGTTCTTCCTTCTCTTTCAAAGTTTCAATCTTTCATCGGTGAATCGCTCAAGAAACTGGAGTAGAAAAAGGTGAAATCTTGAACTCCTTTGTTCTGATTTAAGCTTACTTTGGAGTTGTTAGTCGAGTTTTTATTAGATATTGATTGTTTTGTCTGATTGATTTTGGGGGTGGGTCACTTGTGTTTGCTCTGATTTTGATTAGAAGGCTTCACTGTTTTATTGATTATAGCAGCTTCTTCTATAAGGAGATATTTTTGTTCTTTGTTTGCTTCAACTTCTGTGGGCTTCATTTTTTTTGGACTATGTTGGAGTTTAGCTCCTTGCGACTTGTGGCGAGGGTTTTAAGTATGATGAAAATTTTCCGAGAAGAAGGTTTAATTAGTTCCTATTCCTTATTTATCAAATTTTATTATCAGTATGATAGATTGTTGTTATAAGAAAGAGAAAAACTTTAGAAAATTAATTTGCTGACATGTTTGAGTAACTTTTGTAGTTTTGAAACTTAGAAATTAGTTGGTTTTACGTGGTCTTAAAAATAGTAGTTTAACATGTGAGTATCCGCTCCAGTAGCAAATTGGATGGTAGTACTTGTCCGGACTTTTAATTTTGCAAACTTCTCTTGGTCGATTAGTTTTATATGGTTTGATATTCTGATAACGCAGAAAAAAGGTTTTGCTGGATGGTTGAAGGCTAAGTTAGTCTTGCATGTAGCATCAGCTATAAGTTATTGAAAAAGTAGTGTGTTCTATTACCTGCGAGAAATCATGATGAGGCAGGCATCCAGTCGGAACTACAGAAACAAGGGGTTCAAAGTGAGACATGCTTTTCAGATAGGACTTTTAGTTGTTGTCTGTCTCTGGCTGCTCTATCAAGTGAAGCATTCTCATGATAAGAAATTAGCACTGGAAGAGAATAATTTGAGACTTTTAAGAGACGGGGCTGAGAGGCGAGACGAGGTTTTTAATCTTGGTAGAAAGGATCTTCCTGAAAAAACAGACACGAATGTGATGTCTTCACGTGAGACTAAAGATGATGAGGCAGAGAAGGAAGAAGTAGAAGTAGAAGAAGAGGAGGATAAGGAGGACAGCAAGCAGGAAGAAGTAGAGGATGAGGAGGAGGATGGTGGAGGAGTTGTGGATGATGAGATAGATGTCCAAGATCATGAAAAAGGTGATGAGGAAGAGCAGGGAGAGGACTTAGACGGTGAAGAAAAAGAAATGCGATATAGAGAGACCGATTTTTTCGAGTACCAAGAAGACCATGAGCGGGCTTCTCAGGAGGCACGCGAAGAAAGCTATAAGCAGGATAACATTGCTGGTTCTGTGCATCGAGAGTCTCAGACAACAGAACTTGCAGATGGTAATAAAGATGCAAAAGCTTCGAATGAGGAGCAAGCTGAGAACTTGGAAAACAAAGGCATTTCTGTAGAAACTGTGGTTAATAGAACTGAGGATGTGCCAGCAGCTCGGAGTGTGACAGATGGTGGAACCATGGTAAAGTCTGAAGAAAACATCACAGGCGATGTTCCAGCAGTTAACAAGGATAATAACAGCATTGTCATTGAAACAGTCAAAAATAGCAGAACTTCGAATGAGACCTTTTCAAGCGGTACCCCTTCAGTAGAGACTGTTGCTGATTCTGGCAGTTTGAAGAATAAAGCCAATGAAAGAAAGGATCTGGAAGTTGAATCCTCTGGTAAGGAGCTCGGGGCTACTTCTAATTTCAGTTCTGTCGGGCCTGTTAATCAGATGGAAACAAATACAAATTCAACAGAGTCTGTTTCCAACAGCCAAGTAGAAGTTCAGAACACTACTAATGTGCTTGACACAGTGACTAATGAGTCCCAGGTAGCTAATGGTACTGTTAAGCTGGACTTGGTTGAGAATCAGAACTTAACCACACGAACTGAACAATTTTCTACAAGGCCCTTTTAGAAGATATGGCAGGTAAAGATGCCACAATAACAGAAGTACACGGAACAGAAGATAAGGCTTCGATTACTTCGGGCAAAGTTGAGATGACTGTTGCTATTGACGGAGAGACTGATGCTTCTTTGCATCATTCGGTAACTGAAGAAGAAAAAGAAGCACACATAGATCTGTCAACCTTGCCTGATGCCAACACTGAATCCACAATTACTGAAGACGAAGCTATACAGTAATGTCGTAAGCTAAGCAGGGTTCGTGCTACTAACTTGAATATTAAGGGTAGTAATGTTTTCCATCTCACCCTGTTTTCTAACTTACTTAGAGGCTTTGAAATGGCTTTGCTCTATATGCTTGTATGAATATTAGCAAACGCCCAAATGTCTAGATAATATGAAGTGGTTTTCAATTGCTAGTTTTATTTCTAACTGTTAGGTAAATATGCTTCATACAAGTGTTTGTGGTGGATGAACTTGCATAACTTGCACTGCATGGCCTCGCGGATGGCAACGGGTGAGGACTAGTCGCTCCGATCTTCAAAGCCAACTCTAGCTCTGTCTCAACATAGAGCCGAGAGAGACCAAAATCCCTAGTCCTGTGTTCATCTCTTCGTTAAGCAACACGTTGCTTGCTGTAACATCTCAATGCACTACAACCTGATCCCAGTATTCGTGCAGGTAAAAGCAAGCCTGCGGCGACGCCCTTCATAATGCCAAACCTCTGAACTCAATCAAGCCCCGCTTCGTTATTTGGTCGTAGAGAAACTTGTCAGAGGCTTCCGTTGGGCATGTAGTAGAGGAGTTGTCCTTTACGGCGACAGTAGCCGAGTAGCTGAACTGTCACAGTTGAAATTTTTAGTTTGAAGAAGAACCAAAAACTTAGCGCACATGGAAAATTCTTTTTCAGGTTAAAATTGTTTTTTTTCTTTTCTTCCAAAGTCGATCAAAAGCCACAAATGGTTACTTTGACTTGTTCGGCTGAAATGGTCCAAATGGACCGTCATGAATGTAATTGTGAACGTATTATTGGACTTACATCTTATAGCCCAATATGGATAAGCCCAATAAAGCCCATAAGGAAATAACGTAGCATAGTCAAAGCTTCCTCTGCTATCACACAGATCGTGTTGTTTCTCATTCTGGATATCCGGCAACCGAAGAACACGCACACAACCTGTTCGTTGAATTGCCTGATAGAGATAAACACTAGAATGAAGCTTGTGAGTTCGTGGCTGATGCGGGTGGACTTTTTGTATCTCTTCTCCAAAACCAAAGGTAGCTAAGGGGAGGTCTGGAATTGCTAAAATTTTTTTTAAATTATCGAATTATAAAATACTTTATGAAATTTTATTAAAAAATAGATTTTAATTGAAATAGAGAAACACCACTGCCAAAGGTGGACAAATTACTCTCTCTGTATTACCGTGCAACATCATGTTGTTTCTCGTTAAGTTCAAACTTCAAACCAACGCGGCAATGCGGCAGGATTCTTATTGCATTACGTACTAGACTAGGCACAAATCTGGTGTTTTTCTTGAACAATGTTTTTAGAACTGAAAACCCTTTATTAGGAGTCCCGGATTTTATGTTGAACAGTAGGCATGAAACTTTTTATCTGGAGTGATCCCGGCAATGTTCTTATACATTATAGACTTTAGAAAAAGCTTATAAGTGAACTCTCTCGACTGTCACCGGAGAGGACAGCTGCGGCAATCTCCGACGATGATAACGAGACTGTATAATCTTCAAGCCGGTCACTCTGTAGCAAAGCCAGCCAGGTTACTGAAGCTGGAGGATGCGGAGGATAGCTCCGGCACTGGAGTATTCCCTTCTAGGTACTGCATAACTTACCACATAGTTGGCCTCGCTGACGACAGCATGTATGGCGTACAAAGTTGTGGAGGAAAGTTATAAATTAACTATCTTTGAAGTTTCTCATCGACCACCGGAGAGAGCAGGAGCGGTGGTAGCCGACGATGGGTATGAGATTGCGTAATCCTCAAACCCATCACTCTGCAGCAAAGCAAGAATGCTGAAGCTGGAGAACTCTTGGGATAGCTCCGGCACTGGAACATCCCAATCTAAGTACTGCATCACTTGCCTCATTCTCGGTCTCGCTGCTGGCAATGGATGCGAGCAAATCAACCCGATCTTCATAACTACCTCCAGCTCTCTCTCAACATAATCATCACCCAAATTTAAATCTCTCGCCTGCAGCAATTCTCCGCTTCGCCATTTCTCCAACACCCAGTCGGTTAACACAATCTCCTCAGCATGCGCGTTCGGTTCTATCGGCCGGCGACCACAGGCCACTTCAAGTGCGAAAGCGCCGAAAGCGAAAACATCGGTTAAAGGGGTTGCTTTTCCTGTTCTTGTTAGTTCCGGAGCGAGATAACCCATTGTTCCGACTACGTGAGTCGTCTGTGGATCATTGCCGTGGTCGTAGAGCCGGGCGAGACCGAAATCTCCGAGTCTTCCGTTCATCTCCCCGTCAAGAAGCACGTTGCTTGCTTTAACGTCTCTGTGTATCACAACCTGCTCCCAGTCCTCGTGCAAGTAAAGCAAGCCTGCGGCAACGCCTTTGATAACTCGAAACCTTTGTGCCCAATCCAGCGCCGGCTTGGTGCTATCATAGAGAAGCTTGTCGAGGCTTCCGTTTGGCATGTAATCGTAAACGAGTAGGAGCTCTCCCTTGCGACGGCAGTAGCCGAGGAGCTGGACCAAATTCCGGTGACGTAACCTACCCATACTGACAATCTCCGCTACAAATGCTTTCATCCCTTGTCTTGATTCATGTGAAACTTTCTTCACAGCAACTTCAAGCTTCGAAGAAGGCAGCACTCCTTTGTAAACTCGACCGAAGCCTCCGATCCCCAGCAGCTCTTTCTCCTTGAAACCCTTAGTTGCTTCGAATAGATCTTTGTATTTGAACCGGTGTGGACCATACTCATGTTCCCAGTCTTCAAGCAATTCAGCGAATTTCTTCCTCTGCCGGACTACAAACATGATTGCAACCCCGAGAAATAGCATCAACGCCGCTGCAGACAACGGCAGCGATGTCCACATAAGCTTCGACCTAAAACTCTTTGGCCCGTTCCCT
The DNA here is from genome assembly GCA_019914995.1 of Acanthochlamys bracteata. Lineage (NCBI taxonomy): Eukaryota > Viridiplantae > Streptophyta > Magnoliopsida > Pandanales > Velloziaceae > Acanthochlamys > Acanthochlamys bracteata. The sequence goes on along the minus strand of CM034129.1, from coordinate 1,284,085 downwards.
CTCTTCGGGAGCTTAGGAAGCTTTGAGATTTCTAACGCTTGAGCAACTCCATTCATCATGAAACTCCATCCGAGAACATAGTGAGATGACTCAACGGAACCAGTGGAAGATGAAAAACCAATGAACATATCATCTAGTATTATGCTCGAAAGATCAACAAAGAGAGATAACAATGGCAACCGCGGCTTTAGTGAATTCACCGGACCTAAGGTGACTTGTAGCTTCATGGTTGTGCCGTTGTAGTCTATCCAAACCTGCATAGGTTGGCCGCTGATTAGGGTCAAGTTCTGAAACCCACCGGAGGAGTTGTAGTATCCGGCAGGGTGAGACATGTTGGACTGCAGGCTATTGATGTCTATCCCAACATGGTTGTCGTCGATGTCTTGAAACTCAGAACTCTGTATGGTGTCAAGTTCTACAGCGATGACATGGTTTGAAGGGTTACCGTTGTTGTTGCTGTTGAAGAGGCCGAGGTACTGGCTGGGTAAAGCAGTGGAGAGGTCTTTGGAAGGAGAGAGAAGGAAGGCAATGCCATGACCGCTGAGAGACCGTAGCTCGGAAACAATAGCGAAGACGAAGGTTGTAGAAAAAGAGTTAGTTCTTGAAACTTTTGGAGAACTCTTGAAGTTGAGAGGTAAAGAAAGGAAAGCGTGGCCTTTCATTTGTTTCGTTCCGTTAGTGAGCTCAAGAAGACCGTTGGAATTGATCGAAGCGATTCCGTCAGTGGTGAGATTGGCGCCGGAGAATCCATTGAAAATGAATTCATCAGCAGCAACAGAACTGGATTTGGCAAGTGCAAAGTTGATTAGCTGAAGAAGTAGAAGAAGGAACAGTAAAGGTGCTCTGTTAAACATTGCAGCCGTGAATGAAATGAAATGCAATTGCAAGATTCCTGATGATTGTTTCTGTTATAAGTATTCAAGTGCAATGTCAAAACGCGTTGCAAGACTTTTGAACTCCATGCCCGGCAATCAACTTCGTAGCTTCAGAAATTTCACTAGAATGCAGACAAATAAAAATGAAATTTTCTTTCCGTGCTTCGTCTCAGCTAAAATTGATTAATCAATCATTGATAAAGACACGAATAGAAACTAGAACCGGTCATCTCAATTGAAGGTTCCAGATTTTAATATAGAAATGTAATGCATCATCAGCAAACTCAGAGAAGTTTCTAATCGAAAACAAGCAGCATGTTTCCAGGATAAGAGCAACAACTTGACCCAATAATCAATTACTAGCAGTGACTAAAAATGTCAATACTTAGAAGAATTTGGCCAAGTCTTCTTCACTAAACTATTAAATGATTGTAAAAGGCAGAAAATTAAGCAAACTAGTAGTACTAACTAGTTTAGAATATTACTTGAGAAAGGTTCAGAAATCGGGTCGGTTCACTTAATTAAATTTGTGAAATAATGTTGCTCATGAAATTTGCACAATCGGACTTCTATAATTTGGTGAAATAAGTCCCATAATACAAAATATACGAAACAAATAATGAAGGAATATGCTTTTCAATATCAGATGAAATGAAAATTACAAAATCAGGAAACTATTTTGGTTTATAATTGTTGAGGCCCAAAATCGTATACTCACATTAATTCTATTAATGTATACATAAAATAAATTCGATTAATTAATTTATATATACAATTTACCACACATTAAAACTTTCGATCGCTATTCATCATGGAAAAAGCACATGAAAGTCACGCGATTTTTAAACTAGCGAACCTCTCTATATTTTTAAACTAAGTAATAATAACATTTTATAATATAAATTTTCTTTTATTTTTTAAAAATAAAATATTATAAAAAGTTATTAAAAATATAAAATAATAAAATTTAAATAAAAAGTTATTAAAAAGTACCAAAACCGTTGCGTTCTAATTTCGGCTCTAAAAGCGGTTTAACTTAGCTTATCAAAAAAATAATTTTTAATTATATATTTTTTAATATATATTTTATAAATATTTAAAAAATTTATTTAAAAAGTATAGAAAAATTTAGGTAGTGAAATTTTTTATTGTATATTTTTATTATTTATTTAGATATAAAAAAATATAACTCATTTTTAAAAATAATAAACAAAATTTTTATTTTAAAAAAATTCTCAAACGTCATCTAAAATAGAAATAAATGTTACGATAAAACAAGCAAAGTGATGTTATCGTGATCACAACATGTACAAACATTACAACTTATACACTGATATTACCAAATTAGTCAGATAGATGTCATAATTTAACATGATTTTTTGTTTTCAATTTTTTAAAGAAGTCGCATGAATTTTCATCGGAGAATTTATATATGAGATGTTATAGATGCGCATCATGAAATAATTGGGCCAACTGTCCTGGTAATGTAAAACCCACAAACTACAAAAAGCCCGCTAAAGTATATCCTAATGGGTCTAACTCTCTTTATTTTCACTCGCTAAATATCCGTAAAATTATTTTCTATCGTTAAATTTTAAATTCTGAATAATTTATATATTTTAATTATATAAAAAATTTAAAATTGTATTTTTATATATCAAAATTATAATTATAATTTTTTTATTTCTACATTTTTTAATACAATTATATATTTTAATTTTTAATATATTTTTAAATCATAAATATTAGACTCAGTTATATTTTATTTTTAAAAAAATTATACTTCCTATTGTTCACTTTAAACGCCTCTAAGATACCAGTTGTTGCTTTCTTTTCTAGATCTCCGGCCACCGTAGGACACCACCAACCTGTTCGCTGAATTGTCTGAGAGAGAGAAACCAGAAAAGAATGAAGCCTTTGAGTTGGTGGCTGATACTGGTGGGATCTCTCCGTCTTGCTTCAGTTTGGTTCGGGTTCTTCGATCTATGGGCTCTCCGCCGTGCTGTATTCTCCAAAACCAACAGTAACTACTCTTCCTTCTCTATCTTCAATGTTGTAGCCAATGTTTTCTTTCTAGTTCTGTTTCAAGACAATGTCTAGGTAAGGCTCATGACGTATTGTGTTCTAGGGTCTGGCAGATTATTCTGACAGTGTAGTGGAAGTCCAAGAAACTTGGTAAAAGATAGAGATTTCTTCGAAGATCTAACTTTTTTTCTAAATTAGGCAAGGAAACTTTATATTTGTTTTATCTCAAAAGAAATTGTTAAAATGACATAGTGATTAGATTAGAATTCTGTACTTATTGTATCATAGGTAGTATCTTATATGATAATGAGCTTTCCATGTTCTCTCAATCTGCAAACTGATGTCATCATAATAAGAAATCTAAGTCTGAGGAAAATAATTAATGTCCTCCTTCTCCATCTAGCAATACTTTGTATATCTGTCGCTTATACTTGGGATAAGTTTCTGTTACAATTTTATATAAGAGTCAAATTAGTTTGATTTTCACTAGAAGACTTTTGATTTAGGTAGAGGTATTCCAGTTTGGTTGAAGTCCTAACTGAAGGAGAGTTGTATTAGGTTTAGAACTCTATTTATAAGGTATGAGTTCTAATTATAATAATAAGAGGTTGAACACCTATGATGAATTAAAAAGGTATTCAGTTTTCTTTACTTTTTCTCTACCTTTTCTCATTCATCTGTTTCTCACCTTGTTCAATCTATTCTCGTCTTGTTCGTTTATCTTTTTCTTATTCATCTACTTCTCATCTTATTATGTCTATTTCTCGCCTTGTTCGTCTTCTATTCTAGTCTTGTTCCCGGTTACTTTCATAACAGTTTCTGAATCTATATACCCACTTACGATTAGTTTGGATATCTAGCGCCAATCAAAACGCATGCTTGGGATAAGTTTCTGAGTCATGTATGTTCTTAATAGTTGATGCTTTAGGCAGGTAGCTTTTATTGGACGAGTAGATAGCTGCTATAGTTTCTTTACAGTTGAACATTTTTATAGCATCATCTGCAGCAAATTAACTTTGACCGAGCAGCCTTAATAAAAGTATTATATTACATATTTGCTCATTAGTTGTACATAAAATGTGTAGCTTTTCATTGCAGCAGTTGTTGTCTGTTCTAGTTGCCAGTGTACTTGTCTAATATAGATCTATGTTTGTTCTGTACAGTGACTGATGTTCATGGAAGAACTTTTGGAGTTTGGACACTTCTAACCTGCACCCTCTGCTTTTTATGTGCATTCAACCTTGAAAACAAGCCTCTATACCTCGCTACCTTTCTGTCATTTATCTATGCTCTTGGTCATTTTCTCACCGAGTACTTAATATACCACACAATGGCTGCTAGCAATCTCACAACAGTGGGAGTATTTGCTGGTACGAAGTGCGCATCTCCCTTCTTTAAATTATAAGCAATAGTGTTTGGTTCTTTGTGATAAAAAAGACCTGAAGGAATCTGTCTTCTCTTGCCTGTGATGCTTGGTGCAATGCCTCCGCATGTTAATCTTGGATTGCTATGAATAACACGAGCTATTCCTAATTGAAAATCACTTCAATGTTTGCTCTTGGACTTGCTTGCTGATAAATGCTAAACAGACAATGGACAAGTGTTCGTTTTCAAAATTAGCCGTGGTTGCAGTCGCTTCACTGTCTAAGAGATTGTTGATTGACTTCATGGTTTTTAAGATAGACCATAGTTGCAGTGCGAGTATTGGAGTCTTTATACATTTTATTCTTAATGTAGTTTCTGCAGAAAGCCTTCCTGAAAGCTGTATAATTCTACTAAGGAGTTTTTTCTTGTTTTGTAGGGACCTCAATTATCTGGATGTTGTTGCAATGGAATGGGCATCAGCCAAGGCCGGCCTCAAAACAAGCTTAAAGACTAGTTCTTATTTAGCTCTTCCTGCATGCCCATGCCCTCTGACTCATTTCTTGAGGACCCGATTCTCAAACTCTAAGCACACTCTGATTTCGTTTATAGTCTTTGCACTGAATTTAGAATTGTCTATGTCCTTCAGTTGTGAAACAGTTTCTTCCAAGCTAGAACACTTTTGTTTGCTTTCTAATTTTTCTGATACTTTCTGCGCTGAATCACTGATATTGTTACTTCATGTCCATATATTTTGTAACTGTTTATATATCACTCAATTTTATTTGTTGTGATTTCCATCATTAGGTCTTGTCTTGGGCTTTGGATAAACCGTACTAGAGCTCCTTTTAGATGGGCCTCTTTTACGCAAACCCAGTAACGTGGCACTTTTTCAGCCACTTCAAATCTTCCAAACATTCCACCGGTATCACTCTTTCTCTGATCTAATCAATCTCATCACCGCCGCCATGATCCCCGCCACGGCCGCCGCAGCGGCGAAGCATCTCTCTTTTTCCCGCCACCTCAGCCGTCTTCTCACTTGTCGCCTTCTCTCCACTGCTGCCGCTGTTGCAGAACCGGCGTTTGATGTAGAGAACGATGATGGCGTTATAACAATGAAAGGCGTCCGAATCTCCGGCCGCCCTCTCTACCTCGATATGCAGGCGACAACACCGGTTGATCCAAGAGTTCTCGATGCCATGCTTCCTTTCTATATCTCTCGATTCGGTAATCCTCATTCACGAACACATCTCTACGGCTGGGAATCGGACTCTGCTGTTGAAGACGCTCGATCTCAGGTGGCTTCCCTGATCTCTGCTTCACCGAAAGAACTGTTCTTTACTTCAGGCGCCACTGAATCTAACAACATATCTATTAAAGGTGTTATGAAATTTTACCGTGATCGAAAGCGCCATGTTATTACTACGCAGACCGAGCATAAATGCGTGCTTGATTCTTGTAGGCATCTTCAGCAAGAAGGGTTTGATGTGACTTATCTTCCTGTTAATCCTGATGGGCTCATTGATCTTGATCGACTCGCTGACACTATCCGGCCTGACACAGGGCTTGTCTCTGTCATGGCTGTTAATAATGAAATTGGTGTTATTCAACCGCTGGAGGAAATTGGGAGAATTTGTAAGGAGAAAGGTGTGTTCTTTCACACTGACGCTGCCCAGGCGCTCGGCAAAATCCCAATTGATGTGGATAGGATGAATATTAGCTTGATGTCTTTGAGCGGGCATAAGCTTTATGGGCCGAAGGGAATTGGAGCTTTGTATCTCCGCCGCCGACCACGTGTTCGTGTAGAGGCTCAGATGAATGGTGGTGGGCAGGAGCGTGGTATTAGGAGTGGCACTGTGGCTACTCCGCTAGCTGTGGGGTTTGGTGCTGCCTGTGAGATTGCTGCTAAGGAGATGGAGTATGACCACCAGAGGATTTCAGCTCTTTATGATCGTTTGCTGAATGGTATTCGATCCAAGCTTGATGGAGTGGTAGTGAATGGAAGCGCAGAGCATAGGTACCCTGGGAACCTAAATCTGTCGTTTGCCTATGTAGAGGGTGAGAGCTTGCTGATGGGTTTGAAGGAGGTAGCAGTGTCAAGTGGTAGTGCTTGCACCAGTGCCAGCCTTGAGCCATCGTATGTTCTGCGAGCATTGGGTGTGGAGGAGGACATGGCTCACACTTCTATCAGGTTCGGGATTGGACGGTTTACAACTGATGCTGAGATCGATCGTGCTATTGAGCTCACAGTGAAGCAAGTCGAGAAGCTTAGGGAGTTGAGCCCACTCTATGAGATGGTGAAGGAAGGCATTGACTTGAAGAGCATACAATGGGCACAGCACTAGGCAATAGAGCCTTTGTTACTGTATGATTTAGCAGAAATGAGATTTATGAAGGAGAAGATGTGATGAGCGGAGCATCAGGTACATAGTTGGGACTCATAGCTATCTTAGTTAGTTCAGTGCACTTTGCTTGTTGGACAGTTTGGCATCTGTGGCTATATAGAGCATATATTTGAAGCACTTAATATAAAAGCCCTCATGGTTTATTATGTAGCATAGAAGGGCTTTCAGTTTGAGTGTAAGATACCTGAGAACTTCACTAGAACCAAATAAATCTTGAATGTATATGCATCTAGTGTGTTATGAATGGATATCAATTTAGTTGTTTCGATAGTTTCGCTGATGGACCTATTGATTCCAACTTGTGTTGGGAAAGATGTTTGTTTAAGTTAGTAATATCTGTGTAGGGCACAATGCTTTTCTAGCTTTAGAACATAATGTTGTTCCATGTATTGAGTGCAATAACATACCTAAATGCTATTGAAGGGAAATGCTGCAGCTGGAAACCTTGACATGTTCAATGTCAAGATGGTTCTACGTAAGTGGGTGTGATTATATGGATCCCTAAAGTGCATTTTGGAGTCCAATGTTTTACATTTTAATTACATACAACTATATCAATTTTGAATTGATTAAAACTGTTTTTAGCCATGATGGATAGTTCTTATTACCTTAAGTATCTCCTTCAAGTACTTGCACTCGGAAAATTTCTCTTATTTTAGGCTATTACTACCTGAAGATTCATAGTAATAAGGTAGGTTTCTGTTCGTTCTAAGCATGGGATGAAGTAGGTCAAATGTACAAGAACAAGACGTACTATAGCTGTTGAAAGTACCCTTGATAAATGATATATTGATGTTTTTAGTCATACAGAAAATTGTACCCAGGGTACCATTTGGGCGTAGATTTTATGTTGTTATCAGGCTAATTATGTTTGCATAGGCGTAATTGCTTCTGCTTTATAGTAGACTTTTTGCTGTCATGAGATACAGTTGCATTATAGTATAGTCCCAACTCTGAAGATCTAAACAAATACATTGATGTTGTGTTTGCACATAAGTTGTATTTGTTTTTGCCCCCTGAATCCTGGTAGTTATCTTTGGACTTGTTTGAGTGGGAATACTCTTGCATTTAAGTTATGTCTTTTTTTTTAATGCAACTTGAAATATTATTGTGTGGACATTTATTTTCGTAGCTATAGAAAACAGTAGTCTTTGTAATGAAATATTGTGTTAGGTTACATGAGCTTTGTAGTCTTCAAGTTATGAGTAAACAAACTGAATTTGAAGTGAATAAGAGCTCGTTGGCAGTCCTTATTTTATTCTTTTTATTCGAATTTTTTTATTTTATATTTTTCAATATATTTTTAAAATATTCAACATAATTTTTTTAAATTTTAATAATATAAAAATATTGTGAGATTTTATTATTATTTATTATTATTATTTATATTTGAGATAAAAAAAGTAAAATTTATTTTTAAAATACTTTTTATTTCAGAATTTTTAAAAAAAACCACTCTCAAATATTTCTTAATTGCATTCAGCCAGTATGCAAGATCTGTGGTGACCTTGGGTTGGGCTTGTTTGGTGAATCCGAAAATCTCTTCTTCTTTTGTGTACCAGAGATTGCAGTAGAGAATCTCTAAACTCTTCTGCGTTATTATTGTGCGTTTAACATTTTGAACTGCTGCTGCTGCGCATTGATCTTTCAATGTTATGCAGAAACAAATCTTCATCATATTCTCTCGTACTTAACCTGATGTTTCATCAGATTGCAATACGATTCTTCTTTTAGTAGCATGCAATGGTTAGAATAGAAAAGTATATTCTTTCCTCACAGATCATTTCAAAGAGCTCAAAACCAACAAAAACCAACAACAAAATGAATGAAATGGAAAAACTTGGTGGGAAGAACTGTTCTTTTTTTGGCAAACTGTGCTGTTCTTTTGTGCCTGATGAATCAATCAGCTACAAGAGACAGTCACAGTTGTTATCCATGGTCACATTCCATCATTCGGTTGACATGATGTAGTTTTTTCTTTGATGGTTAGTTTAATATAGATTATCAGACAAGACCTTTCATAGAGATGGGATTGAGTGCTTCAAATAAATATTGTAACAAAAAACATCACCATTACTCTGGTATGCATCTCCAACTGGATTCCCAGTCATCTTTATTCAGAAAAAAAAGGACACTCGTGAATTGCTTCGAGTTTCTTCTTGGATTGTGAAAGTAAATAATTTCAGACAAGTATGAACAGATTTACCAGCTGTGAAGCAAAGATTACAACTCAACACAAAAAGAAGCAAAATAAAGAAGTCTCAGTTCTTCAAACATCTTTTATTCACAATTTCAAATACTTGTATACAAACATCTAGTCTTGAATTTCAAGTTGGGAATATATTTTTCTCAAGGTTATGGGTTGAGAATTAAGTCACCGCACTTGCATTTCCAACTCAAGGGTTTGTAAATGGAACCATAATCATCTTCTCTAGCATTGATATTCACTTTAGCAGCACCGATTGAAGTTGAGTAGTGACTCTGTTTCATTCCACTGCTGTTGTTCTTCTGTGGAACTGCTGGCACTTGCACTGCCTCACAATGCCCGCATGTAATGCATCTCCTCTCACACCTTGGTGGTCTCGACCCTACCACTGCTCTCATCATCGCCAACTCTTGATCATGTTTTTCTTTACCATTCTTTGAAAGAAATATCGGAACCACTTATCATGAGGAAAAAAAAGAAAAAAACATTTATAGCAAAGATTTCACAAACAATGAAAAAAATTCTCACCTTGGATCTTTGTACTGGTTTCAAGAGTTCTCTTGCTTCAACAGATGAGTGTCTCAAGTAGAACAGAAGCAACAACAGAAGAATAATAGTAAAGTTTAAGCAGTGAAAGCAGAAGCCCATTTGTTGAAAATTTTGCTTTCTTCACTAAAACAAATAGAAGAAGAAAAAAATTTGGAGACTATATAGATGTTTTGAAAGAGAAAGTCAAGTGAAATTAAATGATATGATCAAGGTTGGTGTGTGGGGTAGACGATCAAAGTAGTGGCAGCAGCAGAGGGCATTCAATGAAATGATATCCACACAAGAATCAAAAACATAACATAGAGGACAACAGTTTGTTTTGCAGCAGCAAAGAAAACAAGAAAGCAAAAAAGTTGGGAGACGACATTGATGAGAAAAGAGAGAGTGGAAACAGTTCGCCAAGAAATGAAAAAGCGCAAAACAAACCTAAGCCATAAACCTACAACAGAAGTCGATGAAAAAACTGGTTCACCTGTGGGGATTCTTCTCACATAGAGACAAGAGATAGCAGCTGATTTCTCTTCTTTCACTTTCCCAACATTACCAATGTATATGTGTTTGTATTTTGTGGTAGTTCAGTAGTTCACTAGTTTTTGTGTTTGCTTGTGGTAGTGAGCCTGTTACAGCAGGCTAAGGTAGCTGCAGCAGTACCAAATTCGCACGCCATTACCATTACCAGTCTCTGTTTCTTTCTTTCATCTGCTTCTAATCTTCAGTTTAGATTCTGATTTTCTTTTTCTTGATTTCTGAGTGTGAAATGAAATTGAAAACAAAGCTGTTGCAATGTGGCATCTCTATCAAGGTGTTAGAGTAGCAGTTCTGTGTACTATCATGGATTCACATGAAGCATTTAAACAGATGTACCTACATATTCATAGGAGATTCTACTCATTTAGGCTCCGTTTGGTATAGGTGAAACAATAGAACTTTTTTAGTAAAAAGAATTTTAAAAAATTATATGTATAATCATTTATAAATTATAATTTTATTTATAGTTTTTAAATTTTTTATAGGTACTGTGCATGAGTTTTTGGACTTGAAAATTTCAAAATATGAGCTGAAATGGAATGCAAATACACCCTTAAAGGCAAATAACTTAAACAAAGTAAAACATTTCTTACAAAATTATATGTGATAATAATGGTTTTATCTGTGGTATTGGGAAAGGATATGATAAAGAAACTGAATAAAAAAAAAAGAATGTAGCTTTTGCTTTTCATTGCTTGCTGCAAGAGCCACCAGCTTGGGAAAGAAAAAAGAAGGGAGAAAAGTCTTTTGTGAATGGAAACACCTGGCTTAGCTAAAAAGTTTTGGATATGCATCACAGTTGAAGGCTGTGGCAATAAGAATTCATGAAAATATTTGTTTTGTTTGAAATTTGATTGTTGCAACTTGCATCATATATAGAAGATCAGTATGTGATTGACTTATGATATTACAAAGAAAACTTTATATGGGCGTGTTTCAAAATACACCTTAAGTGAGTTTGGAGAAAGTAAAAAAAAAAAGTTTTTTCAAAATTAGTTAGAATTGGAGTTTAATTTTGTTTCAAACTTTCAACTACTTTTGTTTTTTAAAATTAATTGAAAGTGAAGTAGAACTTTGATTTCAGTTTATATTTGAAATATGTAAAGTGCTCGAAATTTAAAATTTGAAAGAATAAATTGAATTATGGGTATTTGAAACACGCTGTATATAGATTGGAATATCAAATGACTCGAATGCTTGCGATATTGGAAAAAAAATAATAAAGGTATAAAGTATGTAGTGTGTGAGCAAATCTAAAATTAAGAAAAATTTTCAGATATAAATGGATCGACCTGCGGGCCTCATTGTCTGGCCAGCCCATCGGGGTTAAGTAGATGTTAAAGCCTGGTCTGCTTACGCTGATCCATCAAATTTAGAAGGTGTTTGAAAATATTTATAAAATAATTTTTTTTAAATAAAAAATATTTTTATTTTTAACAAAAATAAGTTTTATCTTTTTATTTCAATAAAATAAGAAATCTTACTGTAGAATTTTTAAATTTTTTAAATTTTTAAATAAATTTTTTAAGTACTTATAAATATATATTTAAAAAATATAAAATAAAAATTAAAAAATAGTATATGGAAACGCTTTCTCAAATGCACCCTTAATGAAACCTAGCTGCCTTGGAAAAAGGTTAATTACCTTTATTTTTCTCGTCAATTAATTAGTAATTAGTTGTTTCTCGAGTAAACTACAGCATGAGTGATGAGTGAAGTTAAACTTAAATACTAATAAGGATGAGTATTTAAATATTAATTAAAGTGAAGAAGTTTAAATATTTAAATATACTATTCATCAAAGTCAAAAATAGAGACAAGGCCCATACAATCACCTTAATCTTGAATAGTTTAAGGGACGTTTTAAGAGTACTTAACATAAGAAGTTTTTTTCTTTTTAAATGAGTTTATTTTGAAATTTTTAGAGAGTGTTTGGAAGTACTTATATAAAAAAGCTTTTATAAAATAATTAATATTTTTATTTATTTTAAAAAATAAAATTTATTTTTTATATAAAAATAATAAATTAATAGTTATAAAATTTTACAATATAATTTTTTTAATAATTTTTAAACTTTTTAATAAATTTTATAAGACATTATAGAAATTTATTTTAAACTATGAAGTGAAAATATCTTTTGAAAAACTAGTAAAAGCTTAGCCAAAAACGCATCTTAGGAAACGAGCTTTTTTTAAAAATAAAAATAAAAATTATACCTATAAAAATTTCATATAGTACGATTCATTTTTACTTTTTAACTTTTTTTAAAAAACTCTAAAATACTATAAAAATTTATTAAAAATTAAAAAATTAAAATAAAATTTTGAAAATTAATGATATGCACTATCAAATATGTCCTTAATGCATGCCACACTAGCTACATATATATTAGAATATCTTCTCACCGTCTTTAGAAAAAATGAAACTTCACGAGAAATACATATGATTGCATTTCACTCAAAGTTCTTTTTCTTAATTCCACTTGACAGGTTTGTGTGACTTGCAATCTCAGGCATGTATGTTGCTGTTTGCCAACGTTGTTTAGTGGAGTTCTTTTTGTTTACCTCACTTGGAAACCAAGGACTCTACTACTAAATTCCTATGTTTCTTTGCCTACATATATATAAGCTCCCTGCTTCTTCCATTCATCGCACGCTCAATACTCATTACTCTCCTCTTCTATTTGACAACAAATTTTTGTGTTTGCATCTCCATGGATGAATCACAGAGCCATGCAGTTACTAGTACTGCTGATGAGTTAGAGGTATGTACGTAGTTCTCATCTACATACAGTACTACTGTAATATATGAATACTTTCACTGATATGAAAAATTTTGTGAAAGAGTTCTGTGAGGACGTTACCAATTGAAGATGATGAGAACATCATACTGAATCCTGCATTTGAAGACGGGCTCAACAACTGGTCAGGAAGAGGTTGCAAAATCCTTGTGCATGACTCCATGAACGGCGGTAAAATTGTTCCGGAGTCAGGGAAATTCTTCGCTTCCGCAACTGAACGGACGCAGAACTGGCATGGAGTTCAGCAGGAGATTACGGGCAGAGTGCAGAGGAAATTCTTGTATGAAGCATCTGCAGTTGTAAGACTTTTTGGAAATAATGTTGCTCCTGCTGATGCAAGGATCACTCTCTATGTTCAAGCTCCTAACGGCAAAGAGCAGTACATCAGTGTTGCACGGTTAGTTAAAATTTCGGAAACTTAGCAAAATACTTTTCATAAACGTATGTTTTGATCCGTGGGTGCTTTGATCAAACAGTTTGCAAGCAACAGATAAGGATTGGGTGCAATTGCAAGGGAAGTTTCTGATAAATGGCATTGTTTCAAAGGCGTTCATATTCGTTGAAGGACCGCCTCCAGGCACTGACATCCTGCTCAATACTATGGTGGTGAAGCATGCCCAAGATCTTCCGCCATTACCACCTCCTGATACCAGTGTACGTTTTTAGGCGTGAAATTGACAAAAAAATTTGCAAAAAAAAAAAAAAATTTGAAATACATAAGTGTTTGATCATTATAATGATAAGGCAGTAGCGTGCAATTATGCCCAAATTTTTTTACGAGCAATTTTTCATTGCAGGATGTTGCATATGGAGTGAATATAATTCAGAACAGCAATCTTGACGGAGACCTCACCGGTTGGTTCCCTCTTGGTCCATGCACGCTAACCATTGCCAATGGTTCACCTCGCGAACTCCCTCCGATAGCCAGAGACTCCCTTGGAGCTCACAAGCCACTCAGTGGGAGATACATTCTCGTCACTAACCGATCGCAAACATGGATGGGACCGGCACAAACCATCACCGACAAGATCATCCTTTTTGTTACCTACCAAGTTTCTGCATGGGTTCGGATTCCGTCAATGAAAAGCGGTCCGCAGATTATCAATGTTTCTCTAGGTGTTGATAGTCAGTGGATAAATGGGGGACAAGTTCAGGTAACGGACACGAGGTGGTACGAGATTGGTGGGTCTTTCAGGGTTGAGAAGCAACCGTCGAACAGGGTGATTGTTTACGTTCAGGGTCCAGCTTCCGGTGTTGATCTCATGGTTGCCGCATTGCAAATCCTTGCTGTTGATAGGAAGGACAGATTCAAACATCTCAAGAAACAGACCGAAGAGGTAATGAATTACAAAAATGCATAGAGATTTATTGAAGTTTTATGTCGGTAACCGATCGATTTGATTCAGGTGAGGAAACGAGATGTTGTACTAAAGTTCACCGGATCAGACGATGTTGAACTTATCGGGCCGTTCGTGAGAGTGAAGCAGACTTCGAACAGCTTTCCGATCGGCTCATGCATCATGCGAACAAATATGGACAACGAAGATTTTAACGATTTTTTCTCGAAGAACTTCAACTGGGCTGTGTTCGGCAACGAGCTGAAATGGTACTGGACGGAAGCTCAGAAAGGAAACTTCAACTACACCGACGCTGATGAACTTCTTGATTTTTGTACTAAAAACGGTATGCAGGTTAGAGGCCATTGCATTTTCTGGGCTGTCGATGGCGCTGTACAAGGTTGGTTGAAGGCATTGAACAAGAATGATCTCATGATCGCCGTGCAAAACCGGCTCAACGGACTGCTCACTAGATACAAAGGCAGGTTCAAGCACTACGACGTAAACAACGAAATGCTCCATGGATCATTCTATCAAGACAGACTTGGGAAAGATATCAGGGCTTACATGTTCAAGACAACAAACCAGCTGGATCCTTCTGCAACCTTATTTGTCAATGATTACCACGTCGAGGATGGAACCGATACGCGTGCATCACCAGAGAACTACATTCAGCAAATCGTCGGATTGCAAGATCAAGGCGCGCCTGTGGGGGGAATTGGAATCCAAGGACACATTGATTACCCAAATGGGCCAATTGTGGCTTCTGCATTAGACAAGCTAGGAGTTCTAGGACTGCCTGTATGGTTCACTGAGCTAGATGTATCGTCCACCAACGAATACGTCAGGGCTGAAGATTTGGAAGTAATGCTTCGGGAAGCTTTCGCACACCCAGCAGTGGACGGGGTGATGCTATGGGGATTCTGGGAATTGTACTGCAGGGACAACGGGCATCTAGTGAATGCAGAGGGTGATATCAACGAAGCCGGGCGAAGATTTCTTGCTCTGAAGCAGGAGTGGCTCAGTCATGCCCATGGGCATGCTGATGAACAAGGAGAGTTCAGGTTCAGAGGGTTCCATGGAAGCTACACGGTTGAAGTTGTGAGTATGACGAAGAGATTCTCACAGACATTCACCGTTGACAAAGGAGATTCGCCTCTGGTAGTTAACATTAACCTACCAGTAGATTGAACGTATTAACGGTGTAGTAACGTTTTACTTATAAATCCAGACTTACATTTAATTAAAGGAATCATTAATAAGAATTCTTAAACCTTTACATTTGATCTCCATGGTCATGCCTTCCATGATCCGTTCTTTGTACTTGAAGTACCTTCAACAAAAATTAAACCTACACCTACGTAAGACAACTATGAAGGAAACAATTCAGATAAGTTGAAATTAGTCAGAGCAAGTAATTGACCAGCAGGATTGTAGATGCATTACGAGAAAAAAATTAAAAAGCGAAAAAAAACGAGTCGCTAATGAGAAGCTTTGGTCGCAATTACTATTTAACGTTAGTAGCGACTAATAGCAGGTTAGCGCTATTGGGTTTATGGAGACTTTGCAAAATAAAATAAGGTTAATGTTATAACATAACAATATAGAGTAAATATTATAATTATAGTTCTACAAAATTAACTAATTTATATTAAATTTTTATTAATATCAAAAGGGTCATATTCTATTGGCCTTCAAAACCAATTTTTGATTCTTTCTATAAGTCAATATCGTCGGGATAATCGTGTACGAATAAATTTTGCACCATCATTTATTTATTTATTTTTTATTTTGATCTCTTTAGTTGTTATAAAACTAAATATTTTATATTAAGATTTTAAGATACCGTTGGATTTCCTACAAGATCAATTCAAAAGAGGAGCGGTGAATTGAGTTGATAAATAAAATTTTTGTAATGATAATGTTCCTACTGACAGCAAATATTCAACCAGCTGCGAATAGCCTTATATTCTATGAAATTATTACGACTATCTATGTTAAAGCAACTGTGCAATTACGTGGCTCGGTAACTCATTTGCCTACATCCGCAAACGCTCTATCACCAAAGCTAAAAGTTCACTAGACTTTAAACAATTTACACAAATCAAGAGCAAAATGCTTCACCAAACACACTTATTTTAAAAAATTTTTGGCCAAGACAATCATTTCCAACCTACTAGACAAGTTAGTTCCAATAGCTCACACCCTAGCCTTATTATAAAGTCTAATAACTTTCTCCAAGCTCCAATCAAGCTCTTTTATCAAGTGCACCTAGCACTCTATCACAAGTTTACAAGTGAATTAAGAAAAACATATTTGAGCAAAAGATTTATGTCAAAGTAAATGAATAATTTTAAATTTTTCAGTTGAGATGATCAAATTTGTTGCTAAAAATTATGTTCAGAAGTGATCAGCAGCAAGATGAATTTTTCCACTTTAGAGGTTTTAGTTGATGCGGTGAAGGTTTTAAATTTGAAATTTCTACTCAATATCTTACTTCTGTTGTGCAACCTCTCTATTTCTTATAATCTTTTCTTACATGTGGATGGTTCTTTCCGTTGGAGAAAACAATCTGTTTGTCTCTGAACATCGATGAATTTTCAGGGCAGAGATAGAACTTTTTCAATGGTCAATCAGCTGCATCAAGATTTGTTTTAACTATGACGATGTAAGTCTTTTATCGGTATTAGATGCACCGATGAAGACAATTTTAACCTCTTGCCTGCGATCTTAGGTTACTCCAGCTGAGTTGTTTTTTTCAAACTGTTTCCAGCTGAATTGGCTTCTCTTGATTTACTAATTCTTATTGGGCGGACTACTTTAAACGAGATGCACTTCAAAAGCTTGACTCTATTTAGTTGCTTTTTGTTGAGTGTAGTAGATTTGCTTTATTTCTTTTCTATTTGAATGTTGAACTTAGACTCTTTTTATGAATGAGAGTGATACTTAACTCAAGTGTAGATCTTGTACAATGTGATTTACTCCAGTGATATATGTGTCTATAAAATCTTGAAATGAAAACTTGAGCAGGAACTTTGTTGATGGACCCGATCCTCTATTTTGTTCGATATGAGAGAAATTTTCATATAGTCAATAGTTGAACAGCTGATTATTTGGTGATTGTGTTGACTATGTTTTGACACAGCTAATTTATTCTCTGCTGAATATAGGATAGATCTGTCTCATTAATTCCTGCATTACTTGATTTCAATTTATCAGTTCAATCTAAATTATAAACCATAATTTTTAATTTATTATTATCATCAAAATCAACTAATAGAAGTTCTAACAAATACTAATAAAGTTTTATTCTACTCCAATCTCTAAACTAATTTTGATTCTTTCTATGTGTTACTCTCATCTAAACAACCGTGTACACATAGATTTCGCATCATTTCGTCATTTACTTTTTATTTTTGACTAATTTAGTTCTTCTAAAGCTAAGTATTTTATATTAATACCTTAAGAATGATAATAGAATCATAGTTCACTCATTTGGTTTTCGAAACTAATTCGATTCATCCTACACGTGATCTTTACCAAGACGATCATATACGTATAAATTTCACATCATTTTATTGCTTAATTTATTTTTTACCTTTTTAGTTGTTATGAAGTTAACTATTTTATATTAAAATTTAAAAATACTAATAGAATCTGGTACCACTCATTCAACCTACGAAGCTAACTTCGATCCCAGCATCCTCGCCAAGATGATTGTGGACGCACGTCATTTCTATTATTTATTTTGACCTCTCTAGCTATTATAAAGTTAAGTATTTTATATTAAATATTAGAACTACTAATAAGGTCCTATTCTACTTATTTGGTCTCCAAAGCTAAAAGTCGCGACTAGTATAGATAGTGGTTATAAGTTAATAGCGACCTAAGAATTGTGCTGGTGACTAATGATATAAATTTATTTATTTTAAAATAAATTTGTAGAACTTATTTTAATAAAATTTGTACTTTTTGATGTGGTCAATAATTTTGATACATATACAATATCAAATTTTTATTTTTTTACTCTATGTTAAGGAGACTTAACAAAATTTACGCATACATCGGAGCACTAAAATATATCTAAAATTGATAAAATTTGTCTGAATAATAAATTATGCCCATATTCACCTGAGTTAGATCCTATATTTAACGTTTGCAATTAACAATTTTAGTGAATAAGCTAGGAACAAAATGAGCGTTAGTTAACATTCATCACGTCCCTCTTACATTGCATAACTCACATAAACATTGTGATTATAAATTTTAAATATAAGATCTGACTTGTTTGAACATATTTCAAACTAGCACATTATTATTTAAGCAAAGTTTCATAAAAATTCGAATGTAATCTAATATTTCAGTTATGCTGATAAATTATTAAATCTTGTGCATTCGTTAATATCGATTGCGATAGAGTATAAATAATTATGCATATTATATAAAAAATTGTTAATATAATATAGCAAAATTTTGATTTCCATCCAATAGTTTCGATTTACATTAAATAAATTTTATAAACTATTATCAAATTAAATATTTTGCTCAGTAATGGCGACCATCACACAAATCAATTCCTATTACTTCTATGAACACTAACTATAACAGTTGGTCGCTATTAACTTATACATAAGAGCGACTAAGAGGTCACCGGTAGCGACTTACTAGGCAATAGTCACTTATACTCTACGCAGTAGCGACATAGTCAAAACGGTCGCTATTAATTGATTAGTAGGCACGATGACGATATATACGAGGTAATAGGCGACGGGGGTGTTCACTTAATCACTATTATTGTGTATAATACCATCTGCTTTCAGTGTGGTCGTTAATATCTCTATTAGCGATTTTTTTTTGCTTAACAACCTGGTCGCTATAGGGAGTTTTTTTTTTTGTAATGAAGTACTTCATCAGAAACGCAGTATAATTTAAGAGCATATATAAGCATAGAATGTCATCTTAATTAGGTGCCATAAAGATCAAACAAAATGTATACAAAATAAAGATAATTGCACGGGGAATTAGTCAAGACACAAGATAGAACAGCGTATCACTCACAGAATTTTAAATTGAGCTGAAGAACTTATTCAAGTAGTACGAAAAATGGACGTAGTAATTAATCAAGGACCAAGCCTGTATGCACCGTCGTGCATGTATGGTCCGTCCAAGTAAAAAGCAGCTGTGTTGTGCTGATGGTAGCCATCCATCATCATAAACGGCATGTCTTCTGTTGGCTTCCAGTGCCGCTTCCTTTGGTTAATGAACCAGTTGTTTATCTGCTTCTGATCGAGCCCAGTTGATTCTGCTAGTGCCACCTTCTCCGTTTCCTGATCATTCCAAGTGTTCAAATCAAGATAAAAATATGATCACAGAAATTTATGCTGAAAGTTAAAATATTGTTTAAGGATTGTGAAAGAGTGAAGGTTGTACCGAAGGATAAGGCCACTTGTAATGGAGCTCCCACCAGTTGAGAAGTTTCTGCCGGGCCTCCTTTGGGAGTTTTCCTTTCTTCTTCTTCTTAGACAGCTCCTGCCTCAGGCTACTCAAATACCCACTATACTTCTTTAAAAGATGGTGCTTTAGTTCTCTGTCTTCAGCTCGTGGATCTATCTCTGCTTGCTGATCAGCTTCTTCACCACTTCCGTCCTGCTCATCTTCAGAGGATCCAGCTCCATCACCTATGTCATCTGAACGAGTACTATGTTACACAAGCATATATAGAAACCAAAGAGCTACTTGTAGTTCTGAAAGCGTATAAGCTTAGAAATTAAAATACAATTAATACAGATTATCTCGTGTATTATATTATCAAACATGCAACATATATACTAGAAACCGGTTACCACTCTAATTCCAAAAGAATAATACAAAATTACAATCATAGGGAAATTCAAGTTAGTAGTATGGAATAAGTTAGTATGTGGTGAAATAAGCTAAAATTTAGCATTCAGAAAGAGTCGTCGTTGATACATGAACTACAAAACACAAAAAAGAAATTCTAGCAGAAATTAAGGTTCGGAGAAGTGAAGAAATTAATTGCATATTCAAAATATTTTCTAACAGATCCATACATCTAAATCAGAGCTAAGATATTAGAAACACTCACGCTAACAGATACAAATTCTGCACTAAATTAACCAAAACAGGTAAGATATTGGAAACACTCGATGTACTACAGAATTCCTTTACATTTACTTTCTTGTCAATAATACCAAAACCAAAACCAGCTTCATTCCAAACAAAATTTTTCATTTCTTTTTTCAGATTCATTTCTTTATAGAATCAGGCATTTCCTAATTAAAAATAGTTTCACTTCGACCTGTTCCGTTAATTTCTTACACCATTGTGTATGTATTTGTATATATTAGTAGAATACAAATCAACATTTCTATATATAAATCATCCAAGGAATCTTGTGAAATGCTACTATATAGCATTAAAAGAAAATTGAAAAACTGAGTCGATCAAGCTAGTGATAAGAATGGTATCCTATGACAACCAAGACGTCCCGGCAAATAAACTGCAATAACGCATATAGAAAAAAAATGTCTGAAAGTTGTATATAGGAGTGAACTGAAAGATTGAGGTTAACATAAATTATAAACCATGCCAACGATTCTCCCCACGTACATATTTATATAGGGTTTCGTTTTGGTAAACAATATGTCAACACCAATGATCTAATTAAGCTTATTTATTAGCCTCTAGCAAGCACATCAGTGCTGTTCTTCATTAATCAATTAATCATAATTAACATGTACATACTCTTATAAATTAAGCTTATAGTATTAGTTTCAAAGTTTGAAACGGAGTGGTAAACAATGGAAGAGGTAGATAAAAAAGATCTTGACACTGTTGATGCTGGTGGCGCTACTATAGCTAGCGGCCATTAATGGAGACAGAGAATAAAGGTTTTATGTTATTCTTGCGTGAATGAAGATGTAATGAGATCGATAAGTTGCTGCAGCAGTAGTACGTAGTACTGCTGTTTGCAGAGTAAAGAACCCTAAAGACACCGTTTGTTGTCTTTCTCGATTCTAGTAAAGGACTGGAACGTTGGGGAAATTAAGATGACTAAGATCTGAGGTATGTTGTTGGTAGGTTTTTAATGATATCCAAGTTTTTCAGATTGCTCACAGATTTTGCAGGGTGGTTACTTTTTTTGTTTTGTTAAAATACCGTATGAGAAAATGCGAGCAGAACTATTGGTGAGGGAGTTGAATTGAGACTCAGCTCGCCGGAGGAAATCCAACGCTTCTTCGATCGGCCGGGCAAGTTCCTCTCTATACTTGGCCAACATGTTGCAGTATGCCTCCTGCAAAACGGAAAATCACAAAAAAAGAGAGGAAAGAGACAACAACAACTAATTATGTATATCAAGGAATTTCAAAGGACAAAATGCAAGAAAAGATCATGAGTTAATGGTTTTCAGTGATAGGCAAGCTATTAAACCATGAACTGATCAAGCTCGGGATCAGATGATGAATCATGGCGATAACTCGAAGCTGCGCGATGCCTGACCTCAAGCTCTTGTACCATCACCGACAACCGCTCTGCTACGTCTGGCGGCGCTCCAACCTATAATATGAATTTACGTAAACACAATTGTTAATCTTCACTACGAAATCTTTTCTAATGATTTGAGAAACAAGGATAGCTAGCTCGCTAACTCGCCTTTTGGCACTCAAGGTAAGCAGCGAGAAGCGCAGCATACTGAGGATGGGAAATAATCTTAGCCTTTGCTGCTTCGAAATCACGCATGGCAGCTGGTTCTGATCTCGTTCTTATATCATGCTGTTGCTGTTGAGAAGATGAACCAGCAAAAGTCGCTTCACCAGCTTTCAGTGTTGGATGCTGGTAGAAGCTAGACGTAGATGCAACATAACGATCTCTACCATACACGTTCGACGAGCTCGGTTGCGCCGGCGCAGCTGCTACCGTAGGATACATGAAGCTTCCTGTAGGTAATGTGCTACTACTACTGCCCAGTTTACCAAACTCGTCCATTTGTTAAATAACCTACACACTGATCAGTAGCAGAAGAAGAACGAAATATATGTAAGCGAAAGATGGAACCATAACAAGAAAACGAACACAATGCTAATAGAAAAGAAAAACCCTCTAAGTTATTTCATGGTTGAATGAACCGGTGAGGAAAGCCAGCGAAGAAAACCTAGCTAGTTTGCAAGAAATTAGTCAGACAGCAGAAACAATTTTCATGACATGAATTAAATGAATGAATGTGTGAGAGATGAGAAGGGAAAAGGGAAGGCTGGCATGGGTAGGTAGCTATGCTAGGCTGCTCGCTGATGGCTTTCATGTCGTACGTCAAATCAAAGAGAGATGAAGAAGATGCTGAGCTCTTTCTGCAGCTAGCTAGTGAAAGAAGATCAAGCAAAACATACTCACCAGATCAAAAGTTTATAATCAGAAATCAATCAATCTATATATCTATCTATCCTTCCAACCCAAGAACGGATATTTCTATCGGTCGATTGATGATCGACCAACAGTAAGAGCGAAGCAAATCAAAAACTATACTAATCACTCCAAATATAGAAAGAATTAAATATCTTTATTATGTAGTGGGTTGGTGGGGATGAGTCGCGTGCGACGGAGGATAGGAGAAGATAAAGCTAAGATAGGTACTGCTCCGCCATGTGAGGGGGTGGAGGAGAAGATTGATCGGCTTTGGTAGAAAGGTAGACGTTTAGGTTTAGGTATAGGATCGAAGATGCGTTTGATGACTGTGGTCAGAGACATGGCCGGCAAAACATGGCCAATGGCCATATCTTTCATGTGTTGGAAAAGACCTGCGATAGATAGATCGACAGCTGCTTCAGGAGGTGCTGTTTTTTGGGCTTACGTTATCTACTCTCTTATTTTGCAACCAAGTTAATATCAGAAAACTACAGTGATATTAATTAAGGATTAATCAAAGTTATCTTAGTTGAATTATGTATCATACGGTGTTAAATTAAAAATGATTAAATTAGTTTCATATTTAATAAAAGTAAAATAAGAAAAACATAAAAGAATTTTATAACTTATTGGATTAAATTTTTTATTTGGATTGGATTAAATTTTTTAGTGTATGAATCGTATTCTTTATATATTTTATCTTAATTAACTTTTTCGATATTATATTTTTTGAATAATAATATCAGAGCAAATTTTGACAGAAAATTTAATACATGTAATAGTTCTCACTATAGTGTGTGAGTATATTAAGAACAACATGATTTATATGAAATTTCGTAAATTATAAGTAAGGATTTGAAACAAGTTATGTTCAAATGGCTGGTTTTTAGTTGGTTAAATGATGCGCAAGCAAAATGATCCGCACATATTATAGCTTAAACTAGTAGTAAAATAAACATGTTAAGAGCAATGTGATTTCATATAAGTAACTGCAAAATGGGAGTAAGGATTTATAATAAGTTGAGCTTTGAAGGCTAATTTTTGATGTACAATAACGATGCTCGGAGTTAAGTGATCGAGACTTTGAATGTGCGATAGAGTGCTCGAATAAAAAAAAAATAAATGATTTATTTTTAAAAAATAAATTATTAAATTAAAAATGAATAAATTAGTTATATAATAAATAAAAATTAAAAAAATTTATAATTTATTGATTTAAATTTTTTAATTGAATTGAGTTTTTTAATATATGAACGAATTTTTATGTATGTTATTTTGATTAATTTTTTTGGTATTGTATTTTTCTAATAGGCAGCTGATGTGTGAACGGTGAAAGAGGCAATAGCTAGCTTTCGGAGCAAACGTCGCTGTTTGTGTTTCTGTAGCAGAGAAAATTGTTATAATTTAAGGTAATACCAGATAGGGACATGGGATCTCAACTCCCTCGTGGGATCTCCACAGCCATCAGTTCCTCTCTTTGCTTTTCATTCACAGCCTAATTCTGTGACCCCAGTTTAACAAACGAACACTTTAATATTCCTTTCTTTAAGCTTAGTTAACCCTATTAGGGTTTATAAACTTTACAAACCTGGATTATCTTACTTCCGTGCAATGATCAGATAAGATTGATGCCATTAATCTATCAATTGACTAATCCTTCGAACTACTTTACTACACACAACGCTAGGAAAATTTATCTATGCATGTATCATATAATATTATATATATGCATGATTAAGTTAGATAATATGTTTGTTGATCAATGATGATTAGCTGCTAATAAGGGAAGGGGAATTGTTTCTGTAGAATAGTTAACTGAGGGAACATTTAGAAGTATTTAAAATATTTTTTTTATTTTTAAATGTTTAAATTTTAGTTTATTATTTAAATATTTAAAGTATACATATAGTCATATAATTATTTATATTATTAAATTTAAAAACTTTAAAAAAAATTATTAACAATTTTTTTTTCTGAAATAGATTTCTAAACTTGCGACAGCAGTTTGAAAGAAAGAAAGAGAATAACAAACTTGCGAAATAAACAAATTAAGGAGGAAACCTTAATTTACTACGAATAAAATGCACGGGTAGTTCTAGTTGGTTTTATTTTGCAAGCTACGTAAATAGTTGTAGCTAGTTAAGCTAGTTTGCTAAATGGATTAAAAAAATTTTAACGTCAAAGTTAGTAGACAGACACGAAGAATCTTAGCAGCTGGAAGAAGCAGAAGTGATAGAAAGATTTCAAATCAGCATAACCTATCACCAACGCTTTAGCTTAGATGTCAATCAGTTAATAAGTTCAAATAATATTGTTTTGCTCACGTAAAACAACAAGGTAACTCCAGTTGATGATCAAATCAGTTCACTTGTTACTAGCTAAGCTTTGTAATTTGAAGGGCATGGAGTGGAAGAATTATAATATATATGGAAATGCGCATTAGCAGCTGCAAAAGATGGCGAGGGTGGTCAGAGAATTCTCATGCAATATGCTTGGGAAACCGAGTTGACTGAATGTACCAAAGCTTTGCAGAACTCCCACGTTCAGAAAAGACTACTCATAAGCATGCAGCTAGCTAGCTAGCAGCAAGTTCAACATTGAACAACACACTGATCATCTCTCAGCTTACATGCATTACAGACGTACATAATATATACCACCGCTCACTCCCGGGTACTCCGCGCTGCTCTACAGAAGGACTACAGTAGTTGCTGTTAACAAAGCTTTTCTGTTTGGGTTTGGTTTGGTGTTCTGTAGGGTAGAAGAGAACGGAAGAGAAAACACTACTACTGAGCGGGTTTGGCATAGCTTTTAAAAACCACTTTACAATTTTTTTTTATTTTATATTTTTTAATACATATTTTATAAAAATTTAAAAAATTTATTTAAAATTTTTTTATTATATATTTTTATTATTTTTTAAAAATAAAAAAATATAATTTATTTTAAAAAAATAAAATATTTTTTTATTTTAAAAAAATTTATTTCATAATCAATCCTAAACTTCCCATATATCGTATCTTTAATTCAAAGCAAAGAGTACTTCAGTCTTCTTGATTCTTTGTTTCAGGTCGACCTGAACGCTCAACGACAAGATGAATGAAGTTCAAGCTGTTGTTGTGTTCTTTATAGTTTCTCATGTGTGTGTTCATGCATGTTAATTCGTCTCCATTTCCCCATGCAGTCATTAATTGGGGCTACCTTCATTATTCAACACACAACCGCTAAACTAGCTAGCTGCTTGGCTGCCTGCATGCTTCCTTGGGTTCTATGTTTGAACCAACTCTGACTTCAGGTGCCTTCAGTCCTCTGCTTGCCTGCCTAATCAATGAGAGGAAGAAACACAACACCCTTAAACTGTAGACAATCAAAGCTTACCATCACTATTCATGGTCATTCTTGTAAAGTGAAACTCGTTGAATATTGGAGAAACTATTCGGACGAAAGTTTTGTTAATGTGGGATTTTAATTGTATAAGTATATGTAATTAAGTTTAGTTTTTATATTTTATTTTTTAAACTAGATTAAAAATAAAATTAAATTAAGAATAAAGTATAATAATTTTAAATTTAATTTATATTTAACTATATAAATTATTGAAGATTAGAAACACGTCGGAATTGAAAATGTTCGAAGACAAGAAATGACTAAAGGAACAGTTGATGGGAGGTTCTTAGTAGTTTTTTCATGAAGAAACAAACCATGTAAAATTATTTGTCTCACTAACTTCATGTATGTATATAATTGATCCAATTTATTAATTGTAGCATGCATGTGTGCATCGAACACCATGTCACCTCAAAACATTTTTGTTAAATTTCCACTCACATCGGCTGATGTTCAAGTTTTATGCATATGTGCTAGGTTAGCCAGTTAATGCATGAATGCTGTCTTATGATTTTGTAGAATGATTGATTTATTTTTCGTTTTAAAAGAATTTGTATAGTAGAGTTTTTTTAAATATATTTTTAGTTTTATATTAAAATTTAGTTTTAAAAATTTTATTTCTACTGCTGCCGGTATAAACAAATTACTTCACGAATTACTGTTGTCTTCTTTATATTATTGTCTTCTCTATAATATTTATTACTTTATGAAATTATACTTTCACTAATTCTATATCTAAAACTGTCAGCAATTTAAGCATATTTTAATTATTATTTTAAATTTTATTTCTATTAAATTTATTTTTACGAAATATATTTCAACCCGCTTTCACGTAAAGCGCGTTCAAAGCTGAAAAATCCTTCGCAGTGATTATAGGTATTTCAACGAACATATGTGAAGCCTTGATATATCATTATATATCTTTTTAATTATTTTTTACTAAAAAATTAATTTCAACTTACTTTTAATTACACAAAAAAATATAAATTTTTTTATAATATACTTCTCCTAATAAAATATACAGAGCGAAATTTATTTTAATTAATATTATTATGGTCATTCACTTTCAATTAATAGCCAACTTTTTCTTCCTAATAGCCATTCACGCTTCACTTTTCTACAGAGCTGTGGAAGAAATTTTGCAAGATAACAAGTTCAAGAGCCCTTGCGAAATACCCACGCCAAAGATAGTCTAATTTGAAATAAATTAATCTTCATTACATGTGTTAATAACTATTAGAGGCATAGTTTTAATCATTGTTATCAGATCCTGGATCGAACCGTCAGAGTCGATCCGAAAGATAAACCGTTTAAGTTTGCAAAAAAAAAAATATTCATGCAATTGATCTGTTTGACCCATTTTAATTCGATCGATTTGCCCGCTCGAATTAAATCCGGTTGAATAAAATTTAAAAAAATTAAAATTTTAATATATTTAATACAAAAATAATTATTAATAGTTATATATTGAAAAATAATATATAGTTTAGATTTTGTATTTGGATGTGATAATGTAAAAATATAATTGATTATATCTTACTTATAAATATTAATTATTTGTGATTTTTAAAATTTTATATTATAAAATATTCAGACTCAAATATGTAAACATAAAAAAATTAGTTATATCTCTTTTATAATTTATCTTCTTGTAATCTCTTAATTTATTTAAATATTTCTCATTGTAAATTGTTATTACACATGTTGTTAATAGTAATACTATAATAAAAATATTATAATTTTTTTGTGATTATTGCTGGTGTTATTATTGCTAGTGCTATAATGGCGGTAAGTTTTTTATATAATTATTTTTATTATTATTTAAAAATATTTTAATATTATTGATCCGACGGTTCAATCAGTTGATCCGATAGGTCAACTCGAAAACTGTAACCGGAACAGTTTTTCTATTCGATCCGATTCTGAAAACTATGGTTTTAACTTTTGATTTTTGTTACTTAAAAAGGAATAAAAGCTGCCACTGAAATTTTCTGGCCCAGTTACTGACAAAGCTAGCCCATGAAAACATAGTCCGTGCAAAACACAGCATAACCTGGGCCCAACTTATTCAGGAACCGCGCGGGAATCGCGGGAAAGTCTGTTCCTTTTCCTGCACAGTACTTTAAAGTTAGTAGGAAGGAGTTGTTTGTCAATCCAGCTAATTAATCCTGAAATTAACAATGCAAAAGACACAACAGGGACGAGTGTTTTGTTGTTGCTTCTCTGGTGATGATGAATCATGGTGATCAGGGCAAAGCAAAAAAGTGAAAACAAGAGGTGGTTCGGCAGCGAGTTTTGCCACGTTTCGATTGATCAATGGAAAATAATTTTAGTACGCTGTTTTAATTACATATAATAAATTCAGTGGAAGTGATTCTTCAGAGATTAGGTTCCGGAGAAGTACCCAATTAATGTTCTGCTCCCTTTATTATCCCCTCCAGCTCCGGCGATCCTCTTGCAAGAAGGGCAGACTGTGATTGCTTGAGCTGCCGGAATGTTCTGCGTGTTCAGTGGCGCAGCAGTAAATTTGAGAGCTCTTGCAACTCCTTCTTCAACCTTCTCTTCTGCCCTCGCAGTAGTTCTTCAGAATCTCTAAGTCCTCTTCAGTTTGCTTCAATTTTGTTCTGTGATTAATATATGCACGCAATAAAAAATTCAACTCGTCTTCCGCACATATATGCTTTTACATGAACAAGAAATCAATTGTTTCATTTTGATTCTGTGAATGTTTGTAACTCGTTTCATGTAAATTGACCATACGAAAAATTTTCAGAGGAGTTAATTAATTAACAAACCTAGCTCTCCTGTTCTGGAACCAAACTTCGACTTGTCGAGGACGGAGATTCAACTGCTTCGCCAGTGCTTGTTTTTGCTTCTATATATATATAATCAAATAAACTACAAGTAATTAGATAAAGCAAAATTCAATTAATCTAAAGTCGAAAATTAAACGAAGGTGGAAATGAATTAAATTTGTTACCGGATTGAGAGTGGAGTGTTCCTTGAACTTGTCTTCCAACAAAGAAGACTGTTCTTTGGTGAGTCTGAGCTTCTTCCTAACATGTGCACCACCATGCAGTTGATCTTCTTCACAGCTGGATTAATTATTCAACGTAGTGGAAACCTTCTCAATCTCAATTTGCTCTTCTTCTTCTTCTTCTGCAGTCCTCTCTCTCCTTCGAGAACCATCAGATAACGATGACGCTGTGCTGTGCGTCGATGACTGTCTCGCAAGGACGCCGTCATCTGGAGATCGACGACCGAGCGTCAACGACGTCTCTAACTCTTAGAGAGCGTTTGGGAGAACGTTTGAAACGATGTTTTTTAATTTTTTTAATTTATTATTTTTTGATATATATATATAAATATATAGAAAATTTATTTAAAAATTTAAAAAACGTAAAAAAATTTTAAGAAATGAGATCTTTTTATTATATATTTTTATTATTTATTTGAAAGTAAAAAAATAGAATTTATTTTTTAAAAAAATAAAAATATTTTCTATTTCAAAAAAAATTTATTTCAAGAGTGTATTTTTTTAATTAAAAGTAAATTATAAAGTATAAGTTATTATAAATAGTGCTACTAGAAGTGAATTAATTTTATATTTTTTATAAAAGAAAATTTTTGAAAATAATTTTTATATGTTATGGGTAGTTAAAAATGAATTAAAATATTTTTTTAATAAAAAAATGAATTATAACGCGAAAAGAACATACTGTAAAGCTTTAATGAGTAAATCGATGGTGGGCCTTGGACGTCCATCAAGTGTCAATAATTGGGCCTACAATAAACACTTATAAGATTCATTCATTTCATTACCATGGCTGTCTTTTAATGTTTGTTTTGTCTTACTTTTTAACATCTTAGCAATCATAATAATACTCAAATTTCGTTGTTCCTCCTGTTAAGAAACTGTTTTGGAAAAAAACGTATGTGAGAAATTGAACGACAGGTCCCAATCAAGGCAAGAGAATATCACGGATTTTGTAATACTTTCCATTTGAAATGATTGAAGCGAAGTTTTCGTTGTTTTGCAACAAGGATTAAGGACTCCATTTTTATAACTTGATCTCTTTAAGTCTGAATTTAGACGTTTTTTTTTTTTTACTCATTTTTTTTGGAAAGAAAATAAATTTCATATATAACTTCTGTATATATTTCTATAAATTTTGTTCATAATTTTTTTAATAATTAAAATTTTTATTTTTCAGAAACTCGATATCATAAACTCAACTCACTTTTTGAAATAGAATTTTTCTAAAATAAAAATAATTTTGTTTTTCTTAAAAACGAATTTTATTTTTTTAACTCAAAAATTAATAAAAATAAGTAATAAAAAAATCTAATAAAAATAAGTAATACAAAGATCTCACTATATAAATTTTTAATAAATTTTCTAAATATTTATAAATATATGTAAAAAAACTTAAAATAAAAGTTAAAAAATTATTTTTGAAATAATAAAAGCCTCCTTGATATTCAGTAGTAATCTAGGGTGTGTTTGGGATTGCTTATGAAATAAAGTTTTTCTAAAATAAAAAATATTTTTGTTCTTTTTAAAAAACGAGCTCTATTTTTTTTACTTCCAAAAAAATAATAAAAATATGCAATAAAAAGATCTCATTATATAGAATTTTTCTACACTTCCTAAATTTTTAAATACTTAAAAAATATGTTTTAAAAAATATGAAATAAAAAATTAAAAAATTTTGTTGGAGAAAAGCAAAAACAAACGCACCTCTAATCTTGTATTCATTCAGGATGACCCAAGACTATTTGGGCTTAATCCTGATTAATAGGCCATAATTGTTCTAAAATTAATGGACCTAAAGTAAGCCCACGGACTACATCTCTTACAGTATCGCATAATAGAATTGTGCAAACTATCAAGCTCAGTACCCCACCAGTAGTACTCTGCTCTGCTACGCAACAACAATGGGGAACAAATCTTTCCAACTCCATCTTCTTCTTCTTGTCGTGTTCGCGTTTCCCAGTTCTCTATGTCTATCGTTTCCCACTTTCCAACCTCGTTTCCCTAACAACATACAGAAACCCAGTTCTTTGTTTCCCTTCATCGGAGGAAACGAAGAAAAGTATTACCGGCAACGGGTGGACCACTTCAGTTTTTTTAACAGACCGGGCTTCTTTGATCAGAGATATTTATTAGGCTCTGGCGATAGTTGGGTTCCAGGCCGGCCCATATTCTTCTACTGCGGCAACGAGGGAGACATTGAATGGTTTGCGAATAATACTGGGTTTGTTTGGGAGATCGCTCCAAAGTTCTCCGCACTTATTGTATTTGCTGAGGTTCTTTTTTCTCACTTTGAACATTTTCCTCTTGATTTATATTTTAAAGTTGAATATTTTCCATTAAATTGCCGTAATAAAACTATGGCTTAGGTTTCTAGTGTAAAACATTAGAACTTTGATGTGTTTGATTAACTTAAATAAGCTCAATGTGAGCAAAAGAAGTTGAAAAGTTGGTATCTGACTAATTCGAGATTATGCCTTTACATGTATTGATTTGCTTGAATATGATAAGATGGAAGTTGTGCGTATGAAAGTTTTGGATTTTAGTTTTTGTAAAATCTAGTTCTTTATGGCATTATTTTGGTGCTGGCAGCACCGGTACTATGGCAAGTCGATGCCTTTTGGAAGCAAAGAGAAAGCGTATAAGAATGAGGAGTCCTTGGCATACCTTACAGCAGAGCAAGCACTTGCTGACTATGCTACTTTGTTAACAGACCTGAAAAGGAATTTGTCAGCTGAAGAGAGTCCTGTTGTGCTATTTGGTGGTTCTTACGGGGGAAGTAAGTCACTTTGTTTCTTGACTTGAGTTGTTTTAGCAGATACTGATTGCGAATTTTCTTTTTTCAGTCTTTGGTATTAATCTTTGTGTTCGTTAAATCTGCATTTGATATGCATGACACAGTGTTGGCTGCATGGATGAGGCTAAAATACCCACACATTGCTATCGGTGCACTTGCTTCTTCTGCACCTATACTGCAGTTTGAAGATATTGTCCCTCAGGATATCTTTTACAACATTGTTTCAAATGATTTCAAAGTTTGTACACAAAGACTTTACATGAAGCAATTTCAAATTGTGTTATCTTATGACTAACCTTTTTATCCAGCGTGAAAGTTTGAGCTGCTTTCAAACCATAAAGGAGTCATGGGACGTGCTTCAAACTCGTGGTCAGAATGCCGGGGGCTTGCAAACCTTAAGCAGAAGCTTTCGCCTGTGCCAGTATGAGAATGCCTTCATCTTATTTTGAAGCTATTCTGTTCTATATTCTTACGAAATCCTGTCATCACAGGGATCTCAATAACACACAAGAGCTTTCGGATTGGTTATATAGTGCATACTCATATTTGGCCATGGTGGATTACCCATATCCTTCCAACTTTTTGATGCCTTTACCTGGATATCCTATAAAGGAGGTTGGTTAAGTATTAAGTTCTTCTTCTTTAGAAAACAAGGATGTAAGCCTTCGCTCCTTATTTTTATCAGTGATTGTTAGGTCATATCAGCTGCTCCTAATAAAAGTTCCATTTGCAGCTCACTAGTAAAGCAAGTTCTCATGCTCTACAACTTAAGATTGACAGAAATCCTTTGTTGCCTTACATGCGAATTTGTAAAGTGAAAATAATTTTAGAGTACAACTTACCATCCTAGATTGATTTCTTAGCAAATTTTCAGTGAAGTTCTTAAGTTGTGATCATGATTGCCCCTTTTCATTTTATGGCCATGATGCCGCATAATAGCTAAGTGATGACTTTTTGCAGTTTGAGGACTGCTAACTGTCATGAGATTTATTTGGTTCACTGTTTTTGTTTCTTTGTTTAAACTCTAGGTATGCAAACGAATTGATAGCTATCCCAATGGCACAGATAGTTTGATTCGAATATTTGCTGGAGTTAGTGTTTACTACAATTACACAGAGAATGTCGAGTGCTTTGATTTAGAGGACGATCCTCATGGAATGAATGGCTGGAATTGGCAGGTTTGAATGAATATGCGATGTACCTTATCTGCGTACTCCTATTATTAGAGAGTTTGTACATTATACCTAAAATTATGAGCTTTCTTCTGTCATTTATTAGGCTTGTACTGAGATGGTTATGCCTATGTCAATCAGTAAAGACAATAGTATGTTTGAACCATATGATTGGGATTATGCTGCTTATGCTGATCAGTGCTTCCGAAGCTTTGGTGTCTGGCCTAGGCCTCGATGGGTGACCACTGAGTTTGGAGGTCATGTAAGAAGCTGAAAAGTTGTTTTTTCTCTATGCATAATTGTAAAATGATAGAGTTTTTCTTCTTTCATACCATTAAATTGTCTTCTACATCACTTAAATCTTGGTCTCAGGAAGGTGGCAATTGCTTTCCATGTCACTTTGGACTAATGCAATTTCTTTTTTATCTGAAGGATATAAGGACTGCATTGAAGAAATTTGGTAGCAACATAATATTCTCAAATGGACTTTTGGATCCTTGGAGTTGTGGAGGGTAGGACAGTTCTGCATTCTCTTGAATTCTTAAATGAATTAGTTCCTCTTACTTTTTTCTGGTAGGTAAAATCATAAATTTTTTATGTCAATTTTTCTTTGTCAGGGTTGTGCAGAACATATCTGAGAGTGTCGTTGCTCTAGTCACTGAGCTAGGTACGACCCATATCCGTGCATCTTGGAATTTTAAAAAAGTCGATAATGTATTAGTTCTCACTGATTCTCTTTTAACCAGGAGCGCATCATATTGATTTACATTCTTCAACTAGAGAAGATCCTGACTGGTTGGTTAGCCTGAGGGCATCAGAAATCAGTCTGATTAGAAGCTGGATTGATGATTACTACCAGGAGAAAGAGAGATCGTCTACCATGTAGCTACAGCAGTTAATGCCAAAATTCATGAGTGTCTGATCCAGGAAGTAAATATATTCTGACTCGGTCTTCATGCTTTTTACTGAAGTATTGTTTAGCAGAAGTGTTGTATCTTAAAAACATAGTGGCTATGCCACTATTTACTGGACATAAATAATTTGCATAAAGAGTTAAGTGTTTCATTCAAGATGCTTTTGGTGCTAGTGTTTTGATGTCAGAATTGCTATACAATAGAGTGAGAGCCACTGGTTTGTTTGTAGAATCAACTTGTATACATAAATTGGATGCAATGAATTTTATACATACATGGAATGCTTCTCTGGAATTTTAAGATGAAAGGCTATTTTGTTATTTGAAAGAGTTCAACTTTTGTTAGTGAGAGTTGCTTTTGATTGATTGTTCACGTGCATCCAATGTAATGGATGTTTGACTTCCTGATGTGTTCTGGAACCAACCGTTAATACTACTTTTCGGGTAATGGTTCGCTATACTAGAACAACACTGTTCGGTGTTTCTTTTGTGCATTGCTAGGAAACTGATGGCAGCTGCTGAGCGTATTTAAATGATGGCTGAGAGACTGTTGTGCTCCAGGTACATATCGACTTTCCGGCTTTATGCATGTGCATTTCATACTTCCCTTTTAAACTGGAGTGTATTTTCAGGACAAACGGGATATAGGAACAACCGTGATAAATTCAAAAGGTTCTCACTGCAAGATCTGCCACATCTTCTTTCATGTGTCAGTAGCTTTGCTACTATTTGTCATGACAGGTATGTTGGCTTACCGAATCCTTTAATACCTGTGTACTTACTTGCAAGTACCTTGACTTTGTCCATTGTCGCAACTTAATTCTGGGCCATATCTGCCATTGATTTTTGGCAGTGACTTCCGACCACATCAAGCTGTGCTGTTCTAAAGCCTCCTGCAATATCATTGCTAAGGGTTGCAGCAATAAACACGCAAAGGTCCTCCTGCACATGGAATTCAAAGTTGACAGAGTACAAGAGCCAGCACACAGAATCAGAAGTTGAGGTAGTGAGCACCACTGCATTATTATTTCCTATGATATGATCAATTTGATTTAAGTTTCATATGTCGCACAACGTTAACCACCGATGATATTATAAAATGAACATATGGATGTTAGTGAATTTTTCAAAACAAACTAATGCTTTTAGGATCAAAGGAAATTGAGGAGATGTGTATCAGGTTGCTTGCAGCAAGTGTGGGAAGATATCATGGGCTGGCTGTGGGCGGGCACGTTCCATCAGTCTACTGCCAGATCCAGCGAGGGCACACTGCTAAGTGCATATGACGGGACTGGCCTGGTGTTAGCTCTCCGGCAAACCTGTTGACAGGAATAAATCTGTCACGACATCAACGGCAACTTAACAGTGGACAAGGATGCGGGGTATTCTCTGAAAAACACCATAACAGCCCTGATTCTGCTGTTGCTGCTGTTGAAGTTGATCCTTGTGTATGTCAGATCAGGTTGGCAGATAGACATTTTTCCCCCCCTGTAGACTCGTTGTTGTCAATTATGTATGACAAACTACTACGTTTCCTTCTTGTTTTATTTCGGTTCAATTCAAATCAGTTGTAAATGATTCTGCAAGAATCCTACCTGCTCGTTAGAAAGAATAATAAGAAAAGATTCATAATCGATCTAGATTTGAACTAGTCTTGTTGTAAATTACCAACATTGCCAAGTATGCCTGTGATGAATCAAACAAAGAATTTCCACGTTTAAGTTTAACAAGTATATCTTTACATAAATATAAAGTTTCTTTCCATACTCAAAAAAACATACCAATGAGAAAATTCTTCTGAATTCCTAATCACCACTAACCGTTTAATGAAATTTAGGTAAGAAATTAATTAATCCAGTTCAAGAATTAAATAAATAACTTGATTAATTAATCAATCACTCGCACTACAAACCCAATTCTCCTCACCACCGTAGGTAAACCTACCTCGCGAAATGTTAGTACATCCCATGAGCACGCTCATAAATGCATGTGGTTCGGTAACCTTACCGCGAATAACGAATTCAAATTCGTAACGGGCCGTCTGCAAAAGTTGAAGTTAAAGGCGAGCCAAGAAAATGAACTTTCGAATTCGTGGCGAAATCTCGGCACAAATCTATTCCAAACTTCCAAAAGTACCCTTCAATTACTCGAGTTTGACCGCGTACATATCACGCTGACGGTCTTGTTAAATGTGAACCTAACCAATTTTAGCGCTATATCAAGGGTAAATTTGGAAATATTAGAACAGATAAAAGCACTACACCGGAGAAACGAGTCCACCGATCTTAGTCCACTGTCGAGAGGAGAGACTCTCTAACGACAGCGCGGTGGAGCTTCTCTTCCGGTCAAATTTTAGGTTTCCTTTTCGATTTCTTCTCGTTGTTGTTGGTGATGGCGAGTGTGAGAGCGAGAGCAGAGACGTTGGCGAGATCACCGGCCCCGACGCCGGCTAGTGCGATAGCAGATGAAGCGATTTGGAAGAAGTTGAAAGAAGTAGGGTTTGATGAAGAGACTGTGAAGAAGAGGGATAAAGCTGCTCTGATTTCATACATCTCCAAACTCGAATCCGAGGTAAGTATTGTAATCCTCCACTACAGCAAGTTCTGTTTTGGTTGAGTTTTTTAAAATTAAGTTTACCGGTATTTAGCTTGTTACTGCCTTTGTTGCACGAATTGGAGTATCGATTGGCATAATTTGTTGACCGATTCGTAGCTGTTGAAGTGAAGTACTACAATGCTATTGGAGTGATATTGTCAGTTTTTCCACGGTGGGAGGGGGAGGAGGTGTTGGTGGAGTTTGGGTGGTGCATGGAGAATAACGGCATTGCCTGGTGATTTTTTACTTCTCCGTGTGAAGTTAATTTTAATTTGTAGTGAGACATAGAGAAAAGATATAAGTTCTTTGTCTACATGGTAAACTGGGAACCAGAAGCTGGCATGTGTATGCAACATCTTTGTTTATTTACATCTTTGTGAAGTCTTTTAAAAGATGCGTATCTTTTCTCGAGATCGTAGATGCCTTTCATGCGATCTGGAGCATATGTACTATAAAATAATGCTTCAGTTGGCTTTTTCACTTAGCATTCCTCTTGCATTAGTATGCTGCCATCTATTCGTATGAATATTGAGAACATTTGTTCACAACTCATATTTCATTTATAGCTATTTAACTCTCTTCGTTTTGCTCCCTTCAATCAGGTGTATGATTATCAACACCATATGGGGCTTCTCATATTGGAGAAGAAGGACTGGATATCAAAATATGAGCAACTAAAAGAAACTTCCGAGGCGGCTGAGGTTACATACCAGCGTGATAAAGCCGTGCTTCTATCTACTATTGCTGATTGTAAGAAGCAGGAAGAAAACCTAAAAAGACTATTAGCAATTGAGAAAGAGTGTGTTTCAAATGTAAGTTTACCTGCCTTTATGTAGACTACACCTACTTTTGACCTTCAACACGTCCACGAGGATAGAATAAAAGAGGCATGGGCAAGAATGCTTTCATTTATTTTGATTATCTTTCAGCAATTTTAGTAACCCTTCCATGTTTCAAAAAATGTGTAACTGCAGTGTCTTTGGTCCTTTTTATCACATGATTCTTTTAGCAATTGTTCGATAGAGGTTATATTGGTTTTACAAACTCTTTTAATTTCATTGGAGCCTATTTCTGACGCTCAACTGTATGGAGGTGTTATCTCCTCAATATTTTTAGTATGATATTAGTCATTTGTGAGAGTTCCACAAGTTTCTTATTGTGATGGAATGAATTAGATAATATAGACTAAATATACTGACAAAATTTTAGCTCAATCAAACCACGAATCGATCTCCATCCGACTTGATCAAGATAGCTAAAAATAATCAAGTGGCTGGACGGAGATTGATTCATAGTCTAATTGAGTTAAATTTTATCATCATAGTTTTTACTCATCCTTCTTCATATCCAATGGTGACGATCGGATTTGGAGATCTCACCAACTATTTTTGGCCGGTGAGTGCCTATAGTGGTGTGAGTGCCTATATCCTATCCCCTTACCCCATGTACACTCACACACACACACACATATATATATGTATATGTATGTGTGTGTACATATACGTGTGTATATATATATAGATAATGGAAAGGGATAGGGGCACTCCAATCTTTATGCACACTCCAGCGCACTCCACAGCCGTTTATGGCCGTGGAGACCTTCAAATCCAATCTCTACCGTTGGATATGAAGAACTACGATTCGTTAACATATTAACAAAATTTCATCTCGATCGGAATACGAATCGACCTCTATCCAGCCACTTGATTAAGATGACTAAAAAAGGAGATATATATTTTTTGTTAACTTTTACTATTTGTGTCATCATTATCAAGTGACCGGATGAAGGTTTATTCGTAGTCCGATCGAGATGAAATTTTGTCAATATGTTAATAACTCGTAGTTCTTCATATGCAACGGTAGAGATTAGATTTGAAGGTCTCCACGGCCACAAACGGCCGTGGAGTGCGCTGGAGTGTGCATAAGAATTGGAGTGCCCCTATCCCTTCCCATAGATAATATATCGGACTGTTGTGAGGTAGGAGTGCGCGGGGGTGTGTATAAGTGGGGAGTATATATATCCCTCCCCATACACACACACAACAATCCTTTGTTCCTTCTGATATATCCATATACCAAGGAGGTGCTGTTATATCGGAATATGTATGGACTTCCAAATGATTTTGGCATCCCATTTAAGTGGTATTGTTAATAGGGTAGCATTGGAATTTTCTTATGCATTATTTATATATTTGGCTTGATGTTATGTAAACAATGAATTGGGCATTAGCATAGGCTTTTCTGAGCTGTCTTTTTAATCTCTCACTGTGCAATTTGTCTATATGTGTTTTTTCTTTTTGTCCACACTAACCTTCACTATATAATCTTTTGTTTTGATTCTTTATTCTAGTCTTGCAATCAGAAATGGATATTATTATGTTTAAATTTTTGAATGTTTCCATATATACTTAGTTTTGGATGATTTAAGTACTCTTTTGAAGAGCATGGACTAGACACGTCCAGATCAACGTAGAAAGTGTTTATCATGTAAATTCACTCATATAACTCCAGATAAGAGATGTCATTGGCATTTTAAGGAGATTTTCTCTCTGAAATTAACACGAAACTTTACTTTTCTTAGATCGAGAAGGCTTTGAGTGATATTCGTGCTGAGACAGCTGAGAGAAAGCTCGTCTATGAGAAGAAGTTGTCTGATGCTCATGCAATGATGGAGACAGCAAAAAAGAAGTTTGATGAGGCAGAAAGCAAGCTCTGTGCAGCAGAGTTGATAAAGACAGAGGCTAACCGATTTCGGGATTCTGCATTAAGGAATTTACAAGATGTTGAGGCACGTGAGAATGATCTAAGAAGGCAGCTTAGCTTTTTTAAGTCTGAGTAAGTGACTTGTTTCTCTCGTTTAATATTATTCATTTAAAGAAAGCATTTACATCTTGAAGAATGCATCTACCTGCTCTATCTCTATCTCATTCGTTCGCTCATTCTGTGGTTAGTTCACTTTCATGTCTCAATGCTGTTGTGTGAAGCTGCTTGTACTTTTAAAACTGCTAATTTAATTTTCAAATTCTATCTTGTTGATGCATCTAAATGTGCATGGATTTTCCCTTTTTTATACTTATGGTGCATCTAGGATATAGCCTTCAGTTAATATTGCTTTCCTTGTTCATTTTGTGGTTCTTCTGGTGAAAGTCTATTCTAATGACAGTTGTGAAGAAAGGGATAAGGAAATAAGAAGCCAAAAACAATCTTTGTATGAAAGTGAGAAAGTTTTCCATGAAAAGGAAGAGGAGTTCCTTGAAAGGCAAAAATTGTTAAATCAAAGGGAAGAATACATGTTTGACAGACTAAAGGAACTTAGTCTTTTCGAGAAAAAGCTTGATGTAGAACAAAGGAAACTGGAAGAAGATTCTAGATCATTGAGTGAGGAAAGGTGCAACTTGGATCTAGAGAAGGCTGCTTTTTCATCCAGGGCGGAGGTACTTTAGTCTTCTTGCTGTTGTTTTTTCTTTCGGAAGTCTTCTCTGAGATCAGTCTATGACTTCAATTATTTGTTTATGCAGGTTTTAATCCAAAGAGAAGCCACTCTGGAGAAAAGAGAATGTGAGTTGCTTGTTCTACAAGAAAAGATTTCAAACAAGGAACATGTGAGTCTTTGTTTGTTTCAATCGGTTTGATTCATTATATTTCAGTTGTTATACTTACAGATTTTGGTAACTTTGAAATATAGGGTGGGATCCACAAACGTGCTGAGGAACATCAATCAGCTCTTGAAAAGAAAGGCAAGTTGTTTGAAGCTGATTTGGAGCAAAGACGCATGAAGTTGGATGATGAAATTAAAGCAAACTTAGCAACATTAGCAGACAGAGAGTTAGTGCTTGATCAGAGGGAAGAAGGTATTGCAGAGAGGGAGAGTGCCCTTGAGGTTCAGTCAAGTAAAATGGCTAAAATGGAAAATGCACTGATGGAAAAAATGAAATTGATTGAGGATATGGAGCACGATCTTCATTCAAAACATGCATTTATAGAGAAGAAGATGGCTGAATTGTTGAAAGAAAGAGAGGACGTTGAGAAAATGAAGGTCAAACTTGAGGAAGAGAGAAAGTCTCTTGAAGATGTCAAGAATGAAATTCTTCAGGAAAGGGATAACCTAGAACTTGTTGCAAGTGAGAGAAACAACCTATTGGTTCTGGAAAACAAACTTAAAGAAGAGATAGACAGTTTCAGAGCACAAAAGATGGAGCTTGAAGCTGAAGCTGATAAGTTGAAGACTGAGAAAGAGAAATTTGAGGTAGAGTGGGAGCTGATTGACGAGAAAAGAGAAGAACTAAGGAAGGAGGCTCAAAGGATAGCAGAAGAAAGGGAGGCAGTTACTAAATTTCTCAAAAATGAGTATGACAGCATAAATCTGGAGAAAGAACTTTTGCGTAGTCACTTTAAAAATGAGATGGAATGTTTATCTCGTGAGAGAGAGGAGTTCATTAGTAAGATGGAGCATGAACATTCTGAGTTGTTTAACAAGATTCAGAAGGAAAGAGAAGATTTTCTTAATGATATAAAAATTCAGAGGAGGGAGCTAGAGTTCTGTATTGGTAAAAGATCGGAAGAGATTGAAAATTACCTCAAAGAAAGAGAGGAAGCGCTTGAACAAGAAAGAACAAAGGAACTTCAGTATATAAATTCCCAGAAGGAATTGGTCGCAAAGGAGTTAGAACATGTTTCTTCTGAGCTGAGAAGGCTTCATGCTGAGAGAAGTGATATCGCTCAAGATCGTAAGCAGATGGAGAAAGAGTGGGCTGAAATTAAGCATACTATTGAGATGCTCAATATCCAAAGAGAGAAGTCGCAGGAGCAGAGAAAGTTATTACGTGCTGTTAGTGTAGAGATAAGCAAACAGACAGAAGATCTTAAAAAATTAGAAGATTTGAATATAGAGTCAGAGAACAGGGCATTGTCAGATATGCAACCGAGTTATATCAGGTCCAGCAGAAGGAAGATCCCTTTAAATAAATGTTCCAGTATGCCTAACGTTGCAGAGGTACTTAAAGAATCTGATGAAGTGAATGCAACCAAAACTGGGAGTTCCTCACCAAGTTTGGTTCTCCCAAAAACTTCTGATAGTGCGTCACCTACTTTTCCAGCTAACGTTTCATGGGTCAAAAGATATACTGGTATTTTATTTGGTCGTTCTCCTGACAAATATTATAATTCCAGTCCTGAAAGTGAAGTTCATCGGAAGGCCTTGAACCAAATCAGCCGTGTCTTGGACAGAGGTGAAATCACAACAAGCTCAAAGCCCATTGAAGGGAAAAGGAATGATGAAAGAGTTGCTTCTATGTCAAAACCAGGAAGGAAGAGGGTGAACAATTTCCTAGATCATGTTGATTTGCATATGGAGCCCAGCAAGAAACTGCAGAAAATGACTAAGCAAGACGACTATGATCAGAAAAAGGCAATTGTTCTGAACTGGTATTTTTTTAACAAACCTTTAGTCCTATTCTTATAGTAGGTAAACAACTGTTCTGTATTCTGAATATATGCTCATTTCATGTGTGTTTTATTCAGTGAACTCCCAGCAAACGTGCCTAACTTGGATGGAGGTAACACTGTGCTTTCAGAACGTACCTTGGACTGTACAGATGAGCATGAGGGGCAAAGCTCCAGTAATAATGAGCTTGAAAAACCTGAAGTTGCTTGGTCTAACCAGCCTGAAGTTAATGCAGCCTCACAGACTCACATGTCAGATCATGCGGCAGATGTTGGCACCAGTCTGGTATCTGCTATTATTTCCCAAAATATAGCCTTGGACACACAAGACAAAGTGGGGAAGGTTCCTGCAGAGGCTATAGAACAACTAATAAACGCTGCTCCTGTAAGTTCAAATTTGATACTTGCTTTTACTGTTATGTAATTATGCTCCAGCTTATAATATCTGATACTAGTTTCTTGTTAGTTTCAGTATTCATATTTACTCGTCCAGTAGATCTTATAATCATTTAGGGCGTGTTTCAAGTTGGTGGAACTCCAGTTTCTCCCGCCAGAATTGGAGTTCCACCAACTTCCTATGTTTAATTGCAAATAGAACTGGGAACTCGAGTTCCCAGTTTTATACAAATGGAACTTAAGTTTCACTATATTTTTCTTTTGAATTCACTTCCAACCCACTTCAAGAATCAATTAAAACATAGAAACTAAACTCCACTTCCAACTTATTTTTCAAAAAACTCCACTTTCTATTTTTCACTTTTACGAAACTCAGTTACGGGCATTTGAAACACGCCCTTACTCTAATTCGATGTGCATGAAACCTTTTGTTGTTTATAATGCTTCTGTGTCATGATTGTGGCTTCAGCATTGAAAGACAGTTTTGTAGTAGTTTTCATGTAACAGATAATTTATTCACCAAAAGTCACGTAAGCATTACTTATGAAAATATTTTATGTTCCACTTATACATAAGTTGTGTGGTACTGTGCCCTAAGATGAAAGGATATCAATCGTAATGTTGCAGATGAAAGTTAATTTCTCTCTCCAGGCTTGTAGAATATGAGAACATCACTTGTTATTCTTCTGTAGTTTTCATCCAACTTGCAATGAGTGCAATACTTTATCATTGTGTGTAATGATGATTTTCTGTCATGTATGAAATGTTAGAAGATATTATTTATATTGTACTAAAGCTATCGAATGATTTTTACTTTTGGATCATGATGGATCTAGCAGAGATAGTGACGACGAAGAAGATGGTGATTGCCAAGTGAGAATGTCAGTGACACGGAAGTTGTAGGTTTTACTCATCACATGGTTGGCATATGCAGCATAGCTGAATCACTTGGCCACTTTATGTTTTATTTGGGCACCAGGTGGCAAGTTCCTATATATTTGCAGAGATGGGGCATTGGGTTTCTTAGTTACTATGAAAAAAAATCTTTGTACATGTGGTTTTGTTCCTTGGGCGGTACTTCATTGCTGCCTTCAGTTTTTCCTTTCTTATTTTTTCCTTTTTACTCCTTTGTACCTTTGGATGTAAATGA
The DNA here is from genome assembly GCA_019914995.1 of Acanthochlamys bracteata. NCBI lineage: Eukaryota > Viridiplantae > Streptophyta > Magnoliopsida > Pandanales > Velloziaceae > Acanthochlamys > Acanthochlamys bracteata. The sequence goes on along the minus strand of CM034129.1, from coordinate 1,240,690 downwards.
TTGTTTGTGGTTAGTGTGCAGAATTTGTAGCTTGGTCATTCCACCTCTATGGAAGTTTGATTGATGATGGATTGCAATTCTCCATATGCAGAAAGGTCTTGCTGATGATAAGAAAGTTCTGTTGTGGGTCTATGCCAGCTTATGCTTGATGTTTGTTAATCTCCCTAATATTGGCCTGATTGGTTTGGTGTATGTGTGATGCTATGTATTTTGCTTCATTTAGCAGTGGTCAACTGTTAGCCAAACTGAATCGAGTCTTTGCTAACTTTGGATATGTATTAGCAAAGGTTCAATGTAATTGGAAGTTTCAAAACTCCACAATGTTGATGTCAAATTGCTTGGCAAGTAGTCGTATACTCGTTCATATCTATGATCATAAATTTCATTTTGCTTTTTCTGAATGGTTCCTGCACAGGTATACCTATTACTTATCTTTTATTGCTTCTGTTTCCTGACCGTATCATCTGACTTTTCCTCAGCAGGCCAACTAGTCAGCCACAGGTTTATTTGATTGGTGCAGATCAAACTACAGGAGAGGTAAGCCATTAATAAGCCATCAATCCAATTTTAGCATTAGATGGTTTTGTTCTCATTAGGAGATGGTGGTATACTCGATACTGCTACGTGGCAGCTGTATAGCTGAACCGTAGTCATTTTAAGATATGAACATTTGCAAATCTGATGATAGTGCTTGGTTTAGGATCTTTCCAAGTTTTCCACTATCATTATCTGGTCTAGATTTTTAGCTGGACTTGTGCTAGGTATTTTGTTCTTTTGGTTTTGTCGCAACGTTTAAAAGTGTTGGAGGCTTTTTCGTCTTTCCGTTCTATAAAATGCATTGATTCATTGTGTCAAAACATTGTCATAGAAAGTGATAAGACATCCCCGTAGTGAATACCAACTGGAGGAGAAATATATTGTGGAAAACTCAGCCTGGATCTTGTCCATAAAAAGTAGATAAAAGAAATTAAGGATGTTAGGTTATTGGCGGCCGAAGAAAATTTTACGAAAGTTTCGTTACGTTCCATGTTTGAAAGTGTCCTCGTATATATATTGATGTGTCTTTACTTTGTCGGGCAACAGAATTGACTCATCCTAAGAAAGTAGAAAGCTTTTCATGGCTATTGTTCATTTTCATACATGTTTATCATAATTCTCGACATACTTAATCCGATCATAGTTTTGTGTTTTTCAAGGACCAAATTTTGTTGAAAGTAGGAAATACTTCTTCAATGTAGCCTCGCCCAACCTACTGAAACCTTCCGTGAATTAACACAGCCTAAGTTACCATTTCACGAAGTAAAGTGAAATTGAAAATCATCATCCGTTCTTAGCTACATTAGAAAACTGCAAATGGCTGCCGACCATTTTGCTTATTATATCTAAATATTTGACTTGCAAAATCTTTTTCCCTTGCTTTTTCAAGAAGCTGTTAGGTTGTACAGTGAAGGAAGCTTCGGACAGAGATTCTACAATGGCATTACATTGATGATGAAACCAACGTTGACACCTTCAAGCTTTGTGTTTCTTTTTTTTATTAAGTAGGCCCTAGTCAATTGAATTTCTCACGCAAATGACGATAATGTTTTTAGTAGAAATTATTTGCTAGAAATAATAGTGCCATATAACTAGGGTTTGATATGGACCGTGCAATGTTTTTGCGTCACTAAAAATTAAAAATTAGAACATGACGCCAATATTATTTAGCGTAACTTTCAAAAAACGTAGTGAATAAAAGCTGTCGATATGGCTATGTAGAAGGTTATTATCCAACAATGTAATGATCATTCGGGCAATTATCTCAAACTGGTAATAACTTGTGTTAAGTTAGTTGTATAACTAAATAAAATGACAAACAATATCACATCACATAAGTCCATGTCTAAAATCTCTCTAGCTAAAAAACTGCTGCAATATATGAATAAACAATTTTCTGTTGGGTTCTCTTTTCTTCTTTTGATTGATGGGTTGGTTACCGACTAGTGCTTGAAGTCAATCTCTCAAGATTGAAGGTTTTCATGTATATACACATATTACATTCTCATGCATATATTACATATTTTAACATTACATATGTGGACCTTATTAGTTTCTTCATTTCCCCTTGCTTGCAAGGCTCAACAAAACCTTTTTACTTTTTGCTGATGATGATATCTTTCTTTTTCTTGCCACTTATATTACAGCCTAAATTTTATAATGTTTGGTTTACGTGTCTTTATAATCTAAAACCGCATATTACTAACCAAATTTGTCTTTTGGTTTAAAAGAGCTTAAAATTAAAACAATATTGAAAATATTAAAAATTATGTATATAAAAATTTTATAATGTATTGATTTATTTATATTTTGTAAATATAAAATAGAAAAACTATAAAAATTTATTAAAAATAAAATTTGAAAAGCAGTGATAAGTATTGTAAAATATGTCCTTACATATTTGAGATTACATTTTTCTAACGATATTTTTTTATTTTTTAATATATATTTTATAAATATATAAAAAATTTATTTAAAAATTTAAAATATATAAAAAAATTTTACGTAATAAAATTTTTTTATTACATATTTTTATTATTTTTTTAAAAATAAAAAAAATAAATATATTTTTTATTTCAAAAAAATTTATTTTATAATCGCTCAACCCAAAACCCCCCAAAATGTGTCTCTGAGAAAGTTTTGGATGATTTTCCTTGAGAGCAGAAGTACATGGAATGAATATTATGACTGAAGGTAGCAAAGCAGAGGATAGAGCTATAGCAGAGGCAGGAAGTGATGCGGTGACTCTGATGACTGATTCCTAAATCACATATTAAAGATTCTTCATTCTACACTCATGCAAGACAAACACAACCAAAAGAATTGTTTATTTTATTTACTAAATTTTAAAAAGAAAAAAGGAAATGAAAACCATGGTCTTTTTCTCACTATTAGTTTTTCTTTCTTAATTACTTAATCAATTAATAAGTGAAACCAAGGTCCAAACTTTTTTTTCTTTTTAAATTTAATTTGTCTAATCAAGACTCTCTCTCATCCTCCTTTACTCTTACTTAATTAAACAACTCATTATCAACACACAACCCTCTCAAGAACAATTACAAGAACTCAATGCTTCCTCTTCTTCTTCTTCTTCATCTTCATCTTGGTTTTAAAGATTGATCGTACATATATTTCAGCGATCATCGGAAAAAAAAACACAAAGCATATACAGTTAACTAAAGATGGGTCGTGCTCCGTGCTGCGATAAGGCGAGCGTTAAGAAAGGCCCATGGTCACCGGAGGAAGACGCGAAGCTGAAATCTTACATAGAGCAGCACGGCACCGGGGGTAACTGGATTGCTCTTCCCCAAAAGATTGGTGAGTTGCTTTAATTATATATTACTTCAATCCAAAAAAACTTGTATTCATCAGCAATTAATTTATTGCGAGTTATTCTTTTGTGAATGAATGAGATATGATGATTCAGGTTTGAAGAGATGCGGAAAGAGTTGTCGGCTCCGATGGCTGAATTATCTCCGACCAAATATTAAACACGGCGAATTCTCAGAAGAAGAAGATAATATCATCTGCAGCCTTTACATAACCATTGGAAGCAGGTACAATTAAATATTTAGTGATTATTATTCTATTTAATCACATGCATTCATGTGTTTGATGGGTTTAATTTACAGATCAAATGAATTCAAATAAATATTTTTGCGCAGAAGAATCAAGTTACTGTTGTACGTAATTAGATAGACAATGGAGCTGATTGATTGAATATTATACACATGTTAATTATATTATACTGTAGGTGGTCGATCATTGCTGCGCAACTTCCAGGAAGGACGGATAACGATATCAAGAACTACTGGAACACGAGATTGAAGAAAAAGCTTCTCGGAAAACAAAAGAATAAAGACAACATTAATATCGGTCCTCAAATTCTTCATCGACGATCTACTAAACAAGATCAAGACGTTCATGGAAGTTTTCCGGCAGCTATCCATAACGGTGCAATAACTACTACTATTAGTGGTAATAGTTACTGGACAAGTTCTGCAGTTGCTACTTCTATTGGTTTTTTACCTGTGTCATCCGCAGCAACGCAAACGACCATCTCTACGATGAACGGAACAAATAACGAACATGTTGTTGCCGACAATGATCAAGAGTACTCATTGAGAAAATTGCTTCTTAGGCTTGCTGGAAAATTCGATGAAGGATTAGATAACGGCAGCACGCAGCTTCCAGTACCACCAGCACCACCACTGTATCACCATCATCAATATGATCATCAGGATCTGACAACAAGCAGCAGCTTAATGGTTGCTCAAACGCAGCCTAATAGGATTTCATTTGCTGAGGACAGTGTGAATTCCGGTACTGCTACCAGTAGTTATCTTCCAGGGTTGAATGGATTTTCAACGACGGAGCTTGATGAATTGTTTCAGTGCAGCAGCAGTAGCAACAGCAGCAATATTAATCATGTGAAATTGGAAAGTTTAGATAATTTTAACATCTTTGGATCCTTTTCATCGTCGGCGAGTTTTTTGGATGAGAGTTTGAATTGGTGTGATCAGGTAAGTGCTGCTGCAGCAATGTGTTCTCCAATGATGGCAGCTTCCTCTTCTACTTCTTCTTCTCTACAGCAACAGCAGCAGCAAGAGTTTTCCGAAGATCAACCGGTGCACCTCGGCGCGTATTGATATCGATATGATTATGATTCTGTTTGATTGATTTGGTTTGTGTTTTGAATTAAAGTGTTGTGTCAAATTTTTAGAATCGAGGATTTGGATTTGGGAATGGTTTAATTGTTATGCATGTTCTTGGATTAATTTTTCTTGAAATGGTATTATTAATTAATTACTACAAAATTAATCCATGAACTCATGCACTATTGATCAAACATGTATTATATATCTATGGAAATTTTTTTTATCTGTTCTTAATTTTTACTTTTGTAGGAAAAACATAGATTGATGATCAGGATGTTCTTAATTTTGCTTCTAAAAGAAGAAGCTGAAAGAAATGAAGGAAAAATTAAGGTGAGAGGGCTTTTTAGCAAATGAAAAGATTATGGTTAATAATTAGTATAGTAACATTTAATTATTTTAGACTTAGAAGTATAATCAAAGTACTTTGACATGATGGGCATTTGAAAACATAGAACTGTAGAAGAGAGTCATTATAATTGATTCTTTTTCATAGGTATCAAACTAAACATATTTTTAAGAGTGTTTATGAAATAAAAGGCGTGTTTTCCTACACCACAAACTATACTTTTTTAAAATTCATTTTTAATATAAAATAAATAAAAATTTTAAAATAATTGATTTTATCAAAAAAATTTTAAAATTTACTATTAATACAAAATTAACATGAAATTTATTTTTTATTAAATATTTTAATTTTTAATTAAATTTTTTTAATTCATTTTTTAAAATTCAAATTTACTCTAAAGTAAACACATCTAAAATTTTTTTTAAATGAAGAGTATTTTAAAACTTTTTCAAAAAACAAATTTTATTTTAAAAAATTATATATGTATATAAATTTTAATACAAATAAATTCTTTTGTAGGTTTAAAAAAAAATGGAAATACTGTAAAAAAAAAATAAATGTAATGTGCCTATTTAAAAGGATAAGTATTTAAAAAGCACTCCCTAAAACACAAAGCTAAATGTCAATTAAGTTTTATAGCTATATGCTTTCAAACAAAGGAAAAGCTACTATATATGAAACATATATACATATATATCTTAGTCCACAAAATTTTTGTCCTTTTTTCTTGGATTAGTACTTCACTTCTGTTCTAATGATTGATCAACAGGAATTGGTTAATATGCTTTGGTTATTCTAAGTATATATACTTAGTAGTTCCTTCATTTTTTTGTAAGGAAATTAATAGCTTAACTAAGAGCTATATACCATATTTTATTTCACTTGATAAGTGAAAATTTTTTGCTACTTTGAATTGAATTATATCATGTCAAATATATGACCCAGTAATTATATCATAATCAAGTTGATTTTGAATTCTTAATTCCGTATATGAAAAATGATTGACTTATGTTTAACAAGATACATTAGTATACTCTTTGATATTGTAGCTCATTACAAAAATTGTCTTTAATTAATTTACAAGATTCATTTATATTCAAAACAAAAAATCAACAATCACTTTCTTAAAATGTCAACAATTAGCTAGTAGAGAAACAAAAAGAATTCATTCATATCGAAGTAGTAATATTAGTTATAGTGATTATATTTATATCATTCATAGCAATCATATCAAGCAAATCATAATTAAAAACTTTACAAGTTTTCACCATAATATGTTTAATTATATGGTTCACTTCAAATTCAAAGTTGACTTCATGATATTGGAAACAGTTGTTAATTTGGTAGGTTTGAGAAATTAATACATGCATAATTTCAAACTTGGTAGATTAATTATTAAACAGTCACAACAGTGTTTTCTTTTGTCTTCCAAAATCATCATATAAGAAGTGTAAATTTTACCTAATCCACTAAAAATTGGATCCATTTAAAAGTTTCATCCATGGTTCTTGTAGATTTCAATTATATATGATAATAAGTTGTTTGATTCTTCTTGTTTTAATAGTTATAAACCAAAAAAATTAATTAATCAATATTAAAAATAATCTCTTACAGCTCATTGATACTATTATGTTTCCATTCATGAGTCAGAAGTCTTATATATAATACATTTTCATCAAAGTATATTCCCTGAAAAATCTTTTATATGTTTATTAATTAATTCATGACAGCACGAACATGCATGAACAATTAAGACTCAACTCTTTTGGTTTTTTTTTTCGGCGTAAGATTTTGGTTACGTATGCGTTGAAAATATATCACTGAAATACATTAAAGAAAAAAAAAATTTTATAAAAATAAAAAAGAGTTGAAGCTTGTTCTTTCAAGTTTCAAAGACAGAAGGGAGAAGACATTTTAATTAGAAAAACATCTCGAATAACAAATTAATATCATAAGTGAAACCTAATCTAATTCTTTATATAGTATAGCAAAATTATAAAGAGAATATTTAAATGTATCAACGAACGATTGCATAAAATTTCTTATAATTTGCTGTATGTCAGCAGTGACATCAATTAATTAGAATAGGACCCAAATTTTAAAGTCATTGACTCTTCTTCACTCATTCTTCGATACTCTTGAATGTTTTAAAGTATTTTCAAAAAATAAAATTTATTATTTATTTTTTTTAAAACATATTTTTTATTACAAAAAATAAGAAAAAAATTTACTGCATAAAATTGTTTATACTTATAAAATTTTAAATAAAATTTTCAAATATTTATAAAAAAATATTTAAAAAAATATAAACTGAAATTTTTAAAAACTATTTTTCTGAAAAATTTTGCCAAACACATCAATTGCAGTAAAATTCAAAGAAATACTGTTGAAACTTTTTCTATGAAAAAGATGTTTGGATTTTCATTGCAGTTTCTAGTAAGTGGAGTTTATAGCTTTTTCTCAAAACATAAGTTAGAAAGCATGAATTCATATATTCTTCTTTATCTGCTGCTTATAGCTAGCTTTTCTTGACATGTTTTTACATGATCAAACAAATGTGAACAAGATGAATATAATTTTGAATGCATGATTTAAATTTTATAATCCAAAAGCTAAAACTTTTTGAAAGACATTAATCTTGTTATACATGATATGATATGATATGAAATGAAATGAAATATTATTATTCATATGTGACTGAAAAAAGTTAAAAGTTGTTTGAGAATATCCCTAAGCTAGAAGTGTCATCAGAGAAAATGCCTCATGCAAGATGTCAAGCAAACTTTCTCTTCACACACATGCTTTCCATGATCAACAGCTACAATAATTAAACAAATTCCTCAATTAAACTAATTAAACCTATTAATTACACAGCTAACACTAGAAATTCTATATATATATAATCATAAATTACAAATTGCTAATCCATGTATAAATACACTGTTGAGTATATACGTATTAATTAATTCAACGACAAGAACGAAGCGACGAAAAGTTTCTCATCAATATCTATCTGAATCTCAGATACAATTAAATTAATAAAAACTTTACGATTTAATTAATGTGTGATATAGACTGTCACTAACTAAGATGTGTATTAGCAGGACTTCAAAAATATTTGTTTAATAATTAATCATAGATAAATACTGTCATATCCAATGTCACACAAAAGTTAATTATTAATTAAAAAAGCTTGCTTTTTGTTTCCTGGAAAATTTTTAATTACTATATATATAGGTTTTGTTTTGTTGTTTGTTTAATGTTTTTGATTCTCATTCCAAGAAGAAGATTGTTAGAATATGGCTCTGATTAATAAGTTTGTGATCAAAAGGAATGAAAGGAAGGAATAACTCTCTTCTGTATGTCGTCGTTAGATGAAAATGAACAAACCTAAAAAATTTAACCACTGAATATCGTTGTTTTGTTTCGATAGATTTCTGTGTTTATCTGGTTTTTATATTAACTTGTAGGCAAGTAAAATTCAAACATAATGAGACAATCAGACAGGTTTTGGGAACAAGTAGTTCTTATGTTTTACTTTTTCTCGTTCAGTACAACAACTGCATTTAGAAAGATTGCGTACAGAATCAAACGAACTCGTGACACCTTCGCACAATGGTTAATGATTTAACAGTGTTTTTGATTGACAGGTAAGGAATCAACAGATTAGTAGGTAACTCTAACAAACATGAAACTTACGGCTACAATAGTTCGACAAGAATAGAACCTCAATGCTATCATAAGATGGTCCTGGACAAGCCGTTAGTTGGAATATGAACATGCCAACTTAAAAGTTGATAGCAGCAAAAAAACGTATCACAAAAATTGGAGCTCAAGATATTTATCTATCGAATTCAACGAAGTCCAGAGAATACAAGGGAAAAGTTCGACCAGAAATCAGTATATCTGATGAGCGTGTAATTTCATTGAAAATGAGGAAAAAAAGAACTATACAGAAAATAGGGGATATTAATATGCAAAACCTTAGGCAAGCTGTGATTGCTCACCTGAAAGAAATCGAGAAAGTGGAGAAGATGTTATAATTGACTTTCTGGTACTTTTGTACTGTTGAACGCCATAAGCACAGTAAGTAAATGAACAGATCTTCGTATTCTTGCTAGAGGTAGCATTTTAAGTGAAGGATGGGAGATTTCAAGTTCTTTTGTGTTGGTATTGTGATCCTTGCTATTCCTGCTGCTACTATTGGTACTACTACTACCACCATTTGATGAACCCTCATCTTTGCATGAATTACCTGTAGCTGAACTTTCACTCTTGCTACTAGCATCTGTACTATCTGGAAATTGGCGATACGCTGAGAGCATTTCACTGTAAATTTCTTCTAACCTCCCTTGGAGCTCATCTTCTCTATCCATATCAATAACATCCTGAAAAAAATTCCAACATGTTATATATAATACTAGATAAACACAAATTCTTCAAATCAATAGAAGCTGCTAAAATAAATGCAAGAAGAAAAGAGAGCTTCATCAGTCTATGAAAATTTTACCAATACTCACAGGATTGTTCATTCACAAGGTTCTTCTAGTTTATGCATAACTAAATCAGTATGAAATGGCACCACCAAGTGGGAAGGTCATCAAACAAAAGGACATTCATGTTCATGACTTCTGTAGACTTAGAAAAATTCTTTGCAAACCACTTAGTATGTAGAATACAAGAAGACCTTTAGGCTAGGAATTACTACCCGATTGTTATTATAATATGTTTAACAGTTCAACATCAAATTTCATTAGCGAATGCAGAATACCAGACTGGAGATTTAATCCTACCTGGGTAGAGTAACTCTTGAATGCAGGATGGAATCGCTGCCGGCAATACTCATTGAATAGAAGTGTTAATACAATAAGCGGAATCATAAAGCCTGAGGATATCGGTGACTTTTTCAACCCGAAGACCCCAAGTGCAATTATCTGTGCCAGTACAAGAGAAAAAATTGTAGCATTATGCATCATAGGCCACATCAGTCCCCCTGTTCCGTACTTTGCAGAATAGACGTTGACAATCTGCATTCAGAAAACTCAGGGATGCTTAACCTATAAGTATAAATAATTATATGTACATACAAAAGAGAAAATAGTCCAAACTGTTATGCACGAAAGATTCTGACAGTATAGACGATATTATTCATATAATGCGCATTACACAAAAGTACCAAGGTCATGAATTACAGTGTGTGTCACCGAAAGGAAAAAACTTAAGAGCAGGTCATTGATAGGAAGGTTTAGAAGCTATATCATAGCTAGCACAGCATGGTGAATTCATACTATTGTTAGAAAATAAGTACACTGAGTTCTAGGATTAAGTACAAGTAAACAACCGTTAGACCATAAAAGTTATAATGATTTCAAACTTGACAAGATTCACTTTATTAAGGGCATTTACATGTTCCCCATCTTAGTAGTAGACTTAATGGGCTTTACTGCAAATAGTAGAATTTACCTGGTTACGGTACACGACATAGCCAAGGAAAAAATAAACCAGTAAAAATGGCAGTATAAGTGGTGCCAGCACAGAGCAGGTGAACCCCAAGAGCCCAAACAAGAGAACTCTTGGAACTTCAGTGTGATAAGGAAATGAAGGAACCGAGTCAGGATCATCTTTTAATCCAAAAATGTATCTCCTAATAAAGTGCATTAGAAGAGGGAAGAGACGCATGACTTCAGATGACAAACTTGCCCAGCCAGATGTGAGGACATAAGTAATGAAGAAGGTCGCCTGTATACATAAACACTTCAGCATTCTCAGATCATGAATAGAGTCAGATAATGCTAGAAGCATTCAAGAAAAACAAATGGGTAAGAGAAACTCTTGTTAAAATTTTGATCGAAATTATCATTTCTTGGAGGTTATAAACATTTTGCATACATAAAGTGGTCAAACAGCACAAATCAAAGGGCAAGAAAAGAATAAAGATACCTGTGCTGGTACAAATTTAGCAAGCATTAAAGGAATATCCTTTGGGCTGGAGAATGCACTAAGCTGCACATATACCGACCCAGACAAAACATTAGCAAAAAACACGTTCCAGATGGTGAAATATAAAACTTTTGACATTGCACTTTTCTTCCTTGCACTATGAGATATTGGTCCTTCCAGAGTAGCCAGCAGAATCATCACTGGAGGAACAACCATAAGAAATAGCTGAAAAACCACACTTGGTAGGTAGCCAGTAATCAGTTGTCTAACAAACTTCCTGCATAGACATAAATATCAAATCATCACAGAGAATTTTCAACAGTGCCTATCTGGTGAAGAAGTTTTCCATATTAAGCTCAGCATGAATAAGAACATGCATGCAAGTAGGATTAACAGAGAACTACTATTGCTTACTATTCAGTTGGTGACAGCAAACAAATATCTAACTGTAGATAAATGAGTATCGCATTATGGCAGTTGAAGGTCCTCATATGTTAGAGAAGGTTACGCGATTCTAACTAGGACTAAGAACAATTCTGATAAGAAGAATGAAACATACATAGTGTTACCGGACTTCTTCAATATGCCTCTTAAAAATGGAAGCTTTTTCTGTAACAGCTCCAGTCGGGACAAGGCTTGCACAAATGCAACCGGAATTAAAAATAAGACCGAAATGACAATGCTAGCCACAAGGCTAACTATTCTGCGTAACCACAACTGTCTGTAGTGTAACCAAAGGTTTGACCAGTAAACATCACGAGGTTCTGGGGCAGGGTCAGTGACCCAGTGCATCGGATTTGATGACTGAAGAACATCAGAAGCAACCAGCGCCGCATAGCGAGTTCTGAAGAAGACAAAAGCAGCAGCAGATTCCTGGGTGAACAATGGCGCCTTTATTTTTCAGAGTAGGATAATTCTAATTAACAAAACATCTCCACCCATCAAGATATGCATAAACAACTTGATGTTAATGGATATTTCTTGTGTCAATCCAGTTACCAAGGAAAGCTAGTTATTCACTTGTTCTTTCACTATATACCAAATTTACGAGCTAACAAACAAATAATTCTGTCTGAGAACTGTATGCATACAACAGATAGAAACATATTCAAACACAAAAGGAGGACAAATCAGGTGCTCAAATATAAAACAGACTTCGCGAAGAAAGATGCTGGTGTAAAGGTGACAAAAATAACCTTTCCTTTCATTCTGTGATCCAAATGATCCTGGTCACTAATCTTTGCTTTGAGTTTGAATTCATCACGTTCAAACTGGGAACTTGATTTAGCACCACAAAATCCACATCCATATCTACCTGAATCGCGTATCTTGTGTAGAGCCGCTTCTTCAATTTGCACACACTTTTTGCATACACCTTTAGTAAATCCCTACCATCAAAGAATACTATATCTGTAAACAGAGAAACTAAGCAGTTTAAAAGACACATGAAGAATATTTTGTCTTTTTAGAAGGTTATCATACTTGATGATGCTGACAATATGTAATAGAAACAGGAAATTTTGGCATATTCTCCATGAAGACGATGCTAAAACAGATGTTTCACAACTAACTGAAAATGTTGCTTTGTACTATAAATCGAAAGTCATGCAAGAACCCAAAAAGTCACATGCATTCATATCCAACATACTCCTACAGCAGAACTTGGTCAGATTTCTCTCAGATGCTAGGTTTATACATTTCAATTCAACACCTGAAGGAGCCCAAGAACCTTTTGCTAACAGAACTTTGGGCTTTTCTTGAGCATTATAAGTTGTCATGGTTGGAAAAGAACATCCTAAATGATTCTTGTAGCTTACATCAAATGGAATTTAGACAGAGTATCAAGACTCTTTGTGAAGTAACACAATTTCCTATATTTGTGTCAAGCAAGAAAATGAAGTAAAGGGAGGGACACGTAGAAAGGGATCGCACCATAATCTTTTGTACTTTTCCAGCTTTGAAAATGATTTGATGTGACAAATAAGTTGATGCATGATATTTGCTGAAAAAACTCTCAACCGTTGCACTGAATGGCTTTTCAGCAGACTCGGGGATACCACGAACAAGAATTGTGAAATGGCTAGGGTTGGGAGGAGACTTAATAACGTGAAGCAATCTCATCCTTGAGATGCCTTTGTATTCCTGCAGCCAAACAATTCAATATTAGGAGCTCGTTTAAATTCTTTAAAAATAAATTATTCGGGATGATACCGATGCAAATTATATCAGAGGGAAGGTATTCTTACTATGTACAGGAGAGCATAAGCAGAAAAGGATATAATATACAACGCTACACAGTGCACCCAAACCCTGCATCAAGAGCGAGCCAGAATTGCCTATCAGTGAACAGAATCCCAACTAAGGAATTCACGGAATGCAGTGTGGCAGAACAGGCAAACAGTGGAACAACCAAACATATTAAGGACATTACCATTTCGAGCCCTCCTTTACATTTGCAATGGCAAATACATCTAATGGCTCTTCACGGATATTCACATGACTCTTTTGTTGTCCATTATAATTCAACGGCAACACTCCACCGATGCATATCACAGCGGCTATTGAGAATATCCGCATACTGTAACAATCACACATGATCAATCATACAGCAATCAAAATTTCGTACAATTCCAACTAAACCAATACCAACTAGTATAGTCATATAGATATTTTTCTTAACCTAAATACGAGGAGCCTAACGAAGACGACGGCATCGAGACCGCCGATATTGAGAATGTCCTCTTCGCTGTACTGACAAGCTTTAACAATCCAACTGGGAGAAGGGACGAGTCTCTCGAGCATGAAAACGTCACGTCCGTAACCAGGTTCTTCTTTCAATCTCCGACTGAAGTAAACTCCGGCGTTCTCCGGTTGCCTCCTTAGAACGCTGTACAGCGACAACAACAACGCGCAAACCCCTATGTTTATGCCTGCTGACGTCAGAAACGCCGAAAACTCCATGAATAAATTATATGATTCTTCGATTGAATTGAATCAACGGAATTCCACGAGCGTGGAGAAGAAATTGAATTGAGTTTGGCGGAGTTGAGAAAGTTTTGAAGAGTCGGAGGACTTGGAAAAGTGAAGGAACAGAATAGGGTGTGAGGGAACGAGAAAGGTATTTAGTAAGACACGTGGAGTACTTTTATTTGTTTACTCGGTGACCCTGTGTGTTTTGGAGGAACAACAGAAGCACGTGTAATGAAGCTAAGAGAGGACGGTGGCGATCGGGTGGCTTCCTTCATAGTGTTTCTTAAGCAAATTAATAGTAATTATTACTTCATAATTAAGGCATTTAAATAATTGCAATATAAGACCTACTTAACCAATTTTAACTTTAGTTTGTCTACAATTATTTTCTGAACATAATTTGCCTGTCCAGAATCTTATATTTCTTTAATAAATATAGAGCTTGTATAATAAAGGACTAATATTGTACAAATTAATATATACATAAATTTCAGTATTGTAGGAATTATTTTGTAAAATGGATTAAATGATGATATTAAAGCACATATTTGAGATTATTTATTAAGTTCTTTTTTAACTCCAAAAACTATATATTTTTAGAATTTTTTAAATTTTAAAAAGACAAACAATATAAATTATGAAATAAATAAATAAATAAATATATATATATATATATATATATATAATTTTTATATTTTATAAATTTATAAAATAATAAAATTAATTTTTAAAAAAAATTAATTTTAATAAGTACTTTTAAATATTCCAAAATTAAGTAAGAATAAGGGTGGAAAGGAGTTGGATAGACTTATAGAGTGAAGTTAGAATAGGGAAGTTCTGGAAAATACAAACATGTTGAAGTAATATTGGGCTGGGCCATTGATGGGCCAACATTCTCCATAGTTCTAGAGATGCATATCATTTAAAACTTTACAGATCATTCAACTAACGCGCTATTTTCTGTCTAAATATTAAATATTAAATAGTTTTATGTTGTTGTTAATTTTTTTGTAATATTCTTCTAAAACTTTTTATCTTTGAATTATGTTTAATAAATAAATCTGTAAATGAAACAGAGATTTCATACTCGTTTAACAGTAGTTGGATAAGATCATGACATAAAATCTTGATTTCATATGAAACTAATCCAACAAAAAATCATGCAAAGATATATTTTAGAACGGAAAGGTTGTCTCATACTAGCCTTAAGATACATTTGGAAACACGTTCTAAATATTTTTTGTATTTTTTAAATATAAAACAAAATTTCACATAATTAAAAATATTTATTAAATAAAATTTCTAAAAATTAAATAACTTATTCGATAAAAAAAATTATTTTAAATATTTTCAAGATCCTAAGAAGATCAGCTATCTTCTTATATTATGACTCATGTCATTAGTACCAATTTTTTCGTCAATTGACAAATGCTTCTTTTAGGGGCGTTTGGGATTGCTTATGAAATGGAACTTTTATGAAATAAAAGATATTTTTATCCTTTTTGAAAAACGAGCTTTATTTTTTTTACTTCTAAAAAAATAATAAAAATATGCAATAAAAAGATCTCACTCTGTAGAATTTTTCTACACTTTCTAAATTTTTAAATAAATTTTTTATATATTTATAAAATATGTATTGAAAAACATAAAATAGAGAATTGAAAAGTTAAGTTGGAGAAAAGCAAAGCCAAACACCCTTAATCTAATCACCAACTTTTTATTCATTTCAAAGAAAAAGTTGATGAGATTATTTTTTGTCATTTTTCTGCTGCCGTTGCACAAGTGTTTTCCAAAATAGAAATGTCCAGAATGAAATAATAGAACACAAAGGGACACCTAACTTAAATTTAATCATTCTTTTGCAAACAAAGATAATTAAAGACGGTATTGATTCTCAACTAGCTTATCTTATTTACAAATTAGAATCACATCCTTGTCACCCGCCGTAGAAATTTTTGGGATTCGTTTTTGTGCTATTCTTTTGTTTTTATATTGAATGTTTTGAAAATTATTTTCATAGATTTTCAGCATACGAACTGTTTAATGTCCGTATCTGCTTTCTTGTTCTGTTCATCACATCGCCACGTGGCCCTTCTTCTTGTGATTACTCACTTTCATCTCCCTTCCTGAATCCATTACATATACCTGAAAAAGTAAAGAACAGAAAGAAAAAAAATTTCTTTGTGTCTCGATAATTCTTCTTCTCCGGCGTTCTTCTACACTGCTAATTTTTACTTTGAAATCTTTGTGTTGGTGAAAGATTAATAACAAAGTTTTTTGAAGAAATCTTTAATTGTTCGCAATGGCAGTGGAGTACCATTGCTGTGATGGAAATTTCTTCCTGCACATAGTGATTATAATACTGCTTGTTTTGTTTGCGGGGTTAATGTCTGGGTTAACGCTCGGGCTCATGTCGTTGAGTCTTGTAGATCTGGAAGTTCTTGCCAAGTCTGGTTCACCACAAGATCGAAAGCATGCTGGTAATAAAATCTATTTATGTTTACTTGTTTTGCTGCGTTGTAGTTCGGTATATTTCAGTTCTCTAGATTTTTTTTTCCTTTGTTTTGTGTGTTTTCTTTTCGCTTGATAGAAAGATTTGGAAAGTTTGTGTAGCTAGTGAAAACTGGGGAAGATGTTTAATGGTAATGTGATCATTTTCTTATAAAAAGATGTTATTTTTTTTCTTGTTTCTACTTTGCGTGTGGATCATGGACGGATTTTGCCAAGAAACAGCATGCTCAAAAATGGTTTTCTACTAATTGAATCTCAAACTTTTGGGTTTGAGAAAATATTTATGCGAAAAGAAATTTGTGTGAAAGACCTCCTATGTTTGGTATGATCAACTTCAACTCAATGTCATCCACGGAAGCAGCTTCTCAAAATTTGGTAACAAAGTGTGCGTTTTTTGGAATTGTGCTACTCAGTACAATTTAATCACCGTTTAAAACAAGTTTAGGATGGATTTCCAATAACCAGTTAACCATGGAAGAATCGCAACTGACGGTTTCTTTTTTATGATTATTTTCTAAAGGGCTAGTAAGGATGTGCATGGAATTTTATTTAATCAAAATGCAGCTTTCTATTATTTCACTGTTATATTGAATTAATTTGAAAATCTTGCAGCAAAAATTTTACCTGTTGTTCAGAGACAGCATCTCTTATTGTGCACTCTTCTTATCTGCAATGCTGCTGCAATGGAGGTAAAACTTTTTTATGGGCATAGAGCAGCTGTTTGTTACAAGGATAATAAATATAAGCTAACATGCTACTCTGGTTGACAAGGCTTTGCCAATATTTCTTGATGGTCTGGTGACGGCGTGGGTCGCCGTTCTAATTTCAGTCACATTGATTCTTATGTTTGGTGAGGTAAAATGTTTGATGCTTATCTGAAATAGTAGAGGATAGCATTTATCATGGATTGTATGCTATTAGTTTGACACATGCCAACTTTCTCAAAAAGTAATTGGCTAAAGCTTATTTTGTAAGCAGATAATTCCACAAGCTGTTTGTTCACATTATGGACTGGCAATTGGAGCTGCTGTTGCGCCACTTGTTCGGGTCCTTGTTTGGATCTGCTTTCCAATTGCATACCCTATTAGCAAGGTAACTTTGTTTTTTTCTGGATTGTTTTTAGTGGTGACTTTAACATAACTTATTCTCTCTTTTATCACTTGTATACTGAGTTACTATTTACAACACCTTTCAGTTATTAGACTATTTACTGGGAAAAGGTCATGTGGCACTTTTCCGTAGAGCTGAGTTGAAGACATTGGTCACCATGCATGGCAATGAGGTGAGTTATTGTCCTGCATAGAACTGCATGAAGAACACTACAAGAATCTGTTTCTCGGTTCAAATTGCAGTTACCTTTTTCTTACTTTGTTTTGGGAGGGTCATATTTTCCCTGAATATTTTAATTTTTTATTTGAAATGGGAACTGAGTTGCAAAGAAGTAGACACTACGGTTAAGGATTGGTTAGTCAGAGGATTTAGTTTTTATTTGCATATCTGCCTTATTTTTAGTTCGTCTCTCTAGCAAAAGAAAATTTAAAAAAAACACTAACATGCAACTTGCACAGGCTGGAAAGGGTGGGGAGTTGACTCATGATGAAACAACTATAATTGCTGGTGCTCTGGAGCTTACTGAGAAAACTGCCAGAGATGCCATGACTCCTTTAGCTGAAACTTTTGCAATAGATATTAATTCCAGAATTGACGGGTTAGTTTTTCACCTCTTTTGCCATTGCAAGCCATGCAGCTGTAGGCTCTGGTTATTATTGAAATGCTTTTTCTCTTACTGTACAGGGATTTGATGAATTTGATTATGCACAAAGGACATAGTAGAGTGCCTGTGTACTATGGACAGCCAACATTTATTATTGGGCTTATTCTGGTATCTGCTAATCTTTTTATTTAAGATTTATGAGTTTTTATATGACTATTTTTGACGACTAATAATATCCTTTTTCATTCTCGTAATTTCGACTTATTTATGTTCAGTATGATTGAGCAGTCAGGAATATTGTCATATTTACGCAAGTTTCTCAAATTTTCAATTGCAGGTAAAGGATTTACTGCTAATAAACCCAGAAAATGAAGTTTTAGTGAGAAATGTTACAATTCGCAAAATTCCTAGGTACTTGGTTTCATTGACAACATTTCTACTATTATGCCTTTTTTTTCGCTTCAAAGGAGACTACAAAAAGATGCATGCATGTAATCCACTATGAATTAAGTAAGCTTCACAAGTATGCACGAATTCTTTTTTTTCTTTGAGAAACTGGCACTGCCCTTAATTAAGAAGCTACTTTCATTCCCCAAGGTGGGGTCAATAGACACATGCATGAAACTTAGCCGCTACAAATCGTAAGAGTTGGAAATATGTTGGAAGTTCATCGTACTACAAATTTTGCTAAAGACTCACTTAGCATGTTGTTGCCTGCAAGGGTTCCTGAGAATATGCCTTTATATGATATGCTGAATGAGTTCCAGAAAGGTCACAGCCACATGGCTGCTGTTGTTAGGCAAAGCATCCCAGCAGAACAGCCAAGCACTAATCAAAATGGCGGTAAGTACCGTGTGTAATGTCCTTTACTTATCTGCTTCTAATCCAATGCTTATTCTTCTTTCCGCACGCTTAATTCATATTTTTGTGAGTTGTCAAAATGCTGATCGTGTTTTCTTTATGCTGTATGCCTATCTCAAAAGAGGTGAAGTTGGATATTGATGGTGGTGACAAGACAAGTGAAAAGAGTGTGAAGGCTAGCAGGCAATTACAGAAGTATAAGAGCCTCAAGTCACAAGGCTCTATGAAGGGTAGTTTCAGGAATAAAAAGAGAGTAAGAGAATCTGCAGCAGATGTTTTGGAGTTGAATGAGAATACCCCTCCAAAATTTAACAAAGATGAGGAGATCGTTGGCATAATTACCATGGAAGATGTCATCGAGGAGCTTTTGCAGGTAACTTTCACATGCTCTTTCTATGCTTTGTAAAGTTCATTCAGTCGAACATAGCCAGAAGCTAATCCTTCTCCAAAGTAGGAGGAATAATTGCAATGAACTAGTGGGTTCTTCGTTATATTTAAGAGTGATTCACCTGCAAAAAAGAATGTCTTGAGAATTTTGATTCTCGTCTGTTCTGTCAAATGCATCTGCCATAATATCTGAAGGTTCTGCCCTTATGTTTTGCTGTGCAGGAGGAAATATTTGACGAAACAGATAATCATGAAGACTTTCCCTAGCAACCGGCTGCAAGGACACCATCTTGAGAGACAGTAGATGTTAACTTCATGTAGCAGGCACCCGAGAGGTGGTGTACATAGAAGTCCTTGGATCGAGTTTGGTATGTGTGTACAGAGATAGGCATAAGGCATTGTCAGACAATTGACTTATCAGTATTCTGATTCTTTGATGAGCTTATTATCGATGAAGGAAATGATACCCCTGTAACTGAAGCTGTTTCATTGCTCCTTCTCTGTAGAGTATCTATGAAGTCTATTATGTAAATAAAATAAAAACATACTTTGAAGTTCCTCAAATGGGAACCGGGTTGGGTTGAAAGCTGTAGGGAGGCATCAGATCTTCAAAAGGGAAATATGACATAATTTTGCTGCCGACGTTTTAATTCTTAGATAAAAAAATTATGTACTTCCAGCTTAAGTGTTCAAAAGCCGAGTCAGTATCCTTTAAGAGAACCGAGATGATATTTGAAAATATTATTTAATTTTAATGTTTAATTTTACGTTTTAATAATTTTTAATAACATTTTATAAAAAATTTAATATATATTTATTTAAATTTTTTAAAATATTTTATTTTGAAAATTTTAATTTAGTACGCAATCTCAAAACATCACTTGCAGACACTATATTGAAACAGCTGGTACAAGAATTCTCTTAATTACAAAAACATATTCATCTCAATCCAGCAATTGAAGGAGCACTAGAAAGAATGAGCATAGACATTCGTATAACATTCATTTTGCAAAGATTTACATCACACGTGCCAATTTGGCAAAAAAAACAAAATACGCGCACAGAGAACAATACAAAAAATGGTCACGCGCTAGCTGTGGTGCACAACACACAGCGCAACCGTGGATCGCCATATTGGTTATCATCATCCTCATCTTCATCATCGTCATCAGCATTGTTTTCAGTAGCATTGCTGTCTATAGAGTCTAAGCCACCCATGAGGCAACTTACGTGATAAGCATGGCAGCAAAAGAATACAACAACTGATAGATTCTGAAGCGCGAAGGGGTCAAAACAAAGGCAGCACCTTCCACCACCCCTCATCTTCGACTTAGTGTGCAATGTTCTTGAAGTAGACAATGTTCTAAAAGTTGTCTGAGAAGACTTGCCATCCTCTCTTGTCCCAAGAGTTTTCTCTTCCTCTATGCTGCCCAGATAAAAACCTCGTTGAGCCTCCTTAAAGAACTTAACTAAGAGGTTAACACAGTCTGCCTGGAAAGATTTCAGAAGAATTAGATCTTTCAAATAAAACAGGCTAATCCAATTTAGTTACATTATTTAAACAAACCTTGAGGATGTCATTACATCCATGTCTAAGAGATGTTTCAGTGCGGTAGTCTGTGATGATTTTGACCAGGCGATCTCTTAACCTTCAGCCAGTAGAGAAATCAAAAATACATTAAAATGAGGCAAAGGAATCTGCTGATGATGGAAAAAAGGAACCAGCAGATGATGAGATGCATTTTTCTAGTGGAAGACGTTATACCAAAGGGCAATATCAGGTTACGCCCTGTAGTTAGATTCTTACCGGGGTATTTCTAATCCATTTGGAACCATTTTTACAATATAGAGTGGATCCAAATTACCAACTGTATGCTCCAAAAGCATACCGACCTGTGCATTGGAAACATAAAACCAACAGCATGTGGTCAGCATATTACAAACTAATAGATTTGAGTCCTTCCGTTAACCAACTAGAAGACACCATCTTTCTCGTACCATTTCAGGTTTTCGAAGGCATTGCTTAATCAACTCTTGCCACAGTTCATCATCTTGTTGCATACTCACAAACTCAACAGCCTGCAAGCAGAGCATATAATCAATTGAATGCCTACAGAATTCACCCTTTCTAGCTGGTACATATCCAATTTAAACGGAATGAGAGTTTCTGAGGTATTATTTGTTAGACATACCTCCTCTATGTCCTCTAATTCATTTATCATGACAGCTAGAGCCTGCTTTGAATTACCCATCCTCCCGAGGACAAAAACTTGCTCTCGCAGGAGACCCTTATTAGCGCAAATTTCATATGCCTGAGAGATTGTTACAGGTTAGCATGATGTTTTCAATGGCAAAAGCAGATAATTTTAAGAAAATGAAGTCACAAACCTTCTCTAGCCTATAATGCTGACTACTTCGAAGAAATATAAGCAGCATTTTAGGTTCATACTCCGCATACAGTTCTACCTACAGCCAAAATAAAAACTGTCACAAACCGAATGAATTAGTAAAACTTAAGCATTTCTTTTCGCTAGAAGGGCTAAAAAATATAGCAGAATCTACATTTTTACAATATTTCAAATCCACTCCTACTAAGGAGACTAGGAAATCACCTGCAAATCATGGAAGTCCTTTCCAGCATCCACATCAACCTCAAATAGAGAATGAAGATATAAATGTAAAAAATATCTGTTGTCACACTTCTTTCTGGCATGCAGAAGCTGTTCAACAACCTCTGTAGGAGGAATCACATCACGATGTTGAATCAAAAGAGACACCGCTCGTTTGCTATCCAACATCATTAGTTGAAGAGCCTACAAAAACGCAATTATAAACTTTCAAACAACCAGGCAGTAACAGTCTGATGTAAGCTGAATATAATATTTCATATTGCATAACATTCTAAGATGCAAAAAAGATCTTCCAAACCCCATGGGAAAAGCTAAGATCCAAGAAATTCTAAACTAGAGAGGTTTATAGAGGGAAAAATTGCAGGAACCTTTCAGCTAACATATGCAGCACATATATATTTAAGAAATGCAAAAGACACCCACAATAGTAATTGCCATTTGTCCAGTAAGAAGTCTTACAAAATTAACTAAACCAGTACCATGCATGAGGACTTAGCACATACATAATTTTGTATAAATGATCTAATTCATGAACACCTACACTTCCTAAGGATACAGCACAGTGCCTGGAGAAAAACCAAAAACATACACCGAAATCCCAGATTTCAGAAAACATACCTTATCATGAATGGCATCATGTAAATTGTGCCTTTCAATGAAGTCAAATATCCCGGGCTTCATCAACTGGAAAAGAAAATAACAAAGAAAAGTGTACACAAATCAGTACTTGTATACACGCAAAAAGAATGTAAGACATTCCTAACTCCATAAAAAAGGTAACTGCAAAATGCATAGGACCAAATCAAATTACAAAATGACTTACATCGGCATATAATGCAAGAGCCCTCTCATGCTGGGATGTAATTACATACAACTCTGCCAATGCCTGCCACAGATAAACAGTATTGTAGGGAGAGAAAATCTTACTGGTAGTATAAAATAAACCAAAAAAAAAGTCACACCTCTCTTAGCTCATCTGTCACAGAAGGGCTCGTGAGCTGGGGTTCAATGGCAGAAATAACAGGCAACTGTGAATATATAGCAGGTGACCAAGATTTCACAATTGATAGAAGGACCTTGTGGAAAGATGGGTTGGTAGCCAATGCGACAAGAGCTATCTGAATTATACGCAACTGTTAGACTGCAAAATGGTAAAGCTAAAAGCAACAATATTGAAAAGGATGTTCAATATACTTCAAATTTTAGTCAACATGAACCTCATAAGTTGTATCACTTAGTCGAGGATTATCTGTGGGCATGTATGGAACCAACACAGGTAGCTGTCGTAAATGCGCAAAGTGGAAAACCCATCTACCAAAAATGTATCAAATTGTTACAAAGCAATTCACTAAATAAAACATTATTCCCAAATCTATAAGCAAACCTTTCCCATGCTGATGCAGATCCACGAAGTAATTTAGGGCACAAAGACGCAGCTTCTGCATACTTCCTCTCAACAATCAGATGATCAAGATATCTTGAACCTACCTGCAATTAGATACTTATGTATAAGAGTCACGCCTGCTGAATCCCTTACATATTTGTAAGATTAACGATTTACATGCACTATTGAAAATCGGAATGGAATAGCCAGTAAACCTGACAAAGGTAATCTACACCACAGGCGTAGATGAGCCATTGCTATACAGTCAAAATCATAGTGTTACATTGTCATGAAACTAAATGAATGTCAAAGTTCATGCTTAAGATGATGTTTGGGGTTGCTTAAAATTAAGTGCTTTTTTGAAAAGGAGCTTATTTGGGAAATGAGCTTGTCTTGTTTTAACTTAAAATAATAATAAAACATGTACAAAATTCTATGATGTACAATTCATCTATGTGGTCTAAATTTTAAAAGGAGAATTGTTGAGCCGAAAAATATTGTTTTTAGGCTCAACAGTGGGAGTGAATTTGGGAGAAGAACCCAAAACGCACTCCCAAATGAGCACTAAACTTGAGAGGACATTCCACATTTTAAAAATAATAGAAAACCAACTTAGCAATTTTGGCTTCTTCTTGTTGCAGCAAAGTTCAAACTCTCTTAAAATGGCACGCTATAATCGCTTCATAAGACCATTAGCATGACGAACCTCTCCAGAGACTAAATTGTTTCTAATAAGCAATGTGAAGGAAGTCCCCATATTGATAAACAAAAGAAGATACATACATTGACAAACCAAAAGAAAAAACAGAACAACAATGATTGATATTTCAGATGGTCTGAATTCTACTCTCAAAAAAGAAAAAGATGGTCTGAATTTTGATATCCCTAAATGCAGTAACCAAGAGCCTGCACATACACGCACGCACATACACACACTAAGACATGGAAAGAGCCTTGACAAAACCATGTTTCTTGAAAAACAGGTATTACCATGAGCAAGTACGAGCATTCAACAAAAAACCTGTAAAATACTTAACTGTATGCAGCAAGTAATTACATTTTATACTTTTTGTAACAGGTAGGCTAACCTAATGGGGACTCTGTTGAAATTTAAGAAAACTGCTTAAATTCACCTCATCAAGAAGCTCCGTCCGCCCTTGCCCTGCTTCAACTGCAGCTAAAGCTTTTTCATGCCATCCATGTTGAACGAGCCAATTAATATGATCTTCTGTATCCCTGATCATTCAAATGCATGAGAATATTGTTATTTGAACGCTAATGTGCTTTTATAATGTCATATTCAGTGAAGAAGAGGTCTATTCATGAAAGCTCAGTTACCAGATTTGCATGAATCAAGTACTTACAAACCTAATACTAATGGGAATAGTGGAAGGAAGAGAAGGCACTAACACTAAATGAAGCTAGGAGAAACACAAGACATTCTCTGTAAATTGCACATTTATGGACATGATGCAATGTCCTTGTAATGGTGATTACAAACTTGGCTCTTCTTACTGACCTAGGTCTTGCAATGACTATATCTTTAGGAGATACTATATAATATAGAGGTTCATCACCAGTAGCCCATTGGCCTCCAGCATAGCTGCTACCTGCATGGCAATGCAAATGCAATAATAAAGTAAGTCAAAATTGGAAGTTTGGAACATCTATGAAACTGACAGATGATTCCAGGTAGAGCTGCAAGGTAGTTCCAAAAACCTGCAAATGGAGTATGTGCAAGAGCATAGTCTTTGCCCTTGTAATGTTCATAACCATGCACAGGTAAAGCGTCTGTTGTCAGTTCCTCATTTTTCCATGTCACAATGCGCACTTCTGGTCTCTGCGCAGTTCCCTGTATAAAAGCTTTATAAATCAGATCCAGAAACCCAACTTTCTCATCTATAAGTCTTTTGATAAAAATAAGCTAAATGAAGCAAGAACATGGGTTAAGAGAGAGAGAGCAAATTCCAGACCCCAAAAACTTCACTACCATGCAAAATCTTACCTGTCGTGCTGGAACAGTGCTACCGAAATCCTTTTCCCCATTTTCTTCCTCAGGTAGGTACGTGAGCACCACCAAAGCATCACCAAAGGGAGCAACACCAGAAACGTAGTAACTTGTTTGAAGCGAAGCAACAATATCAACGTACTTTGAGCCTGAACTTGTAAGGTTTTCTTGTACTCTATTAATTCCTTGAGATGTTTTCACCTTAATTGCAGCAATCTTGATGCATGTTCCCCACCCAATAACCAAAAGACTGTCGTCCTGAATAAGTAAAAAGGAAAGATCAATTCATAAAAGAAACAAATGATTAATAATCAACAAAGTCCAAGGAGTAAGCTAAGATGCCTTCTGAGTGGCAGGAAATGTCTCCAACTAAGGTATATTGCTACCTACAAACTCTTGATTCCCTTTAAAATAGACATATTACAAAATTCCAGATAAAATGATGTGCTAGTTCAACAAAGAAATTAAACTAAAAGAAAGTGTCTAACATGCAAGCAGCTACTATGACTTTCAGTAATAAGGTCAGCAGAATAGAGGCATATCTATAATGATTGCTCCACTTACCTGCCAAACAAGATGAGGAAGTAAAATTTCAGGACGAGGGCTCCCTCGCGGTCGTTCTATGAATGTGATCCGCTCATGATTTGCCATGTCATAAATTTTCACACCTGCATCATTAGCCCAAGCAATTAGACTGGTTCTCCACTTGATTGCATGGATCGGACCTTCCCCATCATGTAAGACCTGCAAAAACGAGCATGGCCTACTGCTTGGTGTGCTTGACACTGTGATTTATGAATTCAGCAAATTGTCTGCAACATACTAACCTGCTTACTATAGCCTAGCCAGGTCTTGGAAATCAGTAAAAGTTGCCCTGCTAGACCACCGGCTACAAACCTCCTAGTTTTCTTCCTAGAATAATCTGGGTCAAGAGCAATGGCCTTCATTGGGCGGTGATACTCAAATCTGAGTTTTTCATCAGTAAAGAGACCGTTTATCACAACTGATCCATCATCAGAGCAACTTCCAATGTATTCTCCCTCTGCATCGAAGCAGAGGTCATTCACAGTAGCAGTATGTGCTGCAAATTCTTTAACCTACAAACCAAATAACAAGGCGTCAATCTAATGACAGAAAAGGCTCATAAACAAAAGGCTTTCCAGCATGGTACCCCGTTCCATTCCACAAACATGGGCTTTCAACAAGATATACGAAGAGATTGAATTAGAACAACCGAAATCCATTATTGTGATAATCTTACTACTACAAGATCTAGAGGGTGACAGAAGAGGTTGAGTAAGAAAAAGGGAGCATGCTCTAATGAATGGACTATAGAACTATTTTCTTTTCCAGCTCTGAGCAAACTCAAGTCTCATACAACCTTGATAATATATCGTTCATTTGAACGCAAACCATCATTTAAATAGAATAAAACAAAAATCCTATAAAAGGAATTGCTTAGGCACTGCAACCTAGAACACAGAATTCCTAAGCTCTAGTTTAAACCACTAATGAATCGCTCAGTCCATCCACTAAACAGAAACCAATCTTCCAGATGGTCATCTACTTCTAACATCAAGCTCTAAACCTGAGTACCTGACGCTATTCAATTACCTAGCTCCAAGTTCCAAACAGAAGAAAATAATTTTTTGAAAAAATCTTATCAGAAGGACAAACTTCATCATTGTACGAAGTAAAAATTGAGAGACAGGATTGAGTAAACAAATTAATAAAAAAGACGATCTTTTCATGGACACAACCTCCATCTGGTCTCAGTATACAAAGCAAAATTCACAGACAGCGAAAAGAAGGGAGAGTAAAGAACCTGATTGCCGAGAAAGTCAAGTATATGAACAGTTCCATCGTGTGTTCCAAGCGCGATCATTCGCTCCGCTATCGCGATCGACGCCGCTGCATCTGTAGACAACAGCGAAGGAACGCTTCCTCCCATCCTCTGATACTTCAATCTCGGCTCTTCTTCTTCTTCCTCGTCTTCTTCCTCTCCCTCTT
This sequence comes from Acanthochlamys bracteata, assembly GCA_019914995.1. Classification (NCBI taxonomy): domain Eukaryota; kingdom Viridiplantae; phylum Streptophyta; class Magnoliopsida; order Pandanales; family Velloziaceae; genus Acanthochlamys; species Acanthochlamys bracteata. Next base: position 1,213,235 of record CM034129.1, on the reverse strand, counting down.
CTTCTTCTTCATCTTCTTCGCGCTCATCATCGCCGTCGACTCCCTCGTTGCCGTTATCAACTACCGCCTGATGATGCTGATGGTTGTGATGATTGTGATCTCGCGCCATCGATCAAGATTGAAAAACTGAAAGTTGAAATCTTTCTCAAAGTAATTCGATTTCCATTTTCTATTTCGAGTTGTTTTGGTTTTTGTCGTTTTGATCGTTATTGATCGAAGAATCTGGTCTTCGATTTCGTTGATGTTCTTCTATTTCTTCTTGAGACAGCGAGCAGAAAACACAAAAAACTGATTGATTGCTGTTTGCTGATTGTTGATTGCAATAAATAAAATAAATACTCTGATCCAAACGATGCCAACTGGCTAATATCCCCTAGGAAGGGGTGTAAAAATTCAATCATATATTACTGGTCTGGTTATGAAACTATCGCATAATCTATAGAATATTTGCAGTTTGGAGCCGGTTGGATTCGGTCCGTTTGCTTTTCTAATCTCTGTCGGACAACAATGCCATTTATCTCCCGCGTGAATTCTTCCGATCTCGATCGATTCAATTCACTTGATTAGGTCGGCATGGAACGGAGGTCTGACGACGGCGATCTTCCTTCGCCGGAGAAGTTGGATAGTTCTTTATGGGGAATGATTTTCTTCAGCGTCGCTGGTGCTACCGCTACAACCGTCGCGGTAAACGTTTCCCCCGATTTTTCTTGAATTAATGAAGGTTCTTAAAATTTACTGATACCACCGTTCTTGCCGCGAAATTGTTCGTGTTTTTATCTATTTAGGCTAATTAATGGTGAAATAACAATATTGAATTGAAAAGATTGTAGATTTTGTGTTTGGTGTTGATTAGGTAATACTTTGGTGGATTTTATTGGTAGAGTTTTGTGAAATGTGGTTTTTGACTTTTGATTAGCCATGTCGCACTTGTTTTAATTAGTTTTGGGTGTAAAGAAATTATCCTTTCTGATTGTGAAGCAATTTTTGCAGGTTGTTCGGTTGCGTAAAACTTTTGATCGGTTTTACTCACAGGTGTTTGCCTTTTCTTTGCTATATAAATCTTTTTCTTTTCAATGTAGATAAAAAAGTTCAGTTTATAAGAATGCAAAAGTTCAGAAAACTTCAAATTTGGATGATAATAGCCTAATAGGTTGTTTACTGTTATCATGCATGCATGACTCGCATTTATTTGCTTACTGCTATTGGTTTCTTACATTAGAGTGTGACTAAGTAGGCTTATTTTTCTTGTTGTTAATTAAACCGCAAAAGCTTAGCAGGTCAAAAACATTTTCAGAATGGTGGAACACCTCTGAAGCTTTAGGTCGGGGAACATTTCGTGAGGAAGCATGGAAGAGGCATTACCGTCGAATGCAAGAGGAGCATGAGGACGAAATGGAGAGATTGGTATATTTGTATTTTGTTGTTTACTCATGTTCTAATTCTCAGTCTAAACTATCACTTGTTGCTTATGACACCCTGATTTTTAAATTTGCATTTTGCAATCTCATTCATTCGCATATATAGTTGCCGCTTTTTATTTGTTGCATCTTGGGACGTTCTTGTTGCAGCTTAGATTAGCTGATTATGGTTAAAACTTTTTCTCCAAATAGAAGTGCATGATTAATGCACCTAAAAGAAGTTATATTTAACTCTTTATTTACTGATCATCGTCTCATGGACAAGATTTGTCTTTTGAATGACCCTACACATGAAACAAACATTTCTTTAATTTTTCTGATCTCTAACTTTTGCTTTTCTTCCTCTCCAGGAGCGTATAAGAAGGATGCAGAGTGTCTTCAATAGGCAGAAGAATAAGTCTAAGAAAAGCTATGAGAGCTGGAAGGCAGATGATGGTGGTACATATAATCACATTCCTAGGGATGACTGGTACTGGAAGACTGACGCAAATTATAAAACTCAAAAAAGTAACTTTAGACCGCCACGTAAGGAGTCTGTAAGCTATGAATTGTCACAACACTATTCAGTTTTGGGTCTTGACAGGTATCAACTATCTTCAACTATGTTGTTTGATAGGTTTTTCAGGCAACTTCTAATACCTATTTGTATATTATTTTTATTGAAAGACTGAAACTACTATCTGGGCAATTATACAAAGGGTTTTAAATCACTGAAGCTTTTGAATATTGCCCTTTACCTCAGCGTTAAATGTTCAATAAAATATTGCAGACTCTTGGCTAGATTCTTTAAGCTGTTTGGATCTTGTCTTTTTTTTTAGGTCAAGGACAAAGCCATATACAGATGCAGAAATAAAGGTACACTTTGTGTTTCAGTCGACCTGCATAATGTGTGAATAAATTCTTTTACTCTAATGATATTTTTATCTAACAAACAACTTGCAATTTGTTTCTAACATGATGCTCTTGGTAGCGATGTATTAATAGCAATAATCAATATATGGAGTATTAACTTTGGCTGTTTAACGTTTCAGAATGTGAGAATCAAAAAGTGCATTTTGTTTAATTATATGACATGATTGTGATGGGACTGATTGCAAAGAACAAAATTTCAAACACATGCAACATCTGTTATCAATATCAAATATGCTCAACAAGTGCTAGATCCATTTTATTTTAGGAAAGTTTAAATGTAAATGACAACATTAACATGGCCACGAATCAGTATCCATTTTGGAAATTGCACTAGCTTGCACTATTTTTTCTATGTAAAGCCATATCGACTAGTAGCTCATATGACTTCAACTGGGCGAATAATGGCTTATGCCATACCTTGACTTGATTCCAATTAAGAAGAATGTAACCATATATCACCTTTGAATATCTTGCACAAAATCAACCTAGTCTCCAAGGCAATGGACATAATCCAATAATGTTTTAGTCTGATTTAGACTGCATCATATTTATTGTTATCCTCATGCAACCCTGGCATAAAATTCAATGATCTATAAAGAATGCAGCTATGCTAGTTGCGATTGTAGACTTCGAGTTAGTTGAGGAAGCATGCTTTTTGATCTAGTAGTGTAGTCAGAAATGGATTGTGATACTGCTTTTCTTGCATCTCTGAGATGGTGCACGCGGTTAACTCAATCACAAGTTGCAGTGCTAACTCTATATGAAGGCAATCTCTTAGTTCTTTAAGATTTTTGTGATTATCGTTTATATTGAAGTAGTGTCTAAGGATGTTTACTATGTTTGCTGGTTTTGCTGCATATATTAGAAATGGCTATCCTTAATCATTCTATTGATCATTGATAGCTTCTCTTACTGCTGCTATATAAGAGACACGTGAGTAGAATTTTGGATATCTCAGTATTAACCATACTATAGTCATGAATAATAGTATTATGTCTTTTGCTCCATGTAAATTAACATTTCTTGATCTGGCTCTTGGATTATATAACTTTTCAGTTGGTTATGCAGTTTTTTGTGACTAATGAATATGCAACTGTGGTCTTCAGATAGCTTTCAGGGCAAAGGCTATGGAATATCATCCAGATCAAAACCAGGACAATAAAGGTTTGTGTAGGTACTCTCATTTTAGGGATCAAGGTAGTATAAGAAGTTATCTCAAGGATGAATTTGCATCTTTTGCAGAGGCTGCAGAGGAAAAGTTCAAAGAAGTAATGAAATCATATGAAGCAATTAAACTAGAACGAAACAATGGAAAACGGTAATGTCTCAAAACATCACATGATGTTGGTTGTACAGAAATTTACAGATACAGATCTGCAAAGGTATATATCAGCATGAAGGATGGAAGAGCTGTCCCCAGAAGTTTGATCGGGTGAAAACTAAGGCAGGCCCTTTCATATCTGAACGTCAAAATGACTCAGCGCAGAATGTTGGTCATTATTGAACAGGTCCAAGTTATTCTATGTTTAGAAACTATTGGAGTTTGTGGGGATATTAGAGCCTCTGTGCGTAAACGAATGATGTGTATAGTTCCCTACATCATGTATCTCCTTCTAGTTTATACTAATAACTTCAAATAAATGTAGTGTTTAGTAGTGTGCATATTATGGGATGTGACTGCAACCTTTGTAAACAATTTGTACAATCCAAAATTTGACTGCTTACAGTTTATGTTGATAATATTTGAAAGACGGGCTAGTTTGTTTACCCATTGTTTGGATTGAGATGATGGGGGTGAACGGAGATGTAAGTATGTCATTCATCTCCATTCACCTGTTTGGCAATTTTCATAAGATTAACAGAGATGAATCATTATTCTTGAAAAACATCGTTCAAAGATTAAAATTAAAGTCTTACGCTGCGTTTGGAATCGTATTTCTCAAACTTTTTTTTAAAATTTTTTTAATATATATTTTATAAATATTAAAAATTATTTAAAAATTTAAAAAATATATAAAAATTTATATAATAAAAATATGTATTATATATTTTTATTATTTTTTAAAAAAATATTTTTTATTTCAGAAAATTTTTATTTTATAAGTTTTTCTAAACGTTCACTTAATATGGAGTGTTCAAAGATTAAAGTCTTACACCATCTTTTTTGTTTTTTTTAAATCTCGTTTCAAAACAATCCGTTAATGTGTCACGCTGCATGATTTATTGCAACTATAATGTTCTTTAACCCAAAATCAAACTGCAGAACAGTTCTTAAGACTACTCCAGGAAAAAGGAAACAAAGAGAAACATAAAGGTTTTTTGAGCAAGTGTTTCCAGTTGTATACAGAATTGACAATGTAGAGCAAGGAACCACAAACAGGAAAAAGAGCAGAACCAGCATTTTCATATCCGCATCTTTCTATTGTCTCCTACTTACATGCTCCAAGCCTGTTGCTTACAAGAACAGAACCACTGGCCATAGAAGAAACCAAAATCTGCAACATTCTTGAAGATACGGACTCGGACACATAACAGAGAAGACACGACAATTTCAGTGCCGAGCTCTGTAGTAGGCAGGAACAGTAGAAGGAAAGAACATTTGGCGAACCCCTTCTGCCTTTATAATTGGGAATATTATTCCGGCAGCACCCTATGAGAACATCATAAAAGTGAAGATAATGAGAAAAAAGGATTGCACTTTCCTGTTTATACGTAGAAGGTATAACAACTTAGAAGAAGCAGACTGACTTGAAAATTACTTACTATGATCAATCTACATCCGATCCAAAACCGCTTGGGTGAGGGAAATGGTAGCAACAGCCGTCCAACACCATATATTGCAACGGCAAAAAAGTGAGCCACCAAGCTCAAGGGACGAGGATTCAGACCAGAAAGTAATGCCACAGGTCCATTTGAAAACACACCGCCAAGGCTAAGATAATCAAAACATGCCTGGCGCATTTCATTTCTTGCCTTGTCAGGTGAGGCACTGAAGACTCCGTACAAAGCACCTGCCAAGGTATTTATTGTGGAAGCAACAGGCTGCACAAACGTATTAACACTTCATTTTAATTTTCACACGTTTGGTGATTTGATTCAAGTGAAAGAAACAAACTTAAGAATAATTGCTAACCTTACGAAGTGTGTAGAAGGACTCAAGGTATTTGCATAGGGAGGGTGCATCATGTAAATCTCTTAGAGGTTTGAGAAGGTTACGCAGTACGACAATATCAGACAACGCCACTGTCATTCCTCCACCGGTTAAAGGATGGCGCATGTTGAAAGCATCGCCCAGTAATAGTGCTCCTGGAGTGGGATGAGGTGCAGCAGGCATGCTTCTGTTAGGCATACTCCTTATGCTTCCTCTGTCAACGGCAGAAACAAATGCATCTTGTAGCTCTTCCGGTACCTGAAATGCATAGCAGACAGTTGTTAATGGACAGAAGAACAGATCAGCCACACCACAGGTTTGTTTTTAGGACTTCCATAAAGTAGTGTAACTAAGAGAAGCATGGGATGAGAAAGCACCTGCGGAGCCACGATCGTCTTCAGATAGTTTGCCATTTCTCCATTGCCTATGGAAGGCACTTTCTGACCAGGGACATCAACCAAACAACGTACCTCCGTACTGCTAATTGGATAAAACAATATTGGTGAAGGATCTGCTAGGATGACATGACCATGGTTTGGATGGGGAAGATGGCAATTCTCTAGGACCAAACCGACAAAGCATGATGGCACATCAACCTGAAAGGAAGTTGTCATCAATACATGACCTTCAAGCGGGAGAATGGGGTCTTAACTATGTACTGCGTCAATATTTGGTCTTAAAAAAGAGTATTGTCATATATCAGCAGACACCAGATAATTAGTCAATTGGCAAGATGTAATCTTGATGGGAGCAAAATCACTGAAACAACAGACAACTTCAAACTGAAAAGTTTACCTTTGGAGAGCAAAGGCTCCGTCGAAGGTTTGAAAAACAACCATCGCAGACAACTGTAAGAGGTGCAAATGCTACCTTTTGTTCGCTGTCTTTATTCTTATAACACACTCCCTTCACAGTTCCATTTTCTTCAAGCAAGGACGTGACAGTTCCTTGCTCTAGTAGAACACTGGAAACAAAGCCGTTTCAGGTAACAAATTAACACAACTGAATTAACGGAAAAAAATGCACTTCCAAGGAATATGCCGTATATCAGTAACAAAATTCGTTGAGTAATTAGAAGGGCAAGAGTCGACGGAAACATACAGTTAAGGATAACCACCCAAGTAAAGGAAGAAAGTTAAGAGCACTATTAACATGTCAAGAGTTTAAGATGACTGGAGTCAATTCTCTTCTTCACAGTATCAACTAGTAAGCATGAATTGAGAAAAGAAGAGTTCTACCAGAATACCAAAACACCATAGTTCACATCAACTGGCAAATGCAACTGCAGCTTGCTTGTAGTGCTGACATTTTTCAGGTAAACCACGATATAGTTCCTTTGATTGTTCACTATTAGCTAACTTTATGCTTCACTAGATTGCTGACCAACTAAAAGTTCCTACCAGATCTGAGAAGAAAGTGGTATTACTTGGGTAAAGATGCGGCTTTCATACGCATTCTTTGAATAAACCTGCCATTGTGAAAGCTCCTTCCAGCAACATCTGCATGGTATTTCTCCAAGGGATAGGATAGTTTTGTATCTTTACCATCTTTAAAAAGAGCATATCCAAGTACTTTCTGGGCATCAATTTCTTCTACACAGTCTGCACAGACAAGATACAATCGTATTAAAGTATTCCAGGAAACTATTCTTAATAAAATAACGGGAGCAAGTAGCTAGCTGATCCTAAAATGATCTAACAATCAAAGTGCTTGATCACCAAGGCAGAAAAGTATAAAACCATGAAGATGTCAGTCACTGCAGAAATGTTAATACCCTCAAGACCCAACTCAATCAGTTTCAGGTAGCCTCCAGGCTGCAACAGTTCACCCACTATTCTGTCAGGCTCAGCCAGTTCTCTTTCGATGACATGCACATGTCGCCCATCCTGCAATCAGAAAAAACGTATAGTTTCTTAGAATCATAGTAAAAAGATCTTAGAGAAAACATTCTACTACAAAAAAACAATTCCCCTACAGAAACAATGAACTAGTAATAAAAGCTGGGCCAGTGAAGTGCTGCTTCTTGTCCATATAAATATTAAAACCATTAGATTATCCCTTGCCTCATTGAACAAACGTCCTTTGACTCCATGATGTCAAAGTCCTGATCATTCTTTTGCATTTTACAGATGGAACTTAAATAGTGTGCCCTTCCAAAACAAGCCTCCAATAACACAAACTGAGGCAAATAGACCAACCAGCTTCCAACTCTCAACAATATTGCAAATTGCCAAAAACAATATTGCAAATTGCCGAAACCCTTTAAGACAGTCTAATCTACATGAGCACTGATGAAATCTAGTGGGCTTCGTAATAAATTTAAATATGAAGATGGTGGTATCTTTGACTAGCATTCATAAAGAAAGTTGTAAATCAGTCTCTAAAACGTTTCTTAAATTGTAAGGTTTGATGGATCGCAAGTAAATTTATGTAGTTGACAGCCCGGGATTAAACTTCCTAAATGCAAGCACACTAATCTTGCGGCATCATTCAATAGTGTCCAATTAGAAACGTTAAAACTTTTTAAAGAAGTTCAGAATCTTACATTCAAATCGTTGACGGCTCTAACAAACTAAACTAAATAAGAAAAAGAGTGAATTATTATCACTGTGAAAATAATTTCCTCCAGCCTGTAGGGAACTGTGAGTCTGTGACACTAGTACTTCTCAAAAAACTTTGGCATCTTCTATTTTCAGGAATGGCGATTCAAACATGGTTCGACCAAAACTAAAGATGTAAGCATTTTGTGAAGAAAAAAACTCAATTTCATTAAATCAGAACAGAAGAAAAGAGTGACAGAATCTAACGACCAGAAACCAAAAACATGCATTAATATGTTATAGAAACTCCTGAACAAAAGGCTCAATCCAATCAAATTTCTTTTTTTGTTTCAAAAAACTTGTTAATGACTTCTCAATTACTCCGCCGACAATCAGAAACTTGAAGAACAAAAAGCAAACCAACAATTGAAAAGGAAGGGAGAAAAAAGAAAACGAACTACTGCATTTCCAACATTGAATCCAATATCAAGATTGAACCTTTCTCTACAACATAATTGAAAAAGTGCAATCTTTCTCTAAAAAGCAAGAGAGAGAGAGAGAGAGAGAGAGAGGAATCAATACTCTACCTTTCCAAGAGTATACGCGAGAGCAGAGCCAGCAACACCGGCTCCGACAACGATGACGTCATAGCCGTCGCCGTCGCGGTTACTATATTCCACCGGAACATTATTACCATCGATTACCGTGGTCCGGTACCGATCAGCATACGTCTTTTTCGGCAACCAACGGAGAAGAAAAAGAAAAGGGAGAAGGGAGGCGATGGCTACTCCGTAGAGATAACTAACCGGCATCCCTCCTCCTCTTTCAATCTCTCTATCAAGGGGATTTCTTTTAATTTCTCCAACAAGAAAAAAAAAAAGATGATTTGGTTTTTCTGTTTTTGTATTGCTAAATCTGCAATGGATTGTTGTTGGTTGAGCTAGATTTGCTCTGATAGAAAAAAGAATAAGAAAAGAACGGAAGGTTTGCTGGTGGTGATCTGTATTTCCTGGCTTGATTCTTGAACGAATGAAGCATTTGATTCATAAAGTCCTCGTGTGCGTTCTATAGTTTTCCCATGCAAATTGTTAATCACAGATTTTGTTTTTCTTTATTATTAATTCTTGAATTCACAATTTTTAATTTTGAAATCAAGTTTTTATTTTGGGTGGTTCGCAGCTTCCATCAACCAACAAAGAACAACTGGCAAATTTTTTAGTGTGACAGACATGGATGGACAGTGCTGTTTTTGTTTTTCTAACGGTTAGAGTGCTTCCAACGTGTTTTTCTTTTTTTAATGGTTATACTGCTGGAAGAAAAATAATACAAAAAATGGTGTTGTACCAATATATACCTTAAATAATTAAATATTGGACAAATTTTTCGCAAAAGTGAGCTAGTGGCTGTTTGGTACAGCTTTACTTCAACAAAATTTTTCAATTCTCTATTTTATATTTTTCAACACATATTTTATAAATATATAAAAAATTTATTTAAAAATTTAAAAAATATAAAAAAGTTCTACGAAATAAAATTTTTTTATTACATATTTTTATTATTTTTTTTAAAATAAAAAATATAAAGCTCATTTTTCAAAATAAATAAAAATATTTTTTATTTTATAAAAATTCTATTTCATAAACAATTCCAAATATTTCTTAAAAATATGTCACATTTGGCATTAATGTTTTGCCTGTATGATATGAGACATTGTTATTAGTATAAATATTTGCAAGTTGCTAAGAGGGTATTTTAAATTATCGAAATTAATTTTAATATAAAAAATTAAAAGTCGAATGATAAAATGAAACGGAATTTTAATAATTCAAATGTTAAAATTTTGAATAATAAAATAAAAATAAAAATTCGTAATATAATTAATTAAAAACTTTTTTAGAATTTTAAATTTAATTGAAAGAAATAAAATGTTTGGAGAAATTAAAACACGGCGTATGTCGCTCAATGCACAAGGTGTTAAGTTCTATTAATATTTAGCTTTCTATTAAATTATTTATTAATTTTTTATTTCATATTTTTATAATTTTTTTAATAATTTAAATATTTAGACTTTTATGTAGTAAAATATTAAATTATTTATGTTTATTATTTTTTAAAATCAAATAATACAATTCGTTTATTAAAAAAAACTTTTTTGTAAGGACTCCACACAGCTCCAATTTTTAAAACCTAAAGTGTTTGCAATTGGGCCTCCAAATAAAGGTCCACAGATCAAACCGTTGACTCTTTCATTCAAATAAACCAACCGTTTATATTGCAACGCTGCAGTGACAACCGTTAGATGTTTAGATCTAACGGCTAAAAACCACTTTTCTTGCGAATAAAAAAATCAGTTTTTTGTTGCCCGCTCCAACGGCTAGTTTCAGACCGGCACTCAAACAAGAAACACTACCTTTGTCTTTACTTCAACGAATTAAAAACACAAATCTTTTGTTTTGTTCTTTGTCTTTCTCTCTAATAAACAGAGATCAGTAGATTCTTGAATTTTGTTGCCAATTTTTTTCTTCGGAATTTTGATATCAAGATGGAAAATCTACGGCCGGATTCGTTAGACGGATCTGAAGAAGTGCCTGCCGGAGAAGACGATTCGTTTTACGAAGCGATTGAAGCGCCAAAGTTTGTTGATTTTACTGATATTGATCATTCTCGGCGTGATACTCGGTCTTGGTTTTGTGAAAGAGTTGGTGAGTGATTGTTTTTGTATGGATTGTTTGTTGTTTATATGAACTCTCTCTATATATATATAGATGAATATGATAGTGCGACTCGTTTTGTGTTTGAAGTATTGCCTGTGTGGAATTTGCTGTAAAATTTTTGTTTGCGTAAGAAATTTCATGCTTGATTCTAGTGTCAAGTGTCAAGCAATTTGCTTGGAATTGGAATATAGTGTCTTAGTTTCAAGTTATGAATGAGAGTGCAGGATGTGATCAGATGCACGAAGACATCGATCCGGAAGCTCTTAACAGAAGCTTTTTCCTCAGGGTATGTGTCTTAACTACTAGCGCTATTAAATTTGGAATTTCTCTTGATGGATTCTGTGTTTCTAGTTTGCTATATTGTAAATTTATCCTGTGAATTACTCATCATACAGGTCATGGCAGCCAGAAGTCCTTACTTGAAACTTCGAAAAACTTTAAGTAGACAAGGCACAAGGTATAAAACAAATTACAGAAACATGATAAATGTAGAGCTTTGCGGTCTGCATTTATATGAATCCTTTTGATGATTTGAACTTCTGAAATGTGTTCCAGTTCTATACCAAAGTGCCCAAAATCAGCACCAGCAAAACCGCCAAAGGATAGGATTTCAAGACTGAGCACGGCGACCGCAGTCCCTGATAAGTTCGCAAACAAGAAACTGAAAGACCATCCTATTACCAAGCTGAGGTCCACTCCCAAAGCACGACCTCAACCTTCTCCTATGAACAAGGCCATGACAACTCCCCGCAGTCAGAAATGCCCAAGCAACCAAGAGATGTTTCGCAGTGTGAAACATCGGAAAGAACCGGTCACCGCCTTGAAGAACAGAACTGTGGCGAAGGCTCTCTTTTCAAGGACACCTAAAGAAGGACGAGAGGCCACGAGTGCTAATACAACGAAAACTCCACTGTCAGAAGTGTCTGCTGGAATGAGGAAGCTGAAGTTGGAATGTCAGAATAAGGATGGTGGACCAAGTGGCCAGCTATATAAACCATCAAGAAGTCCAGCAGTTAAATCAAAAGCTGACGAAGGGGGGAAATCAATCTACAATTCCGAGAAGAAGGAAAAACAAGTTCGCTGTGGCTTCCTTAAGGGGCTAGCTGAAGAGAAAGCAAGCAGCGATAAAAATGGTTGTGAAGGTCATAGTATCAGCGCTGTGGCTAGTAATGCTGAACAGTCTGTGCCACCATCTAAAGCGTCTGCTGTTGAAGAGCGCCTTTCAACACCAGGTAGTGCAATTAATGGCAGTTCAAAATTAAGAAATTGTTCAAGTGGAGAAGGCATCACTGCTTGTGAATCAGTAGGTGAGAGACAGATATTGGAAGAGGGTAGTGAGGTTTATGATGATAAAGAGAATGTTTCAGAAGCATCAACCTTGAGGTAGATCCATAGTGGATATAGTTCTGTTGAATTTGAGTTCTGTTTCCCGTAATTGCTGGCTATACTTATCCTTGTATCCTTAAACTGTGTGACAGGAGTCTGAACTCAAATACCATTGGGACAGAGATCTCCTTTGCTAACACTATCGACACTACTACATCAAAGGTACATAAACGCTAACTGGAAATATGACTTTTACTATAAATTGAAGCCCAAGTCTCAACCTTGATGATTCTGCAGGGAACAAAATCTTCAGCAGAAGTCCTTGATGAAATGCATGCCCAAGCAACCAAGCGGAAGAGGTTGAAGTCTACTAATCCTAAGCCCTTCAGATTTAGAACTGATGTAAGTCGAGTATACATGACTTTCTTCATGATGAGTCATGACATTAACAACTTTTACTGAGCTTGATAACTGTTTCACATAGGAAAGAGGAATTCTAAGGGAAGCAAATTTAGAGAAAAGGCATCAGCTTGGGTTGAGCAAAGGAGCTAACCAAAATTTGAAGCATATTGGTGCAATGCTGGTAATTATCAAAATTTTAAATGTATTATATGTTTACTCATGTTTGAAGCCATAAGGAACTGCCAGAATTCTCATTGATACATTGTTAAAATTTGAAGCCAAACGCATATCGGAAACATCCTACTGAAAATCTCCAACGAGCGCAAAAAACAATTGCTGTAACTGCAGGGGACTATCCCTTTACGTTTGTGTTAATTATCTTTCCGTTACTGAATACTTAAGTAGTAACTCGTGTTTGATACACATACAGAACCAAAACAAAACCAGTGTGAAGGTGGTAAAAGAGGTCTTTAAAACGGGCACTAAGAGTCCTCACAACAAGAAGGTCATGACTAACAAATATTTAGGGAGTGGAGATTCGGGAAGGAAAATGGTATGTGAAGCATCAACAAGGCAAGTTCTCAACTTCAATTCAATTTTCATCTTAACAATCAAGTTTAATGCTTTATGTTTTAAATTCTGATAGCTCTATGTTCAACAATAGATTGATGAGAGCAGCAAGGGCAACTATGTCTCAGTTGGCAAGGGAGAGGGAAACTATGAAAATTGCAGCCAAGAAGTATGTATGTAACACCAACGAATCAACAAAAGT